>RXPK01000136.1:1734280-2334280 GCA_004143645.1 Protaetia brevitarsis
CTAAGTAGTATAAATGTCATTTTTTTCTATAATAATATCTTCTTAATAATGAAAAAACGAACAAAGTAATAATAAAAGAATAAGGTAAAAATGGGGCCCTTGAAACCTTATTTAGTTATTGAAATTATTGAAATCTAAGCAAAGGACAAAGAGAAATATGGCTTGAAGTAACAACTAATAACAACCAAAGAAATAATATACTAGGCGGTAAACTTGCGGTTACTGTTGGTCCTTTGCACTCGCGGCTGTCTCGGCGAGTTGATCCTTCTGTGTGTGTACATAGCGGTTATGTCGGTGATACGCCTCGAAAACGGCTACTCCTCGGGGTATCCATAACTGCAGGTGGCACTTAGACTGTCACTACACCTAGCAGACGGCATCCACACTTTAATTCACCAGCGGGCGCAGATATCATCAACAATCATGGGACAATTCAAATACCAACCACGTGGTTTAAAAATGCAATCTTGAAACATCCGATTGCTTATAGGCTCGGTACTTCTTCTTTCGCTGGGAATCTTTATACGAATGGGGCTTTGAGTTAACCAACCCGGTATTTTTAATATATTTGCGTTCCTATTGGCCTACAATGGCCGTACTCCTTGGCCTTCCTTTTTCGACGACCTTTTCCCACGTCCGCAGCTCTTACTTGACGCTAGCTGTCTCGGGGACTATTTTATTACTCCGCTGCATTAGCCAATCAGGAACAGTAAAACAATCACGGGTTGGCAGCAAAACTCAAATAATCATAGTTGTGGCAAGTTGTTACCTATTTAAGAAAATACATGAGTTTAATAGCGATCAGCATTGTTGTTACTTCTACTAACCATGTGCTGTAGTTAGATACAGTACCAGTAGTCATAAGTAATACGTTACTTACCACAAATTTGTGAGCTACGCTGTGTAATAGCCGTTAATAAAAGCTCTATTTACAGTAACAACTTGCATTCAGGAAACTGGGTTTAGTTGCAGGTATTAATTAACGAGAATATTTCCAAGTAAAATTTTATCTATTGTAAATAATTTTTTATCAAGTAAACACTTTACTTAGCCCATTTTTCTTAGTATACCTTGTAGGTGTTTTTAAACCACAGTGGCGCCTTTGTACCATCTCTTGGAACCACCCGTAAGCGAGGTCTACGGTAAGTCAGATTTTTGAGGGAAATTATGTTTTTTTTTTTGCGTTTTGGGACCGATTTGCTAAGAAAGGCGTGACAAATGGAATTAGATAATGGAATGATATTATTCGAAATTTAATGCAGTGGGATTATATCAATAATAAAAATCAGTTTTTCCAGTGCTTTCACATTTCCAAAATCATATTTCTTCCTCCTTGGAATTGCTTTTACGGCTTTTACAATCGAAAAAAGGGTAGATTAAGATCAAATATATCGCAGCCCGGCAGCCCAATGCCTCGTGGCGCAAACAAATTCCATCTTACCGTAGTGCAGAAAAACCGAAATAAAAGAACGCCGAGCCTTTTCCAAAGACAAACTGAGAATAGGAAAACGGAAACGGATACATCGACAACCGGCACACACAAAAAAAGAGCGTCCAAAATGAATGGAATTCAGTTTCATTCGACAAGCGAACAATAAAAATGTAAACGCCTCCGAAACGGGGCAATCGAGAAGAATGAATATAAAATGTGTTTTAAATTTAAATTGATTTTTTTTCCTTTCTCTCCTCCTTCTATCGCCTAGAGGAGATCGAGCGCAAACAACCAGAGCGCCAGCAGTAGCGAGGTAGGTGATCTGTGGTGGTGGGGGGAGGAACGTGGGACGCTCGGGGAATCCCCTGCATTGTTACTGAACGGTGATGCGAGGTCGCTGTAGTCGTAGATCCGGTGCACTGGGATTCTCTCTTGCGCTCTGATTTAAGGCCGCGATGACCTGATTCTCGGACTGGGTAAAATATTGAGTGCGCTTTCTGTCGCCTTGCGCCGGGCGTTATGACAACGACCGTCTGAAAACTGAGCCAAAGTAATTCGCCGACGTTATTAAGACGGGGTTCTTAACGTAGGTGACGCTACGTTTAACGTACATCCAGCAATTTTCTTTTATTCTATGATGAATCCTCGAGAGAGAGATTTAATGTCCTAATAATGATATCTCCAAAATTTAATTGAGATAGATTGTCCTTCCTTAATTAAGAGAAGATGTAGAAAACTTGATAGAAGGAAATAGAAATTCATGTACATATTGTTGAAAGATGCATTTTTGTTCCTGCACAATGAAATGTGAGTATATACCATTGTGATTTTTATAGTAAATGATTGCCCGGCTATTTTTATAATTTTTTTTCTTAATAATAAATATAAACTTTTATTTTTTAATCTACCTCGTCTTTACAGATACCTATCCTTCTATGTTAAATAATATTCAAAGATACAATCCCTCGTATCAAGCAATGAGTAGTTATATTTACATTATTTTGTCAGTAGTAACTAGGTTGCCGTGGTGGCGTGATGTACGTAATGATACACTTGCTAATTCAATTTACTTGCATTTATTAATTCTAATCTAATTTTAATCATTTAATGTGTTCAGTGCTTTTATATTAATAAAGACAGGGTAAATATCAATAACAAGCACAATTTATTAATATCAAGAACATTTAAGGAGCATAAGGACTCCTGCTCAAAGTGAGTACACCTGTTTATAATATTTAAATAACAATGATAATGATAATAATAATATATCTTTATTTCGATACTGTTCAATACATACAGGAGGGACAAAACAGAAAAAAAAAAGAAAAAGTGTATAGCTAGTACATTGTAGCTCCTTAAGATATAGAAAAAACTAAAATTCATAATTACATTCTCTCGCAACCACAAGGCGAAGTTTAGTATTACTGCTTTACAACTTAGGCTTGAGTAGATTAGATTACATAATCAGTCCAGAGAGTGGTGGGAAAAATCACCGGGACAAAGACAGGCAAAGGAGCAGAGGCCTGAATTCACGAGAGATCTATTAAATAAAGACAGGAAAACTGTCAAAATGATTTTAGGTCTGCTGACTGGTCACTGTAGACTGAATAGGCATATGTACAACATAGGCCTGGCAAGATGATGCAACCTGCCAGATACTGCCAAGAGGAGGAAAAACAGCCAGTTCATGTGCTGTGCCATGTGAAAGCCTGGCGCAGGACAAGGTTTCTAGTAATGGGGGAGGAGAACCCCACAGCTTTGTAGCAACATAAAGAAGCCGCTCTCAAAGATGATAGGCCTAATTAAGAGGGCAAAATTAGAGAGCGTCCTCTAGGAAAAAAGGGGATTACAATAGATCTGAAAAGGTCGCGGTGAAACAGGTCGATAGGCCACCCCAATCCTAATCGAATCTAGCCTTGAGTAACAAAACAAAGATTAATTTAGTATTTTCTAAAATAAATGCCTAATGTAATGCATTTGATCATAAAGCAGCAAGACTTTAACAATTTGGAATATAAACCCCCTTCTGTAGTCACTATGTGGATAACAACTAAAGCAAAGTATCCCCAGATATAACCAAACTTAAACTTCACTATTAATTAACTATCAATCAACTATCATGCACCAACACGCACTTTCTCCAGCAGATATTTTTTAGCCATATTCTAGTTTAGAACGGACTAGAGTAAAAAAGAGTAGTTTTATAGCTTTAACGTTGTTAAAAAATCGACAAAATCGGATCACAAATCCCAACAATTTAGAAGCAGAAGAGAAGAGGTTGGTGATGTGCAAGCTAAATGACAAATAATTATCAAAAAGTACACCGAGGTCAGAAAAGTGAGTTACTCTAGAAATATCAACACTACGTACAGAGTAATTAAACGAGATTGGGTTGGCACTCTTTTAAAAAAAGATAGTATGGTACACTTGGTGATGTTTAAATGTAGTCCATTGCTCATGCGTCACTCACTTAGAGTAGATAATTTTTTCTGCAGGTGAAAATTATTAATTGGCACTAAAAATCTTAATATCGTCAGCATATGCTAGTACTTTACAGTCTAACAGATGAAGTCAGTAATTGATATAAATATTAAAGAGCAATGGACCCAGCGTTGAACCTTGAGGCACGCCCGCGTTTGGAGTAAAAGCGTCAGAGCAGAATCCATTCTAATAAATAAAACTAGAGCGATCTTGAAGATATGACTTAAAGAACGAAATTACATTAGGCGAGTACCCGAGGGAGTTAAGCTTGTAAGCTAGGACGTTGTGATTTAATGTATCAAACGCTTTGCTAAAGTTAGTGTAAATTACATTGACTTGAGCACAGTTATCAAGATTTTCGCTGATGTACTAAGTAATTTCCCCCAAGTGGAAATGGTAAATATATTAGGAATAAAACCATGTTGATTAAGTGAAAGATATGGTTTGACGCAGCTGTATAATTTGTCATATAGTAAAAGTTCGATGACTTTAGCAAAGTTGGGTAGTATACATATCGGCCTATAATTTTTCATGGCAGAGCGATCGCCCTTCTTAAGAATTGGACTAATTCTGCATACCTTCCAAGAGTTTGGAAACGTTGCAGTACGTAAAGCTAGGTTAAACAGAACAGCAAGAGGCTCTCAAAGAACTGACGCATAATCACGGACAAAGAAAGATGGAAGGCCATCGTGTTCACAAGTAAAGATAGATTTAAGTTTTTTGATGACATATAAAACTTCATCCAGTGTAAGGTAGCGTATATTCAGCATCCCCATATCCAGTGCCTGAGCAGGCATAATAGTAGTAGTAAGAGAGACAAACAGTATTACTGGACTACACCGAAGAGAAAATATCAGCAAATTTCATCAGGAAGATTTTTACCATTTCAAAACCACGTGGTATCAAATTAAAATAAAATAACTTCGTGGAACACCAAAAATTTACAAAATTGAAAACTAAAAGCAAGCACAATGCTTCTATTCACCCAACCCGAGCTGGTTAATAAATCAAAATTAATCAGCAAACTAGAAAACCAAAAATTAATTCTTTAAAATTATTATTAAAAAAAAAAATAAACTGAAATATATCTTCCTGCACCTAAAATAATAAATGATCTTCTATCTAAAATGTGTACACAACAATATAATAACAATTATTATTAAGCGAGTTCCTTGATGGACGAAATAAAATTCAAAATTAAGCGAAACAAATCTCTATATCAAAAGTAATAAACAAAATGGCAGCAAACAATATAAAAATTTTACGTTTACTCACGCTCTCGTCCATCTCGGAACTAACTCTTACAATCTCGACCGCTGCGTACAGCGAAGCCGCAACGATCAGTCCGCCAACGGACAAAATCTCAAAACATAATAACATAAACTAAACAAGCGAACGCAAAATATTTAAATGAATGAAATTAAATTAAAACAACTGAACACTTAACTAAATAAATCACACAATCAATTCATTAACTAAATCCTATATAAAAATAAACATTTAAATTTGTGAAAACTCTCCCGAAACATTGACAAAGGCTGATCGGAGTAAATATGACAAAATCTATGCAATTATGCAACTTAAAAAAAAAAACTCTCGCGAAAGCAAGGTGTCCATCCACAGCAGAACGTAAATAGGAAAAATTTATGCCAAAATAAATTATTAAACTAAAAAATATACTACAATGAATTTTTCCTTGCAACGGCACGTTACAATACAAATATTTTGTTTGTTTGTTGAAACAATTCTTTTTCTCAGTATAGAATCTCTTTCCCCCAGTGCTTTATGTAAAAACGTTTGAGAAATCCGTGAAATTACTCCTCGATGGTCGAAAAATTCTCATTATTCCTCCGCACCAATTTAACCGACAGAAGAAGTAAACATCAGCAGTTAGGGAGAAACGGGTCGGTGAAAAATCCGGGAAAGAGTCGATTATTTTTAACGGCCAACACACAGCCAGTAATAACAATCCAAACAATATCAAACTCCGACGAGGGGACAATGAATTTAGATTTTCCATTACAGATCTACACAGTCGGAGAGCATCGGAAGTCCGGATTATATTTGTTCGAAATCAGTAACCGGCAGCACCGCCAAGCCGTCCTACATTCGTATAGTTAAAGGGCTAAAAGAATCGGCCCAGCTTCGAATGTTGGTAAGCGTGGATTGCGTGGATGTTCCCTGATAAAACCCGGTGTAAAAGTTAATTATAAGTTTCGGCGCCCAATTAAAGTCGTGAGTTTTCGGGTGGTGTTGTTGAAGTTTTTTTTTCTCGACGTCTTCTTGTAGTAATAAAATGCGGTGAGATACGTGCCAGAATGTGCAGGAAGCACTATGTGGGTCAAAGTCGTTTTAGATCTTGATTTAATATGTTGCCGTAAAGTAACGGGCAGACAAACAAACGCAGTTACTAAATTAGTCGGTACCGTTGCCAAGATGGACATGTTTTCCAATACTAACTTACAAGAATCTTAAACTAACATCTATAACCGTTTCCTTGTAAGTTTAGTTTCAAGATCCATGCTGTTGTATAAAGTAGGTTATTGCAGATACTTGCTGGAATGTTTTGGAACTTTTAAATAATTTGGGAACTATAGGAATCAGTTTTGCATAGGAAAGTGACTTATTAAGATAGAATCATAGTAGTACAGTATTATACTTAATAAAATTAAAAGAGATACAAGATGAAAATGATGGAACTATTCAATCATTCTACCATAATGTTGACACAAACATCGCGTTCATTCACAGAAGAACGCAAACAATGTACAATAATAATAAAAACAATAATCTTTATTAACCAAATAATCTAGGGGAAGATGGGGCAAGACGGGAACATTAAGCTTTAGAACACTGCATCAGGATTGCAAATTGATATACAAGGTTCTAAGCACGCTTGTTGTAATCTTTAAACATTTATCTGCTGATGGATGAATTTACAATTTTTCGATGGGTGCTCTTGATGTTGTGAGAAAATGTTGAAAAGAAATGTGTAAATACACCATCTTGCCCCACCATGGGGGCAAGATGGGGTTCCAGGTGAGTTAAGAATGGGTCGTACCATAAATCTAGATAACAGGTGAAAAAAAAATAGATTCTTAAAATATTCTTAAAAACATGCAGGAACAAAGCTTAAACTCTTTAAAGCGGAACTACTTAAAATAAAAAGAAATACAATAACGATAAGAATATTAAACTTAATCTTCACAATTGAGACAATAGAAGACGAACTCATCCACGTTATTCGCACAGCCTCCATGTAGCCAACCTCTGGCATTGTATCAATACTTCTTCTTACAATACTAACATTGAGCGTCATCTTTCTCAACAGAAGAACTTGATTATTTCCTTGACGTTTTCTAAAAATCTATCTCTTTGCTTTCCTTACAGAATTCGGCTTCTTGATCTCTTTTGTTTTCTTCTTTGTCATTTTTTTTCCTTTAACTCTCCCTCAGCACTTCTAGTTGCCTTAGGGATTCTCCAGACTTCTATTTTCTTGTAGCAGATTTTTATACGTAGTGCTTGTAAGGATTGTTGGCTTGTCCTTGTTACGCTTTGATTGCACCTGTACTTTATTCCTAACATGAGAAATAGGCATTATGTCTTCGAGAAAGCATAATGGCATATGCAGGCATAACGGACCAGACTGAAGAGTGAGATAATGATGTCCCCATGTTGCCCCATACCAATAGCCCCATTTTGCCTCTTTGGGACATTTTCTGGTTATATTATAATAACATATTAAATATTTGAAATATACAAATAACGCACTATAGAAAATACATGCAATACATGTCAATTAATAAGCACAAAAAAGTGTAGTTGTAAATAATTTATTTATGCTTCCGATACTGGCCGTTGAACTCACCATCAAAATAATAACGAAATTCTGGAAATTGTAAAGTTCACGCGCAAACAGCAATAACTTTGTTATTACGACTAGTAAAGTTTCCTACATTACAACAAACATAAAACAGCACTTGTCAATATTAGGACTGCTATTATTTGACAGATGCTTACTGCCGTTTTGTAGATAAGACGATGTCCACAACATGCCTCGTGGGCCCATCTTGCCCCACCCTCCCGTATATCGATTTTGTGATATAATATTAAAAAATCAATGTCAACAAAATTAAAATAATATGCAATCACTAGCCACGTATATTCAGTTTAGAAATTCTAAAATTTTATAAAAACAATACTTAATGAAATACTTCTTTGCCGCTTTTTTTGTATCTACTCATACTTATTGTTAGTATGCGTATATCGAGGGGTAATTTGTTAAAAACTTTCAAACAGACATACTTGGGTTTTTTTTTGATAGCCAGAAGACTGATGAACTGGTACAGAATAATTATGTTTACCACCTATGTTTCATCGTAGCTCTTATTAAAGCCACTATTACAGGCAAAGTACTTCCTGTGCTTTTTAGCAATTATAGCATATTCGTATGGAAATAAAGATGGAAGAGTCAAAACAAGAATCGGTCTTTCGCATAGAAAGCATTGTCCTTAATAGACGTTTTTGCACAATAAAACAACGATGAAAAGCGGAAGACTTGCCGCAGAATATAAGGCCGTAACTTAAACGAGATGCAATATGTATTGTGCATTAAAACATTAACAGCGCGTCGATGCTAGCACAGTGTCTAAGTTTAATTAAAGCGTAGTTTAAAGAACATAACTTAGAACATACTTCATAAACATTGTCATCTAACGAGAGCATGGAATCGACTTTGCAGCTCAAAAATTTGAAATTCGAGAAACGAATAAGAGGTGAAGCATACCTTTTGCCACTGCATTGTCCCAATGCTCTTGAGGTCGTCCCCTTCCTCTTCTTGGAATCACTCTTGTTTCCCATACTCTCATCCTTTACCTCATTTCTCCCATCCTTTGGACGGGTCCCCACTATCCCAGCTGTTTTTCTTATATGAACTCCAAAAATGATTTTGTTCCCAATTCTGCCCTCACATCTTCGTTCTTGATCCTGTCCCATCTTGTAATTCCTTTAACTCCTCGTAAAAACTTCATTTCGGCCGCCTATAGTTTACTCTTCCATGTCGCGCGCTTACTGTCCATGTCGCAGTACCCATGCACATGTACACAGTATTGAAAATGGTCATTTTAGTTTTCATCGTTATTTCTTTCTTCCTTATAAATGAACGGTTTATTGTGTGGTACACCCTGATGTCTTTTCTACTCTTTTTTCTGTGTTTTTATCTTGTTTTCCGTCATTTTGTATAATTACTCCCAAGTATTTATATTCATCAACCTGTTCTATACTCTTTCCATTAATTTTGATGTTACTTTGTCCTTTGTCTTGCGTTATACCCATTACTTTCGTCTTTTCTGTGTTTATCATCATGTCACTTTTTTATAGTGCTTTGTTCCATACATTTATGTTTTGTTGTAGTCCTTCCTTGATTCTTGCTATTATCACTACATCATCTGCAACTGTGCATTCTGATATTTCTATTCTGTTCGTTTCTGTATCCAACTATTAGCTTTTCCATAAAATTTACAAAAGATGTTTTATTTTATTGCCGTTGGATTGCGATCGCTTCATTTTTAGATTTTATTTAAAGATTTTTATTTCATTAATTTAAGAATTAGACCCTGCAACGCCATCTAGCAGTGAAGTTTCGAACTCCTTGGCTCGTCACAACGCATCTTACCGTGATAGTAAAGTTTGATGTCTCATTTTCGTTATTTATTTCCAAATTAAGCAGTAATTCATTGTCAATTAAATTTGCTTTTCATTCTTCAGTTATTAGTTCAAGTTTCATTCACTAAAACCTTTTCTTTTGTGTAAATTACTCCGCATTGTTAAGTTTGTCAGTGGCTTATTTGATTCACTTGGCAAGGGAGACGCATAGATTTCGCACACCATCTTAGACGCGCTGTTCAAGTTGCTCCGTGCAAATTTCAATTTAGTTACCACGTTGTGAGATTTTGTCGCGCTAGAAACTTCTAATATCGAGTGCATTATTTTTCCGTTTTACCTAGGGCAGCCAGGAGTTTTGTCCATAGCATCGATATTCCTGAAAAGGATTTTATAACAGCAGCGTCATGCTGGCATTCCTTTTGTTAATGGCGTCATCTTAGGTCACTGGTAAGCGGACTTCTGTTGTTAATTTTATCAGTTTAGTAATCCGATCCTATCTTAGGACCCACAACAACTACTACTATTACTACTCCTACTACTACGTTATTTTGGTTTGAGTAAAACCAAGAGGGTGAACGAAGTACTTAATTTGGGAGACCAAATCCAGATCGTTGAATTCGAAAGGGGACCACGCCTTGACATCAGCGTAACGCGCTCAAACCACCATCCTGAGCGCAATACACCGACACCCATAGAAATTTACCAACTAAGTTGTATATTTTTATTTTATTGTTTTCTTTTTCTTGCACCAAATTAATATTTTATTATTTTTGAAATCCTATCACATGACACAAACCTTCCGGCCAACATTACTAACCCAGACATTAAGAATCAAATCTATATTTCGGAATTACATCATAATTAATAGTTTAATTTATTACTTAAGTATAGAGGTTAAGACCGAATATATTATCAATTATCAATATATTATCATCGTAACCTATGTTAAGATTTAACTTTTATTGTAACTTATTGTATTTTTTATCTTGAATTTTATTTGTTTTGTCAAATATACAGTGTCATCCAGAAATGTGTGTGTCGAACCAAATTATTATTAACCTCGTAACAATTTATATCGAAAGCTAGGCCATTGCGATTGAACCAGGAAGACATCGTACCGGCAAACGCACTGCCAGCTAAAGAAACAGCTGCATCATCGACACCTGAAACTATCACAGTGGTGTCTTCAGCAAACTAACAAAGAACTCTATCAGGGAAAAAGTTACTCAAGTCATTAACAAATAATATGAACAAAAACGGTCCCAAAACAGATTCCTGGAGCACGCCTTGTGACACCCGCCAAAGACTGAAACAATAATCACACACCATGGCACAAGGTGTAGCGTCATGTCCAGAAGTCATATCTACTTTAAGTTATGATATCTACTCCGTTATAGGATCTATATCAAACGATGGGCACCAACTTAATGACACCGGAGGCGAGACTACACTTGAAGGATACGCTTGGCAAAATTGCAAGGCAAATCCATGAACCATATCTTTAGGTTCAGTCAATTCTGTGTCCATAAAGTTCGTCTGTCCAGAAATATGACTCCCTTTTGCCATTAACAAATTTTCAGAAAGCATGTCAGTTTCGATTTGATGCTGATACGTTTCGTATCGCCTCCCCAGAGTCAAGCTCAAAAATTGAACGTCATAATCTCTCTAAACTTGTTGAGGTAAAACAAGGATTTAATTACTTTTCCATTTCTTGAAATTAAATTCTTATAATAGATGTTACGAGCGCGAGTTCCTCTAGATAGACCTGTCAGTGTAACAACTATTGGTTCCTGGGGAATGGTTTTATTAGGAATTTCACTAAATAAAATTCATACACAGTTACCTAGAAAACTTTAACGGATACACAAAAAAAAATTAGATACGCCTGTGATTTTCAATTAAATTTTTCTGATCTGATTTCGGAAAATTGTTTATAACAAATGTTTGCTCGGATTCGATCGAAGATTAAAACCTCTGGCAGGTGGCGAGGGTTTAAAACGGCCGTAAATAAGGTCGAGTAAGAATATTACCCGGCTCCCGAACCACCTCCAGTTTTAGAAAAATTAATTTTACCCGCCCCCCTGTCTGTTGACACAATGATAAAAATAAATCTTCCCCGGTTGCAATTCATCACGTTCCAGATAAAACCTGGAGCTCAGCTCAGATGAAAGACCGACCCGAACCGTCCCATAGTGAAATTTACTCAGAACGCGGGACATTGTGTATTATTCCTTCGGTTTATACCGTGGTGTGCTGCCTGCGAATCGCGGTCCTGGACATATTAAAGGGGAAAGAAGCAAAAAGACGTTGAGTCTTGTGTTTGCTGTGTTATATTCCGTGTTTGTACGTGTGTGTGGGTGTGCTAAATTTCATTGTGTTTCGGGCGATATAAACACCGTATTATACGGCGCTGATCCTAAAGTAAAGTAGCGGAAGCTGAAGGCAGGCTTATGCGCGGTGGAGGGCTTTTGTGTTTGCTTTTCCAATATCTTTCATTGACAGCGGAGCACAATATGATAATACTGCGGTGAAATTTTTCTATAATGCAGTCTACAACGGCAGTATTACGTAGACATAGTAAAAGGGTTAACAGTTTCTTAAAAGTTTCTTTAAATCGAAATTAAGTAGATTGGAAATGCAGGAAATTATGTTTATATACAGGGGTCACCTAAATAGTATGATACAGTTAAATATTTCAGAACGGTTTAGCAGAGCTCGTTGAAATTTGGCATACAGTTAGAAGTGTTTTAATTCTATCATCTGAGATTTCTTTCAATTTTCTACCATTATTTATTTTGAAAATACAAGGCTAACTTGATTTTTTTTAAATGGCACGGGTGGTCAAATTTGATATTTTTAAAAAGAGCATTTTTTTCTGAATTCAGTAATGTAACACATGCCCACCTTTATTTTTATTAAAAGGCAAAAAAAAAATTAAATTCAAAAATTTAATTCTGGAAAAATAAAACTAAGTTAGCTTTAAAAATGCTGTTATTGACGATGTGTCACTTGCATATTCGCCAAAAATTGAACTTGTGTGCAATAATTTCTTTAACATTTAAGCGAAACTGAGCGTATAGAAATTCTCATGATGGTTGGTTATAGCGACCGAAAGCTAAGTAGTGCTCAAGTAGTGACTCTTTTTAATGAAATTCATCCAAACCGGGAACCGATCTCCAGGACGACGGTTTCAAAAACCTTACAAAGATTTCAAGAAACTGGTAGCGTTAAAGACCGTGCAAGACCTGGGCGACTCGAATTATTACCAACGAAGAAAATCCTTTGAATGTTATGTTGGATGTGGTAGAAAATCCAAAAAATTCAGTACAATAGTTGGCGTTGAACCACAACATGAGTAGAGGATCCATACAAAAACTAATGAAACGCGAAAAATATCATCCTTGTAATATTCACTTGCTACAAGAATTAAGTGACGACGATTTTGATCGCAGAACCTAATTTTGCGAAACTATGACGCACAGAATACATCAAGATGGTAATTTTCTTAATCGAGTCCTCTTCTCTGATGAGTCAACTTTTTGTCTAAATGGATATGTTAACCGCCATAACTGTCGATATTGGTCTGACAGAAATCCGCATTGGATGGAGCAGGTTCATACGCAGCATCGACAGAAAATTAATGTTTGGTGTGGCATTATTGGTCGGAATATCGTAGGTCTTTTTTTCATTAACGGCAATTTAACGTCTGAAAGATATTTGCAACTATTACAACAACATATTGTTCCACGACTTAGGGAAATATTTCCAAACCACGGCAATTGAAATTGTATACCAACAGAAACCATATGGTTTCAATAAGACGGAGCACCGCCGCATTTTGGTCATCAAGTGCGCGAATATTTGTATGAAACATTTCCCGATAGATGGATAGGGCGAAGGGGGCTATTGAATGGCCAGCTAGGTCTCCTGATCTGTCTCCACTTAATTTTTTCTGTGGGGTCATGTAAAAAATCGAGTGTATGTCAATAGACCATTACAAATCGGAGACCTACAAGAACGTATAAGAAACAAAATTGCCAGTATTTCTGCAAATATTTTGATTGATTCTTTGCAAAATTTTGCTCAACGTGTTCATTATTGCCAGGAGGTGAATGGAAATCATTTCGAACATCTTTTGTAACATAAAAATTATGTAATTTCTTGTTTGAGCTTCTTTTTATTAAAATCTGTTCTGTTTCAGTTAAATGTGTTATTTTTACAATTATTATTAACTATTCTTATTTATTTTTTGGTCAAACTTCACGCAGCAAAGAAGTGACGATAAAGACAACATTTCCAAGGCTAACAAAATTTTTTATTTTTCAAAATTTTACTAGTTCGAATTTTTTTTTTAAGTTTCAATTAAAATAAGATATAGATGTGTTACATCACAGAACCCAGAAAAAAATTCTCTTTTCAAAAATATTAAATTTGACCCTTGATGCCATTTAAAAAAAATCAAGTTAGCCTTGTATCCCCAGAACAAATGAAGTAGAAATTTGAAAGAACATCTTAGACGATTGAATTTTAAATACTTTTAACCCATGTACCAAATTTCAACAAGTTTTGTTGAATAGTTTTCATAATATTTAACTATATCCATACTTTTTATCGACCCTGTATAGTCTATCGTGTATTATAGTGTATAGTCGGTTGCCTATTTTTCGCAAATCCAATTTTCAAAATTACGCAAAACAAATAATTGTTATTATTATTATTATTTTAGAAAAAGAAGCCCTTCGAAATGAATTATAGTTTCGGTGAAAAAACATTTTCGAATTTTATTTCATTTCCTTTTAAGAACAGCATTTTTCAGTTTAAATAAAGCTGTACTATTGGAGATACAAAATAAGCACTATATACTTCATTGTGAAGTGATGGCTCTGATGATGACATTCGGCATTGCCAAAGAATTCCTACAGGTTACTCAATTAGCAATGTTGTAAAAACAATCACATGGTAGTGATAAATAGCGCAAAAATAGCCCCAAAGCATTAAACAAAAAAACCCTTTGACTTAAGCTAATAAGGAAACAGCTAGCACCAATAAACTGATGGATTTGATGAATATACTTCATGTAGCTTTTGGGTATGTTTAGTTGGTTTAGAAGGATATCTATGGGCCATATACCGCGTACATGTCAAAGAATTCAAGCGAAAGATAGATAGATATTGTTTTTACATTTGTGCGAATTTGTGGTTGCAAAAGTGTACTGTAATGTATTACTTCTTCGACTTTGTCGTATACCTGCTCCGAATAGTATGAATCTGAAGTTAAAGTTTTCATATCAGAAGACTTGGCAGACAACTCTTTACTAGACGCTGCATTCATTAAGTGTACTCATTTATTGTTTATAGAACTACAAATTCTGTAACGATGTCTGTGTGTGTGTGGATGTTCTTTTATTGATTGGTTCAATTTTTCATTAAGATAAACTATTGCGTACTTTCCTATCGCTTATAAACTATAAAGTTACCTTTGTAACAATGTCCTTGTGATTCTTAATTTTTCCGTAACAGCGCTAGCGATGACCGATGTCAATTGCCCAATTGTAAATTCCGCGCGAAGATGCTTGTTTAAGTCGCGGACAATTTCACATTGAACAATAATGATTTAAATCAACTCTAATGAGGTACCTTCAGTGCAGGAGTGATTATCGAAGGTTCTTACTTTGATGTACGCAAAAAATAAAATATATTCCAGTGAAACAAGTTAGCTTTTCGTATTTTTATTACTTAGATCAAAAACAAGATAAAAAAGTGCACAAACGTAAATACAGGTAAGAAAATCATATTAAATATGTAACAATAATATGTACAGCAATGAATTGGGATGAAATTGTCGGTATATTTAACGGGATTTGCGGTTTATTTGTGAAGAAATGAAATAAATATACAAATATACTTCTGATCACGGAGAATGGCTCGGAGCAGGAACATATATCTCGAGAAAATCACGGTTGGGAAAAATTATCTAATAGTTATAGGTAGATTTAGATAAAATTAATGTGATAAACCTTGTTTAACAATAACAATCATTTTTAGGGTGGAAATTGGAGTAGATTGAATTTTATCAAAATTGCTGTTAAATTTTACAAAATTAATCGAGACACGTCCGTCTCCCACGGAGGTTGGCGATTTGAATTGAAATTCTCGAACAGATTTCAATAGCGATTGTCTTTCGTCAGGCGGCAAACTGCCTTTGAGAAATGTTTGCCCTAAATTGAAATAAATAATTATTGCAAAGTTCTGGAATCACCTTACATTCATTATAAGATAAAAGTAGGTGTCTCCAGATCATGAGAAAAATACATTTAAAAATTGTCAATACTTATTACTATGTTTAATTTACAATCTTAAAATTAATCACTGTACAAAGAGTATGCAACCTGGCTACATTTCAATTTTTGACAAAACTGAATTTCAGTAATTTTCCCTGTCTCTCTGTTGACATATCAATGCACTTCGTTGGCAAATACATATAAAACCATTGTTAGACTAAATTTAAATAAAATAAGTGCACTGTAAAAAATTAAAAATGTTCATTCGGATTGACATTTTATCCAAATTTGATCTATCAAAGTCTGTTATGAAATATACTCTTCAGATTCTAATTTTGACGTGTAGGTATTTCATCTTTACTTCCTGAAGAAAACATTCTGAAGGAAGATGCCTTGAAGGACTTGCCTGATGCAGAGATTTCCTACATCACCTCGGCATCGTCTGTCTATTGTTACATTTTATATTCTTATTATTATTATTATTATTATTATTATTATTATTATTTAAATACATTAAAGTAAAACTAGAAACGTGACATTTAAATAATATCAAATGATTATAACCATTGCCATATAAATGGCAACAATATATTTTGTTAATAGGTTTAAATTAAACAATTCCAAAATTATCACGTGTTATATTTAATCTAAGCCTAATCTATTATTAATGTGAATCCACACTGCATCATTCGCGAGGAATTACTATCATATATTTTATGTTAAATCAACTCAACCACTTTTTCCCTGTGGATAGTGTGGACATTTTTGTCAACATATTTGGGTACCAGTTATTTACCGTGCTGCTACGTATGTTACAATTTGTTAACGTATTTTTATACTCGACATATTGCTCGGACATGTACCATTTCCAAGTTTTCACTTAAAAAACAGTTTCGTATGTACTACACACTACACCAATTTCAAACTGAATATCCTGCAGTACAAACCGTAACTGTATTAAAAGTTTATGTTGCACAAATATGTGACTGCTGTTATAAAATGTAAACGCAAACCTGGCGAGCAATGAAAGAAGTATAGGGGAAACGTGAGAAACTTTCGGAATTTTATTACGGTGTTATTGATGCTGCTCGCAAAAACTCGTCGCAATGTGTATACCTGCCCATAAAAATGTTGAAAATTAATTCAGCCACTTTAAGTCCCGCGTATATCCTTGCGTAAATATTTTTCACGTTCCTACACTTTTAGTCAGTTGGGAATCTTTTATAAGTATTAATTTTACACACATTCAAGTGGAAGTAAATTATACTGCATCGCAATTATTTAATTTTGATTGGTAAATGCGGAGATAAGAAGTGCGAGGTTCGATGTAGACATTTATAATCCATTTAACACAAAAAAAATAAAGGTAATATTTTTAGAAAATAACACCGGTCTCAGCACCGAGCCCTGCGCACACTTATAGACGACCTGGTCAACTGTGGCATTTATATAACGAGTATTAACTCTCAACTGTATAAATTGGTAATAACTGCATTTTATTTATATTAAGTTTTGAGTTATTGTATGTGAACCAGGCTTAATAGTGCGTTAGATTATCCGTTATAACTTCTGCTATATGCTTCTAAAAACTTCTTCTAATGGTACGAGAAGCGTGATTTGCGAATAAACCGGTGAAATCATTACATACATTTGACAGATCGTCTACGTAAAATGTAAAAAAGTAGTGGGCCGAGGACAGATCCCTGAGACATACCGAAATCTACCCGCATCCACTGCGATCTTAAGTCATTCCCGTTTTTGTAATTCACCACTACAATCTGTGATATCTCTGTTAAATAAGATCCCAACCAAGTAGCTATTAATTCCCGAAAGCCAAGACGATTCATTTTTATCAATAAAACTTCATAGCGTACACAATCGCAGGCCTCGGATACAGTGGCGGCTCGTGAGTTATGAAAGAGGGTGGGCACAAAATAAGAACTTGCCTTTTTTTTTGTACATAAAATCTATTCTCCTATTTTTCCATGCTGAAAAGACGTCTATCGACTTTGTTTTGTAAAAATGTGTCAGCTCGATCTTTTGAATTGTGGCTTCTGCAGAAGTTTTAAATTGGTTTGAGGGTGGAAAACATTCGTTCCACTATTCTGCTGCGACTAGGGATTGTACAAATAAATATCCAACAGTTTGTATGTTTTGTTGCAAAATTTTCTTAGGTTGTTGCCTGTTATGAACACTAAAAGTGGCAGAACACCACCTACACCTACGTCACATATGTCATCGCGCTCATAAAATACTGAAAGTTCACTTTTCAATTTTACTCTGTCCAACTTAGAATAAGATTTCACAGTTTTTTATACATATAATTAACCGACGCAAAATATGACGATTTTTTTCCATATCTTCGTTGTACTTAATTTTATATCGCAAATAAGCAGTGGCTAACTATTCACGTATGTCCACTTTGCCTAGAACATTAAAACCCAAGCATTCATTCATGTGAGAAACGAAATTTTCGTGTTTCTTTACCCTCTCTGCGATATGCTTTAAATCATTTAACCCTTGTTTATTCCACGCATTAACATTTTTCTTAAAAATTAAGCAGATAAAACAAAATAGTTTATTATTGATTAGTGAACACTGTAATCCACATCACTCAATATTTTTATTAATACTCTATTGTAATTTGACGTTAACTGGCACACGGCAATTGCGCGCCTTGAAGCAGACCGTATAAGCGCATATGCCGAAGATAAACGGAGCCGTCCGATTCATACTCGAAATAGGTACATCGGAAATAGTGCCCCGGAACATAGTTTTGAGCGTTCGCATATGCGCTAGTGTCTTTGGTGCGGAAGGAAACTTTAATACCATAGTTATAAAAATACGTAAAAATAATAAAATAATATAATGTATGGAATTACATGCGAATTTCTTTCTGTGTTTATCGTGGTGTTTGGGTGGGCACGTGCCCTTGTGCCCTTTAGTACCAGCCGCCACTGCTCGGATAAGTACAACATTAAACAGGCCACATGTTTTAAATAATGACTTCGCTGACGTCCTGTATAACCTAAAAAATCGCTTTACTTGTAGATCGTTTTTCATTGTACCCATTTTGATGCTCATTTAAGATGCCATATATTTTTCTAAAAAATCACGTATTCTTTGGTAAGACTATTATATTATCTTCTGTTATTTTGAATAGGTTGGAGATTAATAGGACGATAATTTTCAAAGTTTAATTTAGATCCTTTTTTATATATATATATCGCCTTTATTAAAGTGTATTTTAGTTTCTCAGATGATCCCTGTTTGAAAGGTTAAACCAATAATGTGACTCAATGGAAATGCCAAAATTTCCTCAGCAATATTTCAAAAATAAGTTGGTATTTGACCATCCCCCACTGCTTTGGTGTTTCGCAAGTTCTTGATTATCGTTTCTACATCAGCGGAATCCATTGGGAATATACCAAGTTTCCTTAATTTATTCGATGATCTTCACTGGGTGGGTCGATATAAAGTCGTTTTCATTTTTTCGACCTGGTATGCTTTCAACTACCTTCCATGTCCCACCCATCCTACTGATAGAGTCCTTGATAAGTCAGGAGTATCTTCTCTCTCATAGAAACTGGCCTATAACTTGACAACGCGAAGTCATTCCCTTCTTTATATATTGGAATTATGCCTGCAAGCTTCAAGCACGACGAAAAGATAAGATTTTAAGGTAAAAGATAAATTAAGTCAACAGAGAAATTTAAACCTGGGGGTGATCATAAAAACAAAATTTTCGCGGACATGTCGTGGCCTTTGGAGCTTTTATTTCTAATATTACGTATTATAGTGATGATTTCATGGATCTCTCCTAGTTACGAGAGAAACTATTTCTCATGATTGAACTTAAGGAAGGCCATAAGATCTATATTTGCAGTAATGTAGCTGGTTAAATTTACAACTAAGGTTGAAAAGTAATTACTTAAACGCTTAGAGATTATATGATCTAAAACATAACCTCTGTTTCTTCTCTTAGTGTGACAAGTTTTAGTCATACTGAATTGGAATATAAGCTAGCATTTTTTGGTTTCTCCAGGAGCTACTCAAGAAGTTCCTCTAGCTCCATGCGATAGATCTGTTAATTAGTGCGCACTGCCCAGTTAAGATTCCTGTGAGTAATTTCAATCTGTTCCTGCTCATAAAGAGTGCCTTGAAGAGTCTTTCCTCATGCGGATGAAACCCTAAAGATTTACAGTGTTTTGCATCGGCGAGTTCGTATCCAAAAGGAGCAGTTTCTAGGAGCAAGTTGAGATCCGACAAAGGTTTTGATGATATGAGCTACCATACGTCGTTTCTGGGCCTAAGAATAGCAGCTCGCTGGTTCCCCTTGCTAACGTGTCAGCTATTTCGTTATCTCCAATCCCAGAATGACCTGGCATCTATCTCAATGTAACATTATTTATTTTTTGATGTTCTGCCAACTGTTTAAGCTTCCTGTGGCACCCCAGTGCCACCTCAGAGTCAAATCTGACAGCCCGCAAAAATTTGAGGGCAGCCTGGCTGACGGAGATGATTTTTTTCCTTCCATTCCATATTCCCTTCCATGCCTTCGACACAAGTGTGGATGGCGATTATTTCGGCCTGGAAAATGGTAGAAGAGACCTCTAGGCTAAAAGGGGTCCAAAGGGTTTCTTTTACTCCAGCTTATAAGGTTGTTTTTGGATATTTTTTTATCTAAGTCCATTATTTTTATTCCTAAGCAGAACAAGTAATTCTTGAAACCCATGAATTACCTATTTCCATCCAAACAATCATTTATATTTAGTGCGCACTGTCCAGTTAAGATTCCTGTGAGTAATTTCAATCTGTTCCTGCTCATAAAGACTGCCTCACGGAGTCTTTCCTCATACGGATGACACTCTAAAGATTTACAGTGTTTTGCACCTGCGAGTTTGTATCCAAAAGGAGCAGTTTCTAGGAGCAAGTTGAGATCCGACAAAGGTATTGATGATATGAGCTACCACACGTCGTTTCTGGACCTAAGAACGGCAGCTAGCTGGTCCCTCTTGCTAACGTGTCAGCTATTTCATTACCTCCGATCCTAGAATGCCCTGGCATCTATCTCGATGTAATGTTTTTGATTTTTTGATGTTCCGCCAAGTTGTCTGTGGCACCCCAGTGCCACCTCAGAATCAAATCTGACAGCCCGCAAAGATTTGAGGACAGCCTGGCTGTCGGAAATGATTTTTTTCTCTTCCATGCCCTCAGCACAAGCCTGGATGGCGATTATTTCGGCCTGGAAAATGATGGGAGAGACCTCTAGGCTAAAAGGGGTCCAAAGGGTTTCTTTTACTCCAGCTTATAAGGTTGTTTTTGGATATTTTTTCATCTAAGTCCATTATTTTTATTCCAAAGCAGAACAAGTAATTCTTGAAACCCATAAATTACCTATTTCCATGCAGACAATCAAATTTTTTATACCTTGGAATACAGATTTCGTTACCACAATGTACTTAATCTGCATGTATTATCATTTCCCACCACGCCATACAGATTCCTGCCAGCCACACATCCCTTCATCTACAGCGAACGCTCAATTAATAATCTCTTCAATATATTACGTCACCTAAAGGAATTAATATCCAGCAAATCCTGTCAATACGTAATCGGCGACACATAGCCGTTCGTACGCGAAACATTAAGCCTTAGAAAGCGTCAATAATGGCGTCGCATCGGCAGCTATGACCGTTCGAGGTGAATGGACCATAATATCGGGGCTAGGCGACCCAGTCCGCTAATTCCGTAGCGCGCACACACATACACAGAGACACGTGCACATACATCAACGTAGCAGCACCGTAGGAACGTTAACCTGTCGTGTGCAATACTGCGACCTCGACAATATCCGGACAGACCTAGGACAGCTATCGACCTGGTGTGGTGCTCGTTCGGCTGGAAGCTGCACTATTACTGAATACATCGCAGCTTGGAATGGTGGAGTTCATGCACCTGTCTAATTGTTTACTCTCGCAGCGGTTAATCCTCGAACATTCTCTTTTGCTTCGGTTCTGAAATAAACTGGAAATTTAGTGCTGATATAGGAGGATTTCAGTTGAAATCCGTTAATTTAAGAGCTGTACAAGAGATTTCCATATGTAACAAGGTCCACGGGGATAGCTGGTGTGTTATAATCCCTGGTATGTTTGTGAGCATTTCATATACATCTGAAATGATGATATATCAATATTTCTTGTTTGGTTATCATTTCCATACTAATTTTTTGCAAGCCCGTCATTTTATATTTTTTTATTAATAGTCAGATTGATTAATCTAACGACTTGTTTAACCTATTAGCTCCCAATGACACCATATGGTGTCGATAAATGTTGCTTTGTGTTTTTATTTTTCTCGGAAACATTTGAATGCGTAATTTATTCCACGCCCTACCAATCCCGACCCTAAAGGCAAGTTGACACCGGGCGCGCAGTACGATCGTGATGTTAACGATCGTAGGGCATTACACGTGAAATACGATCAAAAATTGCTCCACGACTCGCCACAAATCGAATCAAACATGTTTGAATTTTTAGTCGTGGCGTTAGTCATGAGCTGTCATTCCAAGGAGTATCCACATTTCCTACACTTTCAGTGGAAATACTTCAGGTATGTGGACGTTGGTGTCGATATGAGCATCCGATGGTGGGATCTTCCAACAAAGTTATTTACTCAGAGGTCTAAAAAAAAGTACACTTGATTTTCCATCAGAAGCAATTATCGTTGGAGATTTCCTGTGAGAACATTCCTACTGATACCCTATAGTAAACGTAATTTGACTCAAACAGAAAAAGTCTTTAATTATCGACTTTCAGACGTATATCCGAAAATGACTTCGGAGTAGATTTAGGATATTTGAGAAATCAATTCTTTTAAGGTCAGAGAAAGTAGATAAAATTATTATGACTTGTTGCGCAATGCATAATTGTTTACGAAAAACAGGGAGCTCTTATGTGCCATTTGGCCTCGTTGATTATGAAGATGTTAACTATCAAGCTATTCTGGAATATTGGTGTAGAACAACTAGCATTGGTTTGAAAGATATTTCATCAAAGCAATATAGGAATCCTAGCGGATTAGCATCTGAAAAGCGTGATAAGGGTGCAGTCCCTTGGCAATGGCGAATGATTGGAAGAGAATAAATTTTATTCCGCGCAGAGGTACATTGTTACCAACAGTAACATTTTTTTTGTAATGTTATAAAACATCTAAAAACTTTCTAAATTTGACTTCGTAGTTCTTGGTTTTACATGAGGTTTCAAAAATGCATCCATTGTTGCAAACCAGACCAGTTTTGGTACATTTGTCGACTTGCCAGAATGTAGGGATTCATTAATTTTTTTTTAACCTCGGAGGTTTTTAAATTTTGTTGTGATATGCACTTCCATAAAACCATTTAAATTTAATTCTTTGGCAATTATTTTTGCTGCTCTAAAACGGCATGCCCTTTTTTTGTAATCGGGATATTGTAGAGTTTCCGCTGAAATAGAGTTGAAAACCAATGAAAGGTTAGGAGATGATCCATTATCTGTAATTAAAAACTGTACTCCTTTGACATCGTAAACAATAAATGCGTCACAGACAAATGACGCGTCTGTTACGCCCTAAAAAAATGTGGTAAATTTCCTCAAAAATAGGAGGTAGCCCAGTTGCCACCTATTTTTGGGGTAATTTTACCATATTTTTTTTAAGGTGTAGGCAAGCTTCTGTTCTTTTTTTCTAAACATGGAGAATGGATCTCTAAGGAAAGTAATGAATGACAAGCTTCGGTATGGACTGAAGGGCATTTGAAACCGCAACAAAAGTAATTTCCTAAAGATAATTATTCCTTTTAATTTATTGTCGAGTACATAATTGGAGGAACCCAGGAATATGTACAATTCAAAAATGCGCCCAATTCTGCTCTCATAAATTACGCTGTTTTATCGGAATTTTACTTCTCACAATATACAATCATGTACCACCAAACCGCATGTATTGGGAAGAAAAAAAAGGTGTGCGAAATTTGATGATCGCGAAAACCATGAGGAGATTTCTTCAGATCCAAAGATTTATACATTTTGCAGACCACAATATTGTCTATGAAAACGTTAAAGTGTGGAAAATACGTCCACTAACGGATAGACTCAATTCCAGATTTTTAGAAAATTTAGAATTGGTATACGAGCAAGAAAATGTTACTGGCCATTAAGCAGATGGTTGCTGGATGTGGCGATACATAGTACGTGGTCTTTATGCCGAAAGTTATATTAGGTGTCAACGAAATTTCTAGCTACGTCCCATCTTTTCCCTAACACTATGCACTAAAAAAATTGGGATTAACGCTGGAGGTACCAACTGCAGACTGTGTAATAGGATAGGAAAATATAGCCTATATGAATGCGAATCTCTGGAAGCAACATAGACAGGCTTGCTATGGTTTAATGGGTACAAGAAATGGAAAATTGAACAAAAAAGCCAGGAAGTTGTCTTCCCGCAGATCTCATGTCAGATGGCTTCCACAAGAAAAAAAGTTTATTTGTTTGGATGCGCATATTAAAAATTACAGCTGGAGGTTTTGACAAAATTAAAATACCAAGTGGTAATTAGTTTTGGACCAAGAAGGTTGATGTTTATAGACTACTAGACTTCAAAAGACCTGGATTTGATTTCGTCCCAAATATCAATAGGAATTCGAAACAATCATCTATAATTTACCATTATTTTGACCAATCTTAATTAATGTTAGCTTCGTGCACATATTCCGGCTTTTTCTTGGAACCGAATCGCTGTAATACCACTAACATTAATGCAAATTCGGCGTAATAAGCTCGTCCTGTATAATTGAAAACCGGTCCAAACGGCACATTGTCCACCCGAGTAATCCCCGAATAGCGAATGGACAAAACATAACACGGCAGATTGTTGCGCATTCGAACAGAAAACGTTCAACAAATCGATAGCGATACCGGTCGAGAGAATTTGGCTTCGATTGTTGTTACTGGCGCTGTTCCGGAACCAAAAACAATAACCGGCCACTCCGGGAGAGGGGAAGAAGGGGGTGGTTGGGGCAGGAGTTGACGAAAAGATAAACTCGCATCGGCTGGGTTAGTTCACATTCCGCCGTTAGGGCACGCGATCGTACGCGAATAATTCACTCTCGCGCGGTATTTAATTAGTTGGGGTTGCAAATTCGTAGGGATAATAAACAGGGTGTGGAGGAGGACAGCGGTAGGCATTTTATGAGTGCGCATATTCGAAATTATAGGCTCTCGGCCTACGAGTTTAATAATTAATATATAAGGGAGGTTGTGAAGTTATACCCAAGCGACACAAATATTTTTATTGAATATAGAGCTACTACGAGTAAAAATAAAGATTCTGACACTATAAATACCTTCAAAATATATGTTTTGTACTATTTTTTTTTTTTACAATAAAATGCATAACCTCCATAAACTTCTACTAAACTTACATTCTCTACTTATATTAATTTGCAATGAGTTTATTTTTTGTATAAAATATAAATAGCTTAAAATAATGTCAAATTAAATATAAATATAAATTATCCATTTATAAAATATTGTGATTGTTTGATGGTTTGTGCTCTGCTATCCTCAAACAATTGCTTAAAAAAGGTTTAGTTACTGATTCTTTTCAGTTGATGGGGAATATAAATAATTAATAATTGATAAAAGTGCATGTCTGCGAAATATTAACGTAGCAATGCAGTAAACTAGATTAGGTTGCTGTTTACAAATTAATGGCCGCCACTGTACTTATGTAAATAACATATCTATGTGTATTTGAGTCGGATATCAGCGTTTTTGGCTTTCCCCGATCTTTTTGCTATTACCTGCCAATGTTTTGCAAAACAATCAATAATAAATACAATTTTTGTTAAAATTTTAGGTGTGTCAAAACAAAGTAATGGAATAATTAATAATAATAATAATAATATTTATTCAGAAAAATTTAAGTAATTACAATGATTTACATATACCTTCAAAATAAGTGAATAAGTATGAAAATTCGCAGAAGGTAAAAAGCTTGTTCGCGAAAAAAAATACAAACAAATACTGGAGAAAGTTATTGTTATCGAGGTAAGTATTGGTGTATGTCCAATCTATTTTGATTGAACATCCACTCTCTCAATCGTATCTTAAATCTATGCTTATGTCAAGCCATGTTTCTGACACTGCCACAACATCGTACATGTTAGTGAGAATGAAATCTTGGAAATCTAGAAACTAGGCTTAATTACAAAGAACTAAAAAAAATGAAATGATAGTAAAAGATAAAGATTTATTCGCAGCAGAAACGGGCCATCTATATAGCAACATGGTGATAATAATTAATTAGAATTAATATATAAATGAGGATATAGCAGAGTATACTAAATTGAGGTGTTAATATTTTTAAATAAAGTTAGTTATAGTAGCTGTGCAGATATATGAAAATAAGGATGGCAACCTAAATTAATCTATTACATACAAGGGACGAAATATAAATAAAAATAGTTAACGTTTTATACAAAAAAAAGTAGGTAGTTCTTGTTTATAAAAATAGAACATCACCATATCTGCGCAATCACACTTGACTTATGTTGTTTATATCTTCCTGACATGTTATAATTTTTACATCATTACGAAGCTTAGTAAATATTTTACCATCATATGTCCATGCATTTTTGTTACCGAACTTTTGAGCCGCTGATTTTAATAGGAGCTGTCTAATATGCGTTAGATCTTCTTTTACGACAATTTTTGTAGATTTTAAATTCTTCTTGTTTTTTACACTTCGCTTCGTTTCTTGTAGCTGAAGAATTTTACGATGATCGAACGTTCCATGTTTTTCGGTGGATTTTTCTCTTGTGTTGGTTTCTTTCCGATGCGATGTATACGTTCGATTTATTTTATTTATAGTTATATCCATTACTACTTCTTCAAGTTTTTCATTATCCTGTTCTTTAACGCCCATTAATAGTAAGGAATTACGTCTAGAATATTCTTCCTGTTGCTCAACGGTTGCCCTTAATTGCCGAAGGTCCTCACGTAACTTACTGTTTTCATCTTGAAGGGTAGTAATTTTACTGTCTACTAACTGCATATCTTTCCGTACAGCTTCTAAGATGACATCAGATAATTTTATAGTAATTAGTTTGATGAATTCTTTACTATTGAACATTTCTTTAATAGACACGCTAATAATTTTTTGTATGTCATCCGTTTGATCTCGTGTGAAAGGCATATTTTAGCACTGTACAAATTGAGGTAAGTATCACTAAATGTTATAACACTGTGCAGAAATATTTAAATGTATTCGCGCAGACACGATCACGTCTATCTACTGTGAGTGCATCTCGAAGACTCGAAGTAGACTCTTAGAGTAATGTCAATGCATTTTAACGTTTTCTAATTAGTGTTTTGGAATAACAACATTGAAAATCAACATTTAAAGATTCTCCCTACTTGATTTATTTTTTTTCCTTCTAAATACAATGATATAGCTTTACTTTTGTTTCATAAATCCCTACATGATATTCGATCATATTTAAGTATAAGAATTATAGGTGTATTATAGGAAAATTCCTGTTTTTTGAACATACAATTGAAATCTGATACCATTCGTAGAAAAACGTCAGAAATAGTTACCAAACAGTTCTGAATCCAACAAGTGGCCACTCAGCGCAAAGTTCATTTTTGACGGGATATTCATTTCCATTTGAATTCTTAAGAAGAAGGTAATTGTTTGTAGTTTGGCTTATTATTAAATCGATAGATTAGAGCTAAATTAGAACAGTATCCCACTTTATCTTTAGCCTCCGTTCCTGTAATAACGCGATGGTGTTCTTGGATTGAAGCATACATATTCTCTTCAACAAATTGTAGACATATTTTTACAATATGACGTTTTTGCAAAATTTAGCAAAGGTGAATACGAGGATCACCGAAAAAAGTGACGTATTGCTGTGGTTTTGGACTCCGTGACCCATACAACCCTTTTATCGCTGAGATGGATTTTAAGTTGCATATTATGGTTGTGTTTTCTTTGTCCGTACAGCTGATTTTCAATTTATGGAGAATTTTCAAAATTTTGTTTTGTTTTGTATAAGTTTAGTTTAAGAGTTTATTGTATGATTTTATTATGTAGTGTTAAGATTTTTTTTAAAATTAATCCAGTCATTCAAATGTCTATGGTTTGCTTGAGCTGATTTTATGCGTATTCTATTAAATATTGTCATTGTAATGTTCTATGTCTGCGTTGTAGGAATATTGAGAGAGGGATTTTTGTAAGAAAAGGAACTGTATGGTTTTGTTAAGGACTTCCTTGTTCGACTACTGATTTAAGTATAGACGTTTTTCTTAAATAATTGTTGCCATTTTGTTTCTCATGGAAATTTCTTGCATGGATAAGAAATCCCGCTTTAAATAATAAATAAATCTTTCTTTTTAAATAGGTTTAGTGGAATATTGGCTGATAATAAAACAGTGTCTTAAATCTGTAAAATGTTTCGTCTATTTATTATCCAATTTGACCTCTAGGGTCGAGATTGTAACAAAGAGAAGGAATGTGAAGGAATGAATGGAACAAGCACTGCTTCTTTTATAGAAGATAATTGTGAAACCTTCACTGTTTCCATCTTCTGTTCCTCATCGCATTCTTTTTCTGTACATTGAATTGCTTAATTGTTTTATAAAGAGCTTGTTTTCATGACAACCTATTATCAAGTATTAGAAAATTATTTATTATATCCCAGGATCGGTACTCTCCAATATTTGCAATTCTTTTAGAACACAGAAAAAAACAATTCATGATTGCTATATATTGTAACGCTACACAGAGTAGCCTACAGCCCGGATTAAAAAAAAAATTGAAGGAAATACATTAATTAAATTAAAAAAAATCAAATTTATACATCCCAGTGTCCTCTAAATAATAATGATAATTTAGCACACTCATCTCTATCTGTTCTCGCGGTTTTCAAATCCCTTACTATTACTAAATCCCCTATATTGAATTTTGTTTTCTTTTTGATTCTTTTTAAAACTTTTTCTTGTTGTCTGCACCAATAATGTGACAATCTTTGCTTGACTTTGTCAATTACATCCATCTCCTGGTCTTTCTCTTCTATTTCCCATGGTCTTGTTGGCCTTACCTTGGTCTTCAAAAATCTAGGTGTTTCTAATGTGACGTAGTTCGGAACATCATTTAAAATTTGTTCTACAGTGTGAATGTATCCATCCCACCTTAGGTGGTCTGTGTGTGCTTAGACCTAGATATTTTACCACTTCTTGTAAGTATCTTTCACTTGGATTGGCTTGAGGGTGGCGAATGGAACAGTAGTACGCTTTGATGTCTTGATTTTGCCAGTGTTTTTTGAAATTGTCATTGATGAAGTATGTGGCATTGTCTGCTATGATGCATTTCGGTTTTCCAAATTCACTACAATATTTTTTCTAACATATCAATTGTGATTTTAGTATTGCAAACTGGAGTAGGAAAAAGCTTAATGAATTTTGTAAAAACATCTACTATTACCAGAATGTGTTTATTGCCTTGTTCTGTTTGAATGAAGTTACTGATGTAGTCTATCGCTATTTTCTCTTGGGGTTCTGATGCTTTAATGTTTCCTGGACTGTTTTGATTTATATAGTTTTTATGTTTCCCCAATTAGCATAACTGACATTTGTTAATGACATTTCTAATACTATTGTAATCATTTATACCGTAGTAGTTTTCTCTAAACACTTGCCAAACCTTTCTCGCTCCTATGTGTCCATAACTTGTGTGTATCTTCAATCCTATTTGTTTTGCCATCGCCTCTCCTATGACGTACAGTTGCTTGTCATCTAAGTTCTTAATGATGAGGTTTTGTTCTATGCTATATCCTTTGAAACATCCCTTTCCCGTTATTTCTTCCCTTATTTTTCCCAAATTAACATCTGTTTGTTGATTTTCTTTTATTGAATTGAATGAAAATATGCCTATTCTATTTCTTAATTTATTTAAAGCTATCAAAAGCTTGTCTGGTGAGTGAATCTGCTGTGATATTGAATTTTCCTGTGCGGTGTCTTATTTCAAAGTCATATTCTTGTATTAACAGTGTCCATCTATATATTCGTGAATTATTGAACCTTGTCTTGCGAATATACGTGAGAGCTGTGTTGTCAGTTTCTAATATGAATTTATTACCTGCCAAATAGAATTTAAATTTTTCCAAGCTGAACACGATAGCTAACATTTCTTTTTCGACGATGCTGTAGTGTCGTTCGTATCCTTTAAGAATGCGAGAGATGAAACATATTGGTACTTCTTTGTTGTCTTGTATTTGTAAAAGCTCCGCTGAAATTGCTACACCAGATGACACTGGGATACATAAAATTTGTTTTTTTTTTATTTAATTAATGTATTTCTTTTAAATTTTATTTTTTTATCCGGGCTATATATATAAAAAACAGTTACTATTACATCTATAAAATTTTGAATACCCCACGCTTCACTATTTGATCCTTGTTATTTCTTTACGCACTTAAGGGGACGAGCAATTTTCGCTCTGATAAGACAAAAAGTACCGTCGTTATGTACCCATATTCCAAAAATTATTTTATGTATCAAAATGGTTTCTTTTTCGATAGTTTTAGTATGAAATCATCTATCTGCAGTATTATTTGCAAAAGAATTGGTTAAACAGTTACATGTTTGTATTAATTTAAAAGGAAAACAAAGTTTTATATCAATTTATAATATTTCATTGTTGATATATTTCTTTAAATTTCATAACTTTTACATTCATTAATATAACGCATCCTTCACTAACACGAAACAATTAATTTCTAATGTGCATTTGCTTTTTGTGAAATCCTTTATAGGCAATCTTTTATTAAAAGAAACCTTAAAGATATTTAATATTAAACTTGGTACTTGATAAACGAAATATATGCTGCCGATATATCCATCATTCCCCAAGCAGACATCCCAGAATCGGTTTTCGTTCCCGACAGACGTATTCGCTTCAAAGGGTTATTTCCGATTTGAACGGAAGTAGTTCAGTCTTCGGTCGGTGGATGACCTTACCACCGCACAGCTCTCAGTCAGATCTCCTTTCTAGTATGCTCGTGGGAGGTGGCTCAAAGGTACGGTAATAACCTGTGTATGGCCTCTATACATTATGATATCATATCCTGCGCTTTGTTCTCTCAACCTGTTCAAGGCGTCTGATGCGCAAGACATATTCTTCCGCAGTTACGGATAGGAAACTAATGGAGTAGGAAAGATTCCTTCCGCCGCTAGAAGAGAGGAAGCATACGTATGTTCGCCTGACGAAGGCTACAAAGGTAGTAACGACAAAGGAAGCCGGTCCAAGTATGATACAATAGCAATTTTCAAACTTGTAAAGATAAATTGGTGTGATTCGACGTTTGATATGTGAATATTTGAAAAATTCCGGCAATGATGATTGGTGCTAAAAAAATCAATTTTCTACTACATTCCATTCTATTCAACTTTGACAGTACGTAGTTTATGAGGTTTTAGAGTTGTTAAATCTTTCTGTTTATTTTTACTGTACTATTTCGCATTAATTTACATTTATTTATTATTGCTTGGTTTTTGTAGCCATTGTAAAGTTATCTTTCTTTTTAAATAGGTTTAGTGGAATATTGACTGGTTGATAATAAAACAGTTTCTTAAATCTGTAAAATGTTTCGTCTATTTTAATAAATCCGTTTCAATTACCAGATATAAGATTTTGGGTACTAGAAACATCTTTAGAAATAAACAACAAAATAATCTGAAGCAACGTTAAGAGACTAGATTGAAGAACATAAAGAGTACTGGGCAACAATGCCAAGATACAAATGCATGGCTAGCAATTAATAGAAAAAAAACCATTGTAGTAAAGAAATGACAGACTATTTATAAGTAGAAATCTGATAATACTAACAATAAGTGCAGCTCATACCAGAGCATGCAGCGATAAAGAAACACCTACACAATAGTGTAGGATGTCCAAGGAAAATCTCAACCGCAGATTGACGAAGAAAAGATTTTGGAACAATCATATGCTTATTTAGTTGTGGAGACGTGGATTCTGATAGACATCAATTATCTGAATAAAACGTAAAAAGGCTCCCATGATGGCAGAGAATATTTAACTTTGCGCGCTTCTAAGTCATCAATCAGAAGATGCCAAGTGCACATTGCCATACTACAAGGTAGGAGTAGAGGGAATCCATTGTAATTTCGAATCCCTACCAAAAATTATGAGATTCCTGTCAGGACAAAGGAACACGTTCAGAAAATACGAATGTGTAACCTAAAGTACATCTTTCGACCTTGCAAAAGGGAACTGGAAGCAACTACTGTCACGGTTTTTTGCTTCGCTTACCTCGAATTAGTTCTACGCTAGTCTTTTCGACAAGCTTTTGTAACCCTATTTTGTTCTATTTCCATACTCTACCTTCAGAGATGTTCCTACGTCTTGTATTTTCACAACGTAAATTTTACCGTCTAATTTTTGGCTTTCAAATTGGCTTATCTTTTAGACTCATTTACTTACAGATAGTTCCTTATACTTAATGCGGTCTTAAATTTTCGTTTAATTTCTTTCAATTCCCATGTTTTGACAGTTGACGTTTTCTTTTTAAGGCTAGGACTGTTCGTTTTGCATATGCCGGTAGTACCGATTCCCACGCATCAATAGATCTGTTCGATTTGTTGGACTGATCGTCTATTTAGATCTGTGTTTCCTGTGTTTACATCTTTTCGACGTTAGAGGGCACCTCTAAGTCCTAATTTTATTTTATTTATCTGTCTTCTGATTGGTTGTGTGGCGTATTCTCCCTACCGGCTTCCTGTTCCTGCTTCATTCTGGTGGGTGTTTTTAGACGCGTTCTTACGAGTACATCTTCCTATTTTTGGAAATTTTGGATATTTTCACACATCTGTGGATTTTATTGGAAGATTGCTTGAAATAATCATTGGCCGTATCTTCGTTTGTGTTTGAAGTGGAAACATTGTGATTATCACGGCAGTTGACTTCGATAAATCGAGATATAATTTGAGAACACACGCGTCTGCAACGCCATATCTGTGTCTTTCTTCTCTTCGTTGTAAAACCTCGCTATTTAACGGTAAGCAGATCTTGTTATTTCTTTTAAATCACTAATTTTGAGGTTTCTGTGTTTTTAGAGGTCTTTATAACACCCCTTATTTTGAATTCTGGAATTTTACCTTCGTTTTATGTGAGAATTTGAACACCCACGTGCGGCTGAGGACTCGTACGACTTTTTAAGTCCTACGGAGATCCCTATATTCCTTGAATTTACCCGGACCACCTGGTTTTCGGTTAATGCCGAGTCAGCCCAGAGGCTACGATCTGTCTGTCCGAATAGGAGAGGGTCTCTACGCCCCACTAACAGCTGATCGAGGGGAAAAGCTAAGTGCACGTTCTCTTTCCTTTTTTTTATTTGTAACCTTTCCGCGAATATAATAGGAAACCACCCCCGATCATTTAGTTTTTTTTTGTATTTAACGTATTAAAGTAAATTTTATATGTTGTGCCTAGAATAGGAGCGCGCTACCTAACGTTAATTTTGTAAAATAGTTTAAATTCGGATATTTATTTACTTTTTTTATTTACTTGTCAAACTCCATCCGATTGAATATCAGCTTGGCATATACAGGGTGTTTATTCACCTTTTCACCATTTAAATATTTAATTTTATTTTTGGATTTTTGTAACCGAAACATTTCAATCAGTTTATAATTTAAGAAATATTGTTTGTACAAATCTATGTGAGCGGTTCGCGTTGGCCATAGTTCGGCATTTGTGTTCTATCTTAGGGCATTCTGTCATTTTTAATTGTTTTGCCGTATTTAATGTCAAATCGACAACAACATTGCTCTTTTTGAGTTTTATTTCCTTTTATTTGTCATTCTGGCAATAACCTTTATTTTTTTATATGTCAAGATTTTGCATTAAAATTATATTTGCTTTATCAGCAAACTTATTCTTTTATTTCTTTGTCTGTAAATATTTGCAACCCGCTTTACCCCCGATTTTATTTATCACCTTGGCTTCCTGCTTATCTAGGGGGCATGACAGGGTAAGTAACCTAAGCAGGTGGCGCCGATATTTTATTATCCATCTTAGGTTTGTGTTTCTATCAACCCACTCCATCGCCGACGAGCCGGCTGGCACCCTGCATGATTGCCGAATCTCAACCCACTAATTTGAAGGTTTGTAAAGCGGAAGTGCATCACCTTTTCTGTTTTTATTTTGAGTTCTTGCCTCGCGATTTTTTCACGGTACTCGACCGTCACTTTCGGTGCCGGAAATTTAGGTAACAATACTTCAAGAGACATCAACTACTTGAATAAGATAAACCTATTAAACTACAATGAAAAGTAACAATAATATAATTTAGTGAAAAGAGCTTTCCCTGTTTCTAGATCAGTTTCAAGTAGTGGCCGTGATTGGATTCATTAAGATTTAACACATTTTTTGATGATCGCTTAAATTTAACGTGCCACTAGATTTAACAAAAGTATCTTTCTCAAAACTATTGTTGTGAAAAACTAGAATATTTTGATATTAATAATATGTAAATTATTTCTAATCAATTATCAAGACTTACCACGTTTTTATTTCCTTATTCTAGTAGTTAGTAATATATTTATTCCTGCTTGCACTATCTTTTTTTAATAAAATATAAGGAATAAAAATAATGTCACTATTATCTATTTAAATAAATACATAATCTTTTATCTTGTTACAGTGCTTAAAACGTATTCAAAATATTATAGACTATTTGATCAATTCTTACTTTTTAATGAAAACCTGAACGGAAATATTTGAGTGCTACGCAATATGAATAAACAGATACCGTAGAGTGGGGCAAATTCGATCGCATGGAGCAAAATCGATCAATCCTGATTTTACGGCAATTATTTAGTCTGGCATCAATGGAAAGGATAAGAAAGTTTTGCAACACAGTCATTTAATAAACTTTGTTTATAACATAGATAACTAACTGGCTTTTTAAGTATTGCATTAAAGTTTCCTGTGTTAAAAAAATAATTTCCGATGGAATGACAACGAGTAATATTTCATACAGACGGAAACAAACTACTACTGGGAAATCCCACTAGGACTAAACAAATTTTCGAAAAGGGATAAGGTGAAAAGAATCAATTGTCATTCATTCTTCACCGTTTCTTTTTTTGACTTTATGAAAGTGTTGGAAAAACAAGAGAGTAAGGGGAAAATTAACACCTCATGGGGTAATACCGATCAGTTTGAAAAGTAAAAGAACAAAGAACATGCTGATAGACCAACGTAGAAATATGACATACTCATGTTTCTACGTTGGTTTTATTGAAAATTATAGTGAGAAACTATAAAAAAAAAGTGTGGCCTGGCGGGAGACCGCAATATAACCCCAAAGCGCTATCAGGACAGTAAAATAGAGCACTTCATCAATTATGAAAACATCAGAAAATAATGGGGTGCCATATTCATTACCCTGTAATTGGCGAAAGCTGTTGGGGGATGCGAAGGCATGAATTATTATTATTATTATTACTCCAGAATACTTTAAAGAACCGGCAGTTTCTAAGGAAGAGAAAAGGTGACTTTTGTATTTCTCCAAGTTGACGAAATTTAGAAAATTGCCAAAAACCAAATTATCCAGCTGGTCATAGAAGGGGAAGCTACGTTTTTGAACTGAGAGGGAAGCGCGTTGAATGAAATTTTGTTTTAGTTTTAGTTTATTGAATTATTATAATTTGTCATTATTTATCTGTTTGCCATTTCTGTAATACATATTTTCTGTTATTTCCGTAAGTTTCCTTTTTTTAAATTCAAATTTTTGTTACTGGATTTACCTCATGTAGCTTTCAAATCGGTTTTTATAAGAAAATAGATGAGTTATTGGAATTGCCCCCTACTATGGGTCAAAACCGATCACTTAATAAATGCGTCTATGGCGGAAGGAAAATTTCCCGCATTTTAAAAACTACCTGTGTAAAGCCGTTACATAAAAGGGGCAGTAAGTTGGACGTCTCAAATTATAGGCCTATTGCTCTGGCTTCGTCTTTTTCTAAAGTTTTTGAGTATGCGATGCTTGACCGCCTTAGTGATTTTTTAAACAGTAATAGCATTTTAAATGATTCTCAACATAGTTTTAGAAAGAATCGCTCTACCATTACCGCTTTGCATACCTTTTATGAGAAATTAATAAATCACCTTGAAGACTCCAAGCACGCTATTGGCATATTCTGCGATCTTAGCCGCGCGTTTGATTGCGTGCAACATAACATACTTATGGATAGATTGCATAGGTATGAGTGGGGGGGGGGGTGTTGCGGCTGATTGGTTCGCGTCATACTTGACTGATAGATCGCAGTTTGTTGAAGTCACTTATTGCTCCAGTTCCATTAGGACTTATAGATCGGCAAAGCTTCCTGTGGCTGTTGGTGTTCCACAAGGATCCATTTTGGGACCTGTTTTGTTTATATTGTTTATTAACGATATTGTCGGGTTTTTAGGTGATTTCCGAATTCTCATGTATGCTGATGATGCTTGTGGCTTGATTGCGGATAATGATCTTACGGCATCCGCAGTTGCTTGCAATAATTTTTTAAATGATGCTGCAACTTGGCTTTCCAATAATGGTTTATATTTGAACAGTTCCAAAACTAATTATATTCATTTTAGAAATATTCATAATAAGAATGATCATGATATTAAATTATCCATATTGGGTGAGAATATAGTGGAAGTAGATTCAACAAAATTTTTAGGTTTAAAAGTAGACAAATATCTATCATGGGAGAGTCATTGTATTAGTGTGATTTCATGTTTGAATACTGTATGTTTTCAAATGCGAAGTATGCGTGAAGCGATTGGGCGAGAGTCTATGCTCAAATTCTATTACGCTGTTGTCCATTCACGTTTGTTGTACGGTATTTGTTTGTGGGGTTCGTCTGTGCACGCTGGTGATGTTTTTTTTGCGCAGAAGAGGTTAATACGTTGCATGGCGGGCGTTAGGCAGGATGTTTCTTGTAGAGAGTTGTTTCGGGAGTTTGGATTGCTCACTTTGCAAGGCATTTTTATTCTGGAGCTTCTGCGGTATATTCATGCAAATAGTTCCAAATTTATAACGCACTGTGGCGTACACTCTCACTATACACGGAACAGAAATAATTATTGTATTCCTTCTACAAAATACCGGGTGGCATCTGTTTCTCCTAACTGCTTAGGTTTGAGACTTTATAATGCTCTGTCAGAGGACTATAAAGCATGTCAAACGGCTCGCTCATTCAAATCCAGAGTAAAGAATCTCCTTTTGGAAAATGTTGTGTATTCTATTGACGAGTTTTTCGCTTTATTTGAGTGACGTTGGCTTACCTGCAAATATATATGTATTTTTAATCATTCTTTTAATGTGTTCAATTTTTTCTTCTTTTTTATCTATTTTATAATTAGTTATGACGTATCCAATGTAATATTTTATATTGCCTAATGGATCTAATACATACATACATACATACATACATACACGCTTGATGTATTAAAAAAAATAGTGTTCTAATACATTGGGTTAATATACATGATGGTATGTGTAGCTAAAAGATGTATGATTATATATAATTTTTTTCGATCAATAATAATAATTGCAGCTCAGAAATAGTACATAAAACTGATCGGAATTGCCCCACTTTACGGTACACCAGAGAACGCCGCCAATGCATAGAATATTGTGAAAGCACAGCTGCGTTGTGGTGGGTGTCGAACAAACAAGTCATGTATATGTGCATCATTGATCTCCATTGACATATTCCACGTGATTTACGAGCGCATATAGTTGTACATGGGTGGTGTGACGCGCATCAGGTGAATTCTATTATGGTATTTATATGGACAATCGGACAAATTTTTATCGACACCAGTATGTGCGTGTGTTCGCCAGGAACGAAAAGCTCCCTGTTCTGAATAGTATACTGGATTCATACTGCAACACAAACAGATAAAGCACAATAAGCCGGAAGGACATTGCAGAAGCAGAAATACATTGGGATAAGTTGCTTTTCATTTCTTAGCCACATTAGTTGCGTGGATAGAAAAGCTCAGGAAACAGTCAAAAGAAATACATATTGGGTTTTATCTAGATCACTAATTAGTGCTCTGCTCTTTTATTCATTAAATTCACGGCTCACGTTATGTTGAAATAGTAATTACATATCATTAGAGCACTCGTAAGTAAAATAAAAAAAAAAGTCCCACGCCATTAAACTCAATCCACTGGAAAGCATAAAACGATCATTAAAAGCTTTCCTTATCTCCCACCTTATCATCTCATGTCACACGCCGCGACTTATCACGTGACCATTGACATCTAAACAAACCTAGCGTGTCCCGCGATGTGAGTGTCGTGGAATTACCATTAAAAAAAAAAAAAACCTGCGACAGCAGCAATTTTGTTAAAACCCCAACGACCGCTTAAACGTTTAATGTTGCAATCATTCGCACTTAACTACATGTCTTGGGTACATACGCGAAACTCATCGGCAGTCTTTCGCGAAACGCCCCCAACCTACACTAAACAGTCCGTAAAGGAGACTCTCCCGCTTTAAGGCTATTAAAGTTAATTTACCTGGTACGGTAGATTGAATATACGGTGCCGCCGCTACCTCTTACGGAATCGCTCGTACAGCGTGCAGTAGCGCCGTTTTAGTGGGATCTCGCGTGGTGAACTCACCTAAAATAAAAGAGAATGGCTCATTAAAGGCGGGTTATTGTGGAATAATTCAGTATATAATGGCGGGCGTTTGAGAATTATAATTTCAGGTAAATATTTTATGTAATGCCATTAGTGTGGGTGCTTCCCAAATAAAACAATTTAACTTCTCGTTTATGGCGGCAGACTCGTTTTATATCAACATTTTCCCATTTATGAGTTGACCTAAAAATAAAAAGTGCAGGACGTTTCCTAAAAATGAAAACGGACTAGAAGTGTCGAAATCATATCTGGTGATCCTCATAATTAAAGCACGGACAAACGCGTTCGGAGAAGCGGGGAAGCGAAAATCTCAGTGGCGTTGCCTACACGCAGTCTATGTCTAGGAACTTGCTTATGTATCTACATACATATTGCTGTGGCCTGGCAGCCCGGTTGTCGTAAATTCAGTGTTTTCTTGTTTAATTCCATAAGCTTTTGCCAATGTTGCGAGAAATTTCAAATTGTTTTATTTTGTATAAGGTTTAGTTAATGTTTTGGATTGTTTAATTTATTTATTTAAATGTTCAGTTTGTTTAAGTTAAGTTCACTTTTTAATTTGTTAGTTTTGCTCATGTAGCTCATGTCCATCTTAGAAGTTTTCTTCTTCGATAATCTGTGCGTTAGGCGTAGCGCACGCAGCTGTTGATATATGTATGCGACTGGTTAGCATTGTAAGACTCAGTTTCTCGATAGACATTAAAGAGTAAGTAGATGTAAATTTGTATTTCATTGCTGCCATTTTGTTAATACTTATGATTTAAAGATTTGAATTCGCGTATTTTGATTTATTTCGTCCATCTAGGAACTCGTTTAATAATAATTGTTGTTGTATTGTTGTGTACACAATTTAGGTATAAAATCAGTTATTATTTTTGTTCGGGAAGATATGTTTAGTTTAAAGAGTTAATTTTTTCGTTTTTTAATTTTTCTGATTAGTTTTGATTTATTAATCACCTCGGGTTGGGTGAATAGAAGCATTGTGCTTGCTTTTAGTTTTCATTTCTGTAAATTAACTTGAATTCTCCATGATTAATTTAGTTTGGTTAAATTTGAAACCACGTTAATTAATTGATGAAAAAGGATTATCTTCCTGAACAAATTTGTTGTTTGCTTTGTTAAAGGATTTAGCATTGTCCTTTTGTAAATTAGAGTCTAATGCAGTTTTTGATTTCGGCCAGAGCCCTAAGCTCATGGTTTTTTTTCTGCAATTTGTAACTAAATGTTTTTTTTTTCTTTTTTTTAAATAACAAAAATTTTTGATTATTATTTAACGTCATTCTAAATTTCTGTTCTTTTATTTTTGATTAAACCTTTTTCAACTTTTGGGGTAAATAAGTCAGGGTCAGTTATCTTTCACCCACAATTTACTTTTCGTGATTAATTTAATTAGCGAGGGTAACCCTGAGTGTTATTGTTCTTTTGCGCCCTTTTAAATTTTTATCCGTTGAGATAGCTAATTTAATTTTTCCTTTTAATTTTCATTTTGCATTTTCTTTTGTACCTTCAGTACACAGCAATATGTACCTACATAGTTTTGCGAACTCAATAGAGAATATTATGTAAGATTCTCATTCACATGTAAGAGAACTTCATGTTTACAAAGGAAAATCTAGAAAGTGTTATGTGGTTACAAATTTTAAAAACTTAATAAATTACAATGAAAAGTAACAATAATAATAATAACTCAGCACTACAGGCCTTGAAGGCCCTTGGCTAGAGTGCCGGAACACACCGAGCCACTGAGAAGTGTTGTCCGAATGGTGACCCAACCAACAACCGGTACCGCATATTGCTGCTTGACTTTCAAGATTGGCAATGATGCACCCTTCCTTCTCAGCCGTACTGCCGGCAGAAAAGTAACAATAATTAACATAATTTAGTGAAAAGAGCTTCCCCTGTTTGTGGCCTAGTTGCATCAATGTTTTGAATGGAGGTCTTGAAGTATGGGTGTTGATTGAAGTTATTAGGATTTAATACATTTTTTTCATAATCATTTAAATTTAACGTGCCGCTAGATATAACAAACTTACCATCATTTTCAAATGTATTGTGGTAAAAAATTACAATGTTTTGATATTAATAATATGTAAATTATTTCCAATCATTGATAAAAAGACTTACCAAGTTTTTGTTTTATTATTTTAAATAGTTAGTGACTCTTTATTCCTGTTTGTTTTATCTTCGTTTTTTTTTTTTAGTAAAATACAAGAAATAAAAAAAAGACACTATTACCTATTTAAATAAGTAATACAATTATATATTTCATCTTGTTACAGTGCTTAAAAACGTATTCAAAATATAAATTATTTTAGCAATTCTTACTTTTCAATGAAAGCCTGAACGGAGATATTTGAGGACTGCACAAATATAAATAAACAGCTACATCTAAGACGCCACCAATGCGTAGAATATTGCGAAAACACAGCTGCGTTTTGGTTCGTGTCGAACAAGCAAGTTATGTATACATGCGTCATCACTGTGCATTGAAATATTTCACGTGATTTACGGGCGCATGTAGTTTTTATACATGGGTGTGTTTTTCTTACTCCGTCAAAACAACTAAAGGATTTATACGGGCAATCGGGTAACTTTCTATCGACACCAGTATGTGCGTGTGTTCGCTCGGAACGCAGACCTCCTTGCTGTGCTCATAATAAATAGAGATAGATGTTGGTAGTTAAATTTGTATTACCAAAAGGCGTTCGGAACGTAGGAACAGGCCTTGCGGATTGTCTCTGAACCAAAAAAATTAGACTATATAAAATATCAGGGCAATGAATCCATTTATTTTTTATTGTTCCATGCACAATGGTATACACAAATCCTTAACTCGCAAAGTGACCGTCTACAGTAAATTTTGTGATAGATTTCTAGGGGGATAAATGTCGTGGGTTTTATAAGCCATAATAATAATAATAAATATTTATTGTCGCAAAATTGCAATATGCAAACATTAACAGTGTCCGAATACAATATAAAATGCAGCTAGTAGAGCACATTCACACAATTTAAATGTGAATACAACGTACCAAACTACAAATAAGAATGTGATATAAAATAAAATACAAATATAGATGATACCTACAAATTCAAATACAACTGTAATGAACTATTGGACAGACGCAGACATAACATTAGTATCACATATTTAAAGCATGATTATATGATGTTTAGATTAGATTAGATTAGATTAGGATTGGGGTGGCCTATCGACCTGTTTCACCGCAACCTTTTCAGATCTATTGTGATCCCCTTCTTTCCTAGAGGACGCTCTCTAATTTTGCCCTCTTAATTAGGCCTATCATCTTTGAGAACGGCTTCTTTAAGTAGCTACTAGCTGTGGGGTTCTCTTCCCCCATTACTAGAAACCTTGTCCTCGCCAGGCCTTCGCATTGGCACAGCACATGAACTTGGTTTCTTCCTCCTCTTGGCAGTATCTGCAGGTTGCATCATCTGCCAGGCCTATGTTATACATATGCCTATTCAGTCTACAGTGACCAGTCAGCAGACCTACAATCATTTTGACAGTCTTCCTGTCTTTATTCAGTAGATCTCTCGTGAGTTCAGGCCTCTGCTCCTTTAGAAACTCTTTTGCCTGCCATTGTCCCGGTGATTTTTGCCACCACTCTCTGGACTGATTGTATATCCATTCATTGATGGATTTTTTAATCTGCGATTTGGTGGTGCCGAAAGAGGGGTCGGCTCCAACGAATGGCCTTGACGAAGCCCGCCTGGCCAGCCCGTCCGCCGCCTCATTTCCTCTCACGCCCGAGTGGCTAGGGACCCAATTATATGATGTTAAAGAACAATAAAATTTAAAATCCATATTGAAGGTTAGATAATAAAATTACAAAATTAGAGAGACCCATCGTTAAAATACTCATCCGCACAATAAAAGCTGTACTTACTGATATAAGCCTTTAATAAATGTCTATAAGAGCGTAATGTTGTGGCGCTTTTTGTATCTGCTATTACGCATCTGAAGTGTAGACTACACTTGTAGAGGCTTGTTTTTTGTGCCATATTATTATAAATATCCTTGTTTTTTTTTTTTGTAAAAAGCTGTACATTACGCTTATAAAACATTAGCACTGCAAATAAATACAAGGACCAAAGAGGTAAGATCTTCAGAGTTATAAATAAAGACCGACATGATTTCGTGACTGAGGGACCAAGCATACATCTAATAACTTTGTTTTGAGAAATAAAAATTCTCTCTGCACACGGCGCCGATCCCCAAAAAACCATTGCGTACCTCAGACGTGACTCCACATAAGAGAAATAGAACAGGCGGAAGACATCAATGCCAACAATGCTTCTTAAGTTCCAGACAGTAAAGTACGCAGAGCTTAATTTACGCTCAAGGTCAGCGCAGTACCTATCAAACCTCAGGCTAGAGTTTACTGACAAACCAAGAAATCCAACAAACTCACTTTCTGCAATGGATCTGTTGTCATACCTAATACAATCGCTACTAATTACATTTGCGGAAGCTCGGAAGTGTACTAAACTAGTCTTCAATACATTCAGTCTAAGCCTGTTACACTTAGACCATTCATTCATCATGCATACGACGTTACTTATCCGCACAGATACCACATCCAATGTAGAATCTGCAATAATACAGCTGACATCATCAGCATACTAAGTAATCAGACACGAAGGCAGAGACACATGCAGATCGTTAACGTAAATTACGAATAAGGTCGGACCGAGAATGGACCCTTAAGGTACGCCGCATTTAACTTCTACTATTGAAGAGCAAAATTCTGTGACCTCACCATCTATACTTCCCCTAATTGAAGCAACGGATCTACGATCAGTGAGGTAAGATACAAGTAGATCGTAAGGAACACCACGTATTCCATGCATCCACAACTTCCGCAACAGTATGTCGTAATCTGCCGTGTCAAATGCCTTCGTGAGATCGATTTCTTTATATACATTATCCAATATATGATGTATGGCATCGGTAGTTGATCTCCCTGATACAAACCCAAATTGACTTCTGGAAAAAATGTCCATTTGCTTGAGGTAAGTAAACAATCGAATGTTTATAATTTTTTCAAAAACTTTTGTAATGGCTGTAGGAATAGCAATAGGTCTGTAATTGCATGCATCAAACTTGCTACCCTTTTTCTGAATTGGTATTACTTTTGAGACTTTTAATTTATTTGGAAATATACCACTTAGAAGACAGTGGTTGACTACATGAGTCAATGGCTCTGCTATGTATGATGCCACATGCTTCAAAATAAAGCAGGGAACATCATCAATGCCGACCGAATGCTTGTGAGAAATCTCCAACAGAATTCGTCCAATTTCACATGCATCAGTGGAAGTCATAAAGAAACTGCTATTCCTAGATTGAACATTGTGTAATGCATCAAGTTTTGGTGATATTTTGTCGAAATTATAAAAGGACTTCACAAATACTTCTACAACTTGGTCTGCTGCATTACGCAGAGTAATAGGTTCTATTTGTTTATTTGTCGGCTTTGTTATTTTGTTAATAATATTCAATGAAGTTTTACTCTTATTATTTAAATGTAGAATTTTATTTCTATAAAAGGTTTTCTTTTGTATTATTTACTAACAAACTGTAGGATTCTTTCTTTTTATTATATGCTTCCAAAGTGATTACACTTTTGTTTGCTTTATAGATGTTATATAAGTCACGTATTTGTGCTGCCATGAGAGCCAGTTCTGTGTACCATTCAACCTTATGATTATTACTTATTTTGTATTTTACAATTGGAAAAGACGAGTTGAAATAAAATAGAAAAATATCATAAAATATATTAAATGCGTTTGCGTTACTGGAAAAGACATCGGACCAGTCTTCAGCTGCTAACATGGACTGAAACCGCAAGATCGCCTCACTAGTAAAATTACGCTTAAAACCTATCATTGGATTATATATATATATGTCTTAGGAATTTTCTCTGAACATATACATTAAACAACGAGTTCCACACCACACTACCATACTCAAGCTTTGATTGGACTAATGAATATATAAAACAAAGATAGCCATAGGATCATTACAATTGGAACACGTTCGTAAAACAAATCCTAACATTTTATTTGAGTCCGAAACAATTTTATTAATATAGAGGCGAAACCATGAGCCACAATCAAAGAACACACCCAAATCCCTAATATTCTGGAGGCGTGTAAGTTCAATTTGAGCATAGCTAATCGGAGAATGCTTACACGTAGAAGATACGACGTCGCACTTATTGTTTGTCACACTCAGATCTAGTTTGTTAACATTACTCCACTGACAACCCTATCCAAACACGATTGCAAATAGTTGCAGTCCCGAATAGAAGAAATTGACGTAAATAATTTCACATTGTCAGCAAATAATAATATCAACCTGGGATATACCCCGGGATGATATGTTAAAAAAATTCAGCTTTGTGAAGGAATTATCGTAAAGCTCAGTCACAGGAGCGAGTGGGAGCATAACACCATCTTAAAGTTGAATAGAAATGCCATCAAATGGCTCCAAAAGGGCAGAGGGACCTGGAATAGGAATATATGGGCCTAGAACCACATATTTCGAAAGCTTGGGAAAATGATGTGTTCAGTTCAATATAGATAGAAATTATCGGAAGCAGGAGATTATCATCATGTCTGATAGTCAAGCAGCCATCAAGGCGCTGAGCTCATATGAAATCAGTTCCAAGATGGTCTGGGAATGCCTAGGGAAATTAAATGAGTAAGGCAAAAGAAATAAAGTAATCCTCCTGTGGGTTCCGGATCACACAGGAGTGGAAGGAAACGAAATAACGGATAACCTTGCAAAAAAAGGGGCTGGAATGCCTTTTGTAGGGCCTGAACCCTTTTGCGGGTTAAGTAGCAATACAATACTGAAGAAACTAAAAATATAAATGGAGCAGAAAAAAATCCAGTTACTGGATCTCCAGGGAATGAAGCAAACTAACATTCTTCTGGAAACTTATAACCAGAAGAGGTTTACAGAATGCATCAACCTGAGTAAGAACAATGTTCGCATATTAACAGGAATACTTTCAGGCCACTGTAGACTGAAAGGACACCTGAGTAAGCTTGGATTGGAAAAGGAATCTGAATCTAGATTTTGTGGGGAACAGGATGAAACACCCATCCACCTCCTCTCAAACTGCGTAGCACTGTGCAACTCGAAGGCGTTGCACCTGGGAGCATGTAAAATCGAAGAGGGAGACTTACCTAGGCTGGGGCCCTCTGACATCCTACACTTTCTGAAAGGAATAAGATTGGAAGGCCAGCTGTAAAGCAGCAAGGATAGGGGACACAATAGATCTTTTAGGTCGCAATATAACTTCACCCTTCTATCTACATACATACATACAAATAGTAATATCCTACAGTCAACACTCTCTAGAAGAAAGCAATGGTCCTAAGTTGGACCTTTGAGGCACATCAGATGTTATAGCATGGCGATATATGTCCATTGAAAGCTACGTAGAAGGATTTACCAGATAGATAAGACTGCAAGAATTTTAGCAATATGCTATGACATCCAAAAATTGCCAATAAGAAAGATCTACGTTTTCTTAAGCTACTTAGCAAATTTTAGAGTTTAATTGTTAACGGTAATGCTGGAAAAAAAGATTTAAATGAACACGTGCATTTTGAATATTTTATCAAAACGGTTAAATAACTTGACAATGTTGCATTCGAAATTTGAAAAGAACATGTTTACTTGTAGAATTCATTACAACAAATCAGCATGGTCTCATTTGAAAAAAATATATCGAGTACGATTCTGGGATGCTAATACATCCGTGGATGTGAAAATATTTTTAGAACGTACACTTCTTTCCATCATGTATGATCAAAAATCTTTCATGAGAGATGTTGATATCGAACTATTGACTTACCCGGTGTAGCGTATTAATTTAACATTATAAAATCTAATCTTTACGGCTTTAGTTGTATGTTTAAATTTCCCATTTTGTCTTTTGGTATCATCAAAATATTTTCTCCTTCATTTCGCTTTACCATACCCATCTCATCTTATCTTTACTACAATCGATGTATTCACTCTGTTGACATATCCTTAATCTCGAGCAGTTACATTTATACGATGCCCGGTAATCCTCTCAAAAGCTACATCAATACTTAACTAGAAGTAATGATTCGTCCGTCCCATTTTCAGACCCTTCCTCACGATCGTCCACCTCTCTCATTGTTGCCTTAATTTTCTCCACCATTGAGTCGACGCCGATCGCCCTGGAAACCTAAACATAGACGCTGAGAACATCTTCGTCTCACGGACATCCGTATTGTCATCCGGACAGGCTTGACTGGGTATGCGAAAGAAAGCCGTAAGGAATTTGGAAAGTATGTCTGAGCGGTGGATAAGGAAGGAAGGTGAATTGTATAAGGGAAAGGAAACACTGTAATCCGGATCCAGATGGGATACTTTCGCGCTGCGTGGATTTGTTGAAATGACAGATACGCGCAAACCTTGAATACTGCGTAGAGAGGATTAACTCTCATTCTACACACGGAGACGGTTCGAACTTAGCCGTGAATGCGTATTGTTTGGGCGCGTCACGGGACGGAAAGGGTGATACCTTTTGTGCGGACGAGGTCTTTGGAAAAATCAAGTGTCAGGGTGGACATATGTGGGAGTTTTGGACATGAGAATGTAGAGGCAACAGATATCCATGAAATGTCCTCCCTGCTAATAGGATTTCTTAACCCTTAGATACCCAAGCTTCGCAAATCAATGTAAAGATCCAAGCGGGGTCATCAGGGTCCCCCTTTGGCTTTTTGGAATTTCGAAGCTCGAGGTGTTGCAAAACCGTACAAAATATTCAATAACTTTAGAATAACAACAATTAGACCTATATTAAAGATGTTTATTAAAAACGCAATATTTTAAAATAATTCGCACAAATAAAAATTTAACAAAATTAAAAATTTAACTTCAACTCTGAAAGTTCTCAAAAAGTTTAATAACGAAAATATATGTTTAGATTAATGATTCCTTCACGGCACAATCAAAACAAAGGACTTTAGTCGTTTTCCTACGATGGGCTTCACAAACAAATTTTGTGCAAATATCACAAGACACTTTGCTTTTCTTATCTTCTTTTCGAGAACATTTATAACATCTAACACGTTTTCTGGATTCGACGGCCTCGTTTATGAGAGGGGGAGGTAATTCAATTCATTTCATTCATTCAATCAGTTAGAGCCCTTTTTACTTGTCTATGAAGATTATCATTAGCATCCATACTTTTTTTTGCCAAGTCGTCAGCAAGCTTCAAGAGAAACAGGCGTCGACGACAAGAGCTCTGTCTTTTCCATTCTGAATGTTTCTCAATGTAGATAATAAAAAAGTTCATGAAGCTTATATCCACAATGTTCATAAAGAGCCTAAAGGGCCAGCGTGCGGTTCTTCTAGCACATGTGTATTCCCTCACCAATTTATCGGCATTGTCGACGGCACACTTTATGGCATTGTAGTCCAATATCATCAAGGGTTTCTCATTTTCTTCTACTGAAATGCTTTCATCATAATGTTGAGATGATAAAAAATGAACCATGTTTCTTCGGTATACCTTTCTTCGGTATATAAGAGACCATCGACAAGTCATTAGTGAATGCAAATTTTGAGGAGTGTTCTGGAAGAGTGCTTACTTTCAATTCATTAGTGGTATGCTGTTTATTCTTCCGAACTGTTCCAAGCAATGTAAGTTTTTTAGTGAGTAAAAAGTTGGCTAGTTCCACGGTAGTGAAAAAGTTGTCTGTTGTAACTCCTCGTCCTGAATTATAGTGGGGCTCAACCAAATCGGTTACTACACGATATCCTTGATTTTGTTCGCTAGCATTACTAGGTAGTCTACCAGTGTAGACTTGCAAATTACAATGGAAAGACGTTCTAACATCAGCAGCCGCCCAAATTTTGATGCCGTATCTGGCAGGTTTTGATTTTATGTACTGCCTGAATGGGCATCGTCCCCTGAAGGCAACCAACTGCTCATCGACTATAGTTATATATTCAGATGGTTCAAACGCTCTTCTGCAATGTTCAGCTAATCGCCGCTAGTTTGTCCGTTTCCTTTCTTTCAGGTCTGGTCAGTTTATCGTCAAATCTCAAGAAAACTGAAAGTTCTATAAATATATTTCGCGATATTGCAGCACAAAAAAAAAGAGTGGCGTATAGTGGGATCAGTGGTCCACATTTCTTTTGTCGATTCCCTTCTGCATCTCAAAGCACCCGCTTTTATAAGAATACCTAGAAAACAGTCTAACTCGACATGATCCAGTGGTTTCCATTTTTTTTTTTTTGATTCTGGATGCTGATCAATCCAAAAAGTGTAATATCTTTCTGCTTCCTCGTTCGTATGAAGACAAATTATATCCTTGATTTCTGTAGTTATAAATAAATTAAAAATTTCCACAAAAGAATCGGCAGTGCTACTGTAAGTTGTAAGACCAGGACGAATATTCAAAATATTTCTCGCAAGACGCTCAGAGCTCCGTCGAGGACTACTAGTCCACTTCAAACCTGATTTTGCTGTATATTCAGTTTCTTCTTGGTCCTCGTTTTCACTTTCGGTAACTTCTTGACCATTATCAACTGCCTCGACATCGTCTTCTTCCTCAGAATTTACTTCCACATTATCATCTTCTGACTCTGACATATTTTCTTGCAAATTTAGCTCCTCTTCGCTACTGCTGTCATCATCTAAATCATTTTCATAGTCTAATTCCCCCTCAGATTCCGAGAGATCACCAAATCTTAAAGCTATTTCTGCAAGTTCTATCGCGGTTAAATTTTTTTCTATTTGGACGGCTCATTTTCGATTATAAGCTGCAAATTTGCAAGAATGTTAGAATTTACATAAATACCCAAGGGGGGTACTTTGGGGGCCCACTTACCTAAAATATATAAATATTATACAGAGGTGGAAAAAGCTGCAAACCAATTGCACTAAACATAACCTCAAACGTCATTTGACAAATAGCTGTAAGCTTGGTTGCCTACTCAACGCCAAAACAAAGTCAGCAAAATTTTTAAAAATGGGGGGCCCAAGTTACCCCGCTTGGGTATTTAAGGGTTAATGGAGTAACGTCTTAGTCAGTTTCTTTTGTAATCTTGCTTTGTGTTCGGATCTTTGAATCTCCTTGCTTATGATTTATACTAATATAAATTCTAGAAAAGAATTGGTGTTAACCGCAATTCGTCTTTTGCGCTTGCATTTTTTCAATCAAACTTGGGACATGCCCCGAGATGACATCTCAAAAAAATTCAGCTTTGTGAAGAAATTCACCACAAAGCTTAGCAACAACAGCAAGTGGAATCAAAATGGTAGACTGATGGCTCCAAAACGGCAGAGAGAACTAGAATAGGAATATAAGGCTAGATCCAAGTACTTCGAAAGCTTAGGGAAGTACCAGAGTATCTTTCAGGAAAAAATACACGCTATTGAAAGATGCGTCCAGTTCAATATTTACAGGATTTACCGAAAGCAGGAGATTATCATGATGTCTAATAGTCAAGCAGCGACCAAGGCGTTAGTTGACCTCACATGAAATTAGTTGCAAGATGGGTTCGGGAAACCCTAAGGAAATTAAACGAGCTAGACAAAAGGGAAAACTAACGATTCTGGGATGGAAGGAAACGAGATAACGAGTAATCTTGCAAAAAATGGGGCTGAAATCCTTTTTGTAGTGCTTGAACCCTTTTGCTTATCCTGCAAACGCTGTACAATGCTAAAGAAACTGAAAAGAGAAATTGAGCAGAGATCTAGGCCAAACTACTAGATCCAAATGAATAAGAGATTAATTGTGAAATATTTTATTAACTCGTCTTACATTATAAAGCAGACTTATAATGTAAGACGAGTTAATAAAATATTTCACAATTAATCTCTTATTAAATATTATACAAGATCTCAGAGTAGATTTTAAACGATAAACATAGAATGTGCAACGGCAAACACAGAGACTGGCAAATTACATGAAATTAAAATATAATTAGGCGTTTTATTCTTCCAATGTCATAATAGAGCAACAAGCGCTTTGGATAATCAACCTTTGCCCATGTTTGCTTCTAGGTAACTCGTTCGTCCTCTTCAGAATATCACGTTACCTGGAGGCGGAATTCTGCAAACAAGAAAATGCAGTTTGCAGCATCAATTTACTTACTCCCCGCTAGAACTAATTACCCGGTAGTCAATGTTGCTTCTATGCGATGGCAACTACGTGGCAATTATCTCTCACGGATATGTCCATGAACATCCACATGATTTTCCTGTGAGATTTAACGCAAAATGTAGGCATTCCTACTGCATTTGAGAGAATGACGTTTTAATGACGTCATAAATTGATGGGCTAATACATCATTATAAGAGGATGATGTCGTATGTAGTATCATAGTACATTGGCGTCCTGATATAAAAACAAATATTAAACCATATAGGATTTAACAAAACATGTATGAACTCCTATTGTAATCGAGAGACTGATAGTTTAATGGCGTCATAAACCGATGAGGTGATACATCATTATATCAAAAATGATGTAATATCACAGCACACTGATCACTATAATATAAAGAAGTGTTAAGCCATACAACGACATCAAAACTAATATCTTTTCAACGCAGAATTAAGGCAAACAAGGTGAGAAAGTCAACCAACCCCAAGTGTTCACTGTTGAGGATCAGAATTCTAGTATGACTAACGTCATACTGGAACTTTGTTGCGATGATGCAACTCTGATACAAATGGTATATTTGTTTTCAACATTAAAAAAAAAATTTTATTATTAAATTTAGCGCCAACATGACTCTGTGGTTCTGGATTCTGGATTCTAGATTGTTGGTTGGGAAGAGTGCCTAGTGACGCGCACTTAGGCCACTCTAATTGGGCCGATGGTGCTACTTTGTCTAGGTGGAGCCACTCACCCGCAGCCTACTCGAGCCAATCCAAACAAAGAATGAACTCGAGCAGTGTAGCAGGTGAGGTGCCGCCAAAGTGGCTATACTGGGCTAAAACTGCCTCAGGATGGAACCTCTAAGTTGGGCAAGCGCCGGACAGTCACAAAAGATATGCCCCAACGTTTCGTCCTCTAGATAACATGCACGGCAGAGTGGGCTGCTAGTCACTTGTTTATTAAGCTTGCAGTAGAGGTTCGTATGACACTCCAATCTAAGGCCGGTTTTACATTATATTGAATTTAGTATGAAATTTTGATATAAATCTGCCATTAAATATCTCAAAGAGTATCATACACAAAAAAATTGTTTGTAAATTTCGTCCGAATTTTGTACTAATTATTTAGAACCAGTTTTATTTTCTCATTAATTTGACAAACGAAATGTGCGCGCGCAGTGTTTGAATTGTATTTAGCAAAACACATTAACAGGTTGAATTGTTAATTGAATCTTCATAACTTCACTAACCCCGACAAAGACAAAATTGACTGATTATTTAACATTATATTTTGTTAAACATAAAAGTTTTATAGTCTATAAAAAAAATAGGTACATTTAAAAAAAATGCATTTTATTTCTAAAATTATATTTAAGCTTTGGAATTAAATGTGTTTATAAATTATGAGCCTGAATTAAGTTCTCCTATCATTCAAACATTTCAGTCAGGGAATTAAAATAACTTCTATATTCATCCCAAAATTGTCTTGCAAAATTTGCTATCTGTTTTAATCTATTGCCACTTAGTCATTGCACTTTCGTTAAGGTTTTAACATTTTGCTCTGCAATTTTATCTATATCTATCTTAAGTTTCTAGTAAAACATTTATCTAGATAAGCTTATAATCACCAAATCACCATTTGAAAATTAAAAGTATTACCAGTCCATTTGTGGCGTTATGATTAGAAAAGAAGTAGAATGTATCAGATCCGCGCTTATCTAGATCTGTCAAATCTACATAGAGAATGAGAGATGTTTAGCCATTCGCTTATTGACAGAGGAGTCGAAATAAAAAAATTGACAAGGAATCGTCAGTCCTTAATTCGGAAAACATATTTTACGAGACCAGCTATCATAGTTGCATTCAAAAACGATAGACACAATAGCAACATTCTAATTTTTTCACTTTAAATATCAAACAGGCATATTCTTTAACTTCGAAATATTTGATGCTAAGTTACGGATATAATTTTTTTCATGTATGATATGTAAATAAATTGCCTTTCTAATTCAAAACAAAATTTAATACAAAATTCCATACTAAATTCAGTATAATGTAAAATGGGCCTAATGCTTTTCAAATTATTATTTTTTTTTAGTAATACCGCGCTTGTGAGCATACCTTTTTGTTGAAAAAGTGGAAACAGGAGTAGTTGATGGTTTTTTCTTGTGGTGTTTTTTTTTTTAATTATTTTTGCTATTACTTTTTTTAATGCGTTGTGTTAAGCATGAAGTTTCGATACATGTAGATACATATTAACTCCACCTTATACCTTCCTTTAGCGGACATCCCTCTGTAACGCAGGTTCGTGAGGGTTCGCTGCAGAAAGGTTCCACTGTATTTCACATATTTATTGCTATGTTGTAATCCCGCTTTATTGAGTTCAAAACAAATATGTAACAAATGTAATGTAGGCAATAGAAAACATAATGTATCAATGACATGCAGAAACATAAATCCACATAATTTTTAGAATAACTAAAATGTTGTTGCTCAAATGATTGGTCTTCTTTACAACAATGTAATGATGTAGATACAGCATTTGAAAACTTCTTTTCTACCCTTACCTGGTACATGGATACATCTTGCCCCTATACAAATACAAAACAATGTAAGACAGGGAATGCAGCGTGGGTATCACCTGATGTAATTCAAAGTTCAAAAGCACTGAGGGAGCTTTTTTGGCTAAAAACAAACCTTGACAGTCGAGAATTAGATATATTGTACCGCGAAAATAAAAGAAACCATAATAAATTAATACAAAATACTAAAAAAAAATATCTCAGCGAGAAACTCCAGACTACATCAAATAAATCCAAGGCTGTTTGGAATATTGTAAACACCGCCCGAAATAAAGTAAGTGCACAAACTAATAATTTCGAACTACTTATTAATGACGTTCTGACATCTGACAAGTCTGAGATATCACATGCATTTGCAAATTATTTTTCATCTGCAGCGTTGGAGCTTGTAAAAGATGTTCACGGCGATTTTAAGCAAATTAAGACTTACCCCATTCTCTGCGATAGTACTTTTTGCTTCTTTCCTGTATGTACTCAAGATATCATTCGTGCAGTATCCTCATTAAAAAACCAAAAATCTAGTGGGGTAGATGGAATTAGTAATTTTTTTACTGAAATATATTATTTCTGATATAAGTGAAAGTTTGACGTATATTATAAATAAATCTTTTGAAACTGGTAGGTTTCCATCTAGGTTGAAAATTGCGTCAGTTATACCTCTTCATAAAAAAGGTGATCCCACTAAAATGGAGAATTTTAGACCGATTTCACTACTTAGCTCCTTCTCCAAGGTAATAAAGAGAATTGCACATGATCAAATTACAATTTTTTTAGAACAACATGATATTCTTCATAACAGCCAACATGGCTTTACTATAAGCGAAAGTCCAGCGAGACCGCCTTGTTTGATAGTATGGAGCACATCTATAGAGAATTGGATGCAAACATTTATGTGGCCGGTGTATTTTTCGATGTATCACGTGCCTTTGACTCTGTTGATATTGATTTATTAAAGAACAAATTGTATGCAATCGGCTTCTGCGGCATTTCGTTGAGTTGGGTAATATTGTTTCTGACGGATCGGCGTATGGTTGTTACTATGATGGGTCAATGTCTAGCGAATATAATGTACCTCTCGATATAGCACAGGGATCGGTTTTGGGTCCCCTTTTGTTTTTATTAACTATCAATGACTTGCCGTGACATTTTCGGAGCGGTTATCCGGTAATTTTTGCAGACGACACATCTGTGATTATATCGGGTCAAAGCGGGGTAGAGCTTGAACAACGCATGACGGATACTATGGAGGACATGAGGCAGTGGTGTGTGAAAATAGACTTGTTTTAAATAACGATAAAACCTCCTTTGTTTACTTCTATACAGAGGAAGCCTCTGCCAAATATTGGAAACCAGTTTATTATGCGTGATGACGTGAGGCTGCTTGGTGTTCAGGTTGATGGTAGATTATCCTGGAACCGGCACTTAGAGCATATATGCAACAAGTTGAGTAGCGCAAATTACGTCATTAATCAAAAAGCATATTTTACCAAAGCAAAATCAGATTGATGTTTACTATGCATTAGCATACTCCATAATGTCATACAGTGTCACTGTGTGGGGTGTTGCTGGCAGGTTGGAGGAGAGTTTTTTGTTGCGCAGAAGCGCCTTATTCGTTTGTTGTTCGATATACAGTTCGAGGTACTTGTAAAGATACTTTTATTCGCCACAAAATTCTTACTTTCCCTGCCTTTGTATACAAGTGTTTAACTTTTGTTAGGCAAAACATACATAAATTCAACGAGTTTAAAAACCACCGCACCAATATAACACAAGAAATGTACACGATATCAATTTATCCGAACACAATTTATCGCTGCATGAAAAGTCCCCCTATACATATGCGCAAAGTTATATAATAAGTTACCCGATACATATAAAACTGCTCATCAGTTCATATGTTTTAAGGAAAAAGTTAGGGACTACTTGTCATTTTACAGTGTTAACGAATATTTAAGTATGTAGATTTTATGATAATTAAGTATGTTTTCATGTATTCTGTCTTGGTTGTTTTTTTTAAATATGATCAATGTATTGCGTTACGTACAATATTGTACTAAATTAGATGGTAAATTTGACGCATCATCCAATTAATGTTGGCTCTATGAATAAATTATTATTATACTTATTATTATTAATTAATAATAAATAATAATAATATAAATAAAGTACAACAAAAGAAAGATACTAACACAGCTCTACAAGAAAGTATAGTGCATAAAATATAACCACACAGCGGCCAACTTTATTTCCCAACAACCGACACGATAAATAAACGTAGGTAGCGTGAGAATCTTTTGTTTTTCCTTTGAGCAACTTCTGCATTAGGACCAGTAAATATGAAAAGGTGTCTACCCTTTCTGTCCCATTCCATTACCGCGGCCGTTAAATATAGGGCGCCCTCGACTGTTATACTCGTACAGGCCACACTTCCTTCCACCGCACTAATAACCTACATATTAAAAAGGAGCTAATCATAATTTTACGACCATCCGGGTTGAGCGGCGGCGGCGGGTGCGCCCATCTCCGTCCCCGGAAAACGGCTGCAGCNACAAGCTATAGTGTTGCTTTTATTGCATTGCTTGGGTACTGCACATATCTCTTTCACTAAGGATATTGCAAGAATGTAATAAGCAACCTATTAAAGGAACTACACAATGAATCTTTTGATTTTTTTCTTAAATCAAACGTATCGTGCTCGGAGCTCCTTGATCGCACTTGATGAGAAAAGTTAAAAATTACACCTATTATCATTTTCTTCGTGAGGAGATGCGTGAGTGTTGAATATTTTTACAGGAGATTTGAATTTGCTGTCAATTTAATAATTTCGATTCAGTACATCAAACATGTGGTCTGCCTTTGATCGGGCATGTGTGAAGGTTGCCGTTGCATTGTATTTAAAATTATTGTAATTGAAGTTTTTTTTCGTCCTACCCTGAAGTAAACGTTGTATACGGGTTTACATTATTACTTATGAATGCATACTTTTATAAAGTGAGGTGCTTTTCTTTGTTTTGGATTTGTTAGTTTTATTTTAATGATCTGACGACGTACCTAAATACATATAGCATCTTATATGGAGTTAATTAAATGGATGTAGGTTCGAAATAATATATCTACCTATGAATATATACATATGCACGTATAGTATGCTCATATATGGAGTGATGAAAACGTGAGTCATAATTGAAGCCATTTATAACGCTGTTAATATTTTTTAAAAAAATATTTTTATTCTGATAATAATTACCGCAAAATATTGTAAATCTTGTTTTTCTATATATTTTCTTTTGGGCTTTCCTTGAACTTTAGTAAAAGTGGACGAATCTATACAGAAAACCATTAGTATAATTTTTTCTAGCAGATGCTATCCTTTGGTTTGAAGAATCTGCACTTCTCAATCTCTACTGTTTTCGGGACGTGATAAAAAAAAATGGAATTAATTTCGTCTGCTCTACGCCAAACATAAAGCTGGGACTGAGCCGTGTTTAGAATGGTTTTTCTTTTGAAAAAATTAGATTTTCCTTATACGCATCTGTTAATAATGAGTCGTAATTAGAGCTTACATTTGATTTAATAATGTGGTAATTATATTTTTAATTGGTTTTTTAAAAATTTTTGATATTGTGAAAATGTTCGCTAATAATCGTAATGTGTGTCTTCCTTATATTTTGTTTGTTATGAATAATCACAACTAAAGATATTATTGAATATTATAATTAAATTTAGTTGGCCTGTTAAATTAAATATTAGGTGTGAATATTGACCAATATGTTTAATTTGCAGATATCACAGACATCTCTAATTTAAGTTAAACATGAAACACAAACTCGAAATATTGTGATAAGTAACATGTTTAAGTATTGTCTCAGCTGAATGTAATAGACACAATAAAATAGATGTTTATCGAAAATATCTAACAAAGTATATTTGTTTGTCGAGACGTGTGTCATAGTAATTATGTATGTTAAACAACCAAAGAATGGGGAGACGTTTTGAAAGTCTTATTTATTTATTTATAGCTTAACGATCATCGCTTTGCCATATCTTTATTGATTTGCTTTGTGCTATAATGTCTTTATTCGATATTACGCGGTTTTTTATGGTTGTTTCATCTAATTTATAACTTTCTCATATATCATTTCCTACAATTTGCTTTAGGTTGCAACGTGTTATTTACCTACCACGCTGGTATCATTATGGTAGAATATTAACCTATACATAGTATAAGCTTTTCATAAGTTCAATAAATTTTCGAATCGAATCTGAGTTTGTTATATTGTATAGTTAACTCAGATTCGATAGTATACGACCCTGTCACATAAATAATGAGATTAGGGAATAATTTAAGATGTTGCCATTATCTCTCTGAATTTATTTTTTATATCTGATATCTGATAATCTAAATTAATTATAAAAGTATGAAGTAGTATAAAATATAAAATAAATGCATTCATATTAATAATATACTTCTTTTTGTTTCAGTGGCATTGATTTTAGTCCGTTTCAGCAAATAAAATCACTTCATTCAATTCCTTTTCATTAGCATATATGATTATAGTATATAACTTCCTCTTATGAATTATTTATAAATTCTTTTGTTTGTATTATAATTTTATACCGTCGGGATGCATGAATGTGATGCATATATAAGATTGTATTACAAATGTGTATCATCTGGCACCGATGTAAACAACTAAAAGCCCTATACATGCTCACTGTTAAATTTGATTGCCACGATGGAGAAGCCGAGTTGTATCATGAATCGAAACTTTCAGTAACGAATATTCGTGACACGACTATCAAATATTTGAATGAGCATTCCTTCTGACGTATCAGCGTTCTATTGGTTGGTATAAAAAGAAATATATTATTAAAATTTATTTTAAATAAATTTTAGAACCCTGCATATCGAAAATATTGTGTGGGAAAATGTCCTTTGTGTTGAGTAATGGGAATGAAAAACTATGTCAAAGAGCCGAATTATTTACAATATAAGTAGATAAAAACTCAAACTGTGGTACTGGGAATGTTGTAAACTTCTCCTAAAAGCCCTCACAACAAACTGCACTAAACTGGACGTACGTTTCGATAGCAAAGCTATCATCATCCAGCAGAAACACTAAACACTGAGTTCGACTATTTCAGCTTTGCTATCGAAACGTACGTCCAGTTTAGTGCAGTTTGTAGTGAGGGGTTCAGGAGAAGTTTACAGATAAAAACTAATTGTTAAAGCACTACTAATAAAAAGAGTTTTTTCTAGAACAAATTTCGAGCTCGTATACTCTTTTTAAAGTCTCTTGTCTTAGTCTGCTGGAGCGTATTCCATTTGGAATGTTTTAAGGGCAGAAAAAAGCAAAATTTTTACACTTAATTGCCACTAGAATTATTCTGCATATCTTTTTCGTCACGCGGTATTTTCACATAGTTTCTAGGTGATTTTTCTTTTATCGGAATGAGGTTGGCAAAGATTTACATTTCAATCTTTTCGGAAAAATATAGATACTTACAAATATCAGTAGTGATTTTAGCTTTAAATACCTTTATAACAACCTTCTCTTCGTGAATTACCTAACAATTATGCCTTACATATGTATGACCTATGAGAAGTTTTGAAATATTGTCTAGGATTTCGTAAATATATACGTAATTATTGACAATAAATAATTTTGACCTGTAATGTGAAATGTTATGATCGTAAAGTTAGTGTAAATATTCCTAGAGCATAGACGTGTACTTGATTATTTTATGTGTAATTGAGTAGATATTATAACTGTTGTGAGCAGATATTAACACTTCACTGTTGGACGAAAATTGTAGTAAGAATTTTCACTATTGTGCGAAATTTTAGAAGAACGTCGCTGCAGTTTGGTATACCACGGTTACAAAAAAGCATTGAAATTGTTAGAAAATATTGTAGCACAATCTTCTAGAAAATATTTTGAAATGTTTTACAATATTTTACAACTAGTAATTATAATAAATTGCATATGATGAAGTGGGAAAAAGTTTATAATCGAGAATTTTTATATTGGAAAACTTTATAACACTCGAACACTAGTTCACGGATCGAATTAATAATTAATTAACTATAATTGCAATATTCTGATTTCCCCTAATGCTAAAAAGGACGTTGGTCTGCCAACATCTTGGACATGCCTTAAAATTTACGAATTGCTGTTTCTGCGCAAAAAAAAGCTAATGTTGAGACGTGCATCGGCTTGTCGACATAGCAGTAATAATTATATCCGCCGATCGCCAATACCTTCGACATCCTCTCAAAATTTGTTGTTGTTAATGAAATCAACAAACAAACCCTCAAACTAATAAAATCTCGTTTATTTTAGAGATATTACAAAAAGAAAATAATAATTGATATAAAAAGCGATCATATTATGTATTTTGTTACTTAGTTACTGTTTTTCTACCCATATAGTTACGTTCAATAGGTATATGTGATACAGCCATTGTTGTAAAGATGGCGCTTCTCCTATTTTCACTCAAACACGGTTATAAAATGTTGATTTGATGGATTTACCAGAAAAATATCGTATATCGGCAAAGGAGAATTCGCAAACGTTACATACAGAACAAAATAAATTAATGAGATCAAAACTTCTCAAATTAAAGACCCTTTATTCCTTGATTCAACAGTCCCAGCTTTACTGTACGCAAAAACCTACTGAAAATTTACTATTGCATTTGGGGCAAGCAATATGCAGTTTATGCTCCTTTCATAGGTAGGTTATGTCAGCTAGTTGTGCCACAAAACTACACATTATGTTTCAAAAACATATTATACAGTAAATAATTATTCACAACTAGGTATATTAATTATAACGATAGCGTAGTTAATCTGTACGCAAACTCTTAATGGCACCAGTTCACTACATAGATTTGTAATAGTAGCACAAATACTGTAAATATTTTGTTGATGCTTAGTTGCACTATTACCACCAGCCTAAACGTACTATCTGCAGCAAGTAATCTGCACTTAATCTTACTGTAATACATAGGTTATGTCAACATAAATGGCATAATAAAAGTGTGCATTTTGTTGCAAAAAATGCGATAACTTTCGTTAACAATTTTGTGGGAAGTGTTAATACAAGTTGTGCTCGTCCCTATACGTTCAACAACTTGTGGGAAACTTTATAATTGTTTGAAAATTTACAACAAATTTTTTTCTGTGTAATTGATAAAACATATTTTGTATGTCTTTTTAATTACTACTGTCATTCAGAAGAAATTTGCATGTTGAATATTTTCTTTATTTCAATTGTTGACTTTATTTTTTGATTTTTGGTTAAACTTATTCTGCTACAAGTTCTAGCCTGATGATGATGTGTTCTCTTGCCATGAATCGGCCTTCAAGAGTGGGGATAACGCTAAGATATATAATTGTTGTAATTATAGATAAAGGGGACACTCCGCAAGGAGGCTCTCCGAAAGGAGACTCCATGAGGTATTCTTCTTGGAGTCTCTGTTAATAAAGAGTTTAAGTGTATTGGTCTTTTGGTTGATTCCTGCCCCTGCAACCTACGGTCGGTGTAATTATTATATATGAATATACCTCTGAGCTAGACCGTTACGCTCTAACGTAACATTTGGTGGAGGCGCCGTGCACTATTTGGTGGCGGCGCCGGACACTATTACCAAACTGATCGCTTAATCGCTTGATCATGCACTGCATAGCTTCCCTGAAATGTACTCGACGTGTGGCTTCCAGCAAAGCTCGGAATCGAATTTACAGCCCAGGAAAATCGTATTATTCAGACGGGTAAATATATTGTCATTGAATTTAACACTGGTTTAATTGTGTGTACGTTGTTAGAAAATCCTATTAATTTGGTTTTGTTAATATTAAGTTTTAAGTTGTGATACACAAACCATTCTTCTAGCAGTTTTAAATTGCTCTCTAAAATTTTCACAACCGTTGAGTTATCTTTCGTGCGAGTAACAGTCGTCGTGTTACCCGCAAACAGTTCATAGGTAAATCGTTGACATATAATAAAAATAACCGGGACCAAAAATTGAGCCTTGCGGCACTCGCATGGCGTAGATTCCCATTGTGATCTATTTCATTTGCTTCCTCTGTGACCGACCACACACTGACGTCTATTGGAGAGTACGAATGTATCCATCTTAAAGACAATCTCCGAAATCTAACTACCTCTAGTTTTTTCAGGACATGGTGATGTACATGGCCGAAAACCTTCGCCAAATTCGTAACAGTACCGACTGTTGTGTCGTCTGCCTCAAGTCAAATGATTACTTCATCTAATAGTTGGAACATAGATCGGATGGTACATCTCTGCTTAATATAACCGCTTTGCAGGTGACTCAAGATGTCATGTTACATATAAAGTTAGTTATTTTTATTATATATCTATTTTTTCCGAATATTTTTGATATGTTTGCTATTAGAGAAATGGATCGGTAGTTTTTCGATCTCTGACTTGCTTCTATTCTTATACTGGCATTACTAGGGACAGTTTCAGTTGGTTGGGAAATACTCTATCTCTAAAAGATAAGTTAATAATATGGGAGTGGAGATCAGATATATATTTGCTGCAATGTTTTAATACATTAACAGATATTCGATCATATCCTACCGCAGTTATATCATTTAAAGCATTAATTGTGTCTGCTATCTCACATGAATCCGTGGGGTATAATAAATAAAGAAGAAGAAGAAATAGAAAAAGCGATTGAGGCAGATCAAATTTAAGATCAGAGGACCAGGTTGCAAAATGTGTAAAATGTATGGGAATTACGAAAATAAAGGAAGAACTAAGAGGCGAAAAATAGAGGAAAATACAAGAACCCTCAAAAGCAAGAACAAGAACTGAACAAACAAAAACTGATCCAGTTAGGGAGAAGAATCATAAATGCTTCTCTGGAAGGTGGTCACAATTGCTTATGGAAATATAGAGTATTGAGAATTTATTGCCTAAATATTGGTGTTCCATAACAATTCAAATGTCTGGAAAAATATCGTGGCGGCTCTTGGCAATGCTAAGTGGTGAGGCCAATCCCGTGCCAACTGTTTTCCCCTCTCCCTCCACCACAAAGGGAAGCATTTGTGTTTATCTGATATTCGCCTCTTATAACATCTGCATAAACATATTTTTCATTGAAACCTCGCATAACTAAAATACATACAGTTACGAACAAATGTCGTACGTATTCGTATTCTTTCATAATACAATTAATAAAACATTTCAATTAAAATTTTGCATAGCTTTAATTTTTTTATTATTTCTCAATATTTCCTGAATAGTTAGCTTTTCATTGCTTTTTTTACAACATAATACTGAAAAATAAATTTGAATTAAGTCCTGTCTGCGATTGTATATCTCGACACTAATATCATCTTATATTTTTAATAGTAAAAAAAAAAATAGAACACTGAATAGTTGAAATGAAAGCAGTAGGTGTTGCAGAAATCAAGGCATCCTTATAAATCTAATGATGGCATCGGTAAGTATAATGCATGGCGACAATTTTGTGTTTGAGCACGATTACTGTCCCTTACATAAATCGCAAATTGTGCAAGAATGGATACGTTCCGCAAACATTTGTTGATGCTGAATGCTTCAGGATTGAAGAAAACGAATTTATGCAAATGTTATAATTAGATAAAACAATAAAATAAATTTATAGTGAGAACATTTTATAAGTATGATACGTTATTAGCAAAGTATGTCCTTGCACTGACTATTGAAAACTATATATTTTATTCATATTCAAGTTCACTTATTGCTAATGTTACAATTAAAAAATTACGAAAATGAAAGAAAGAAACTTGTCTATCCACTATATTACCTATTGGCCGTATATTTGCGAAATAAGGTATTCTAATAAATCAATAAGAACATTCAGAAACAGAAAATCCATTTTACCAGAATATATATATATATATTATTGTGTTTTTCCCCGGGTATATGCTTTAACAAGCAAAAAGGAAGATAAATAAATAACTTTCTTTAATAAAACAGTGCAATCATTAATAACATGTATAATTCATGAACAAGTCTATACAGGAAATATATAAAAAAGTATGAGAACTCTTACTCAGGGTGAGTATAGCTATTTGGGTTATTCAAACAAGTATTATCAAATATCCAGTATAACTTAGATCCTTTTATTCAAATATGAACTTTTAAAATCTCCCGCGCTATCATAAGGGAATAGAAAACCACCAACCACGTTTGCCAATTTACAAAAGCTCAGAATTTAAATCTCATACGAAATAATAATAATTTAAACAATTTTTTGACCAGATACCTCGTTTTCCGGTTTATACAAATGCCAGAGTACCTCTGAATGTGATTTCCTTGTAGTGACAATCCAGATTCGCTCCAGCAAACACATGTAAAATCCCATGTAAAACATGTACCCAGATATAGTAAACACCAAATTCGTGAATTTATCCCCTACGATACCAGATATACCCCCGCAATATGGTTTAATTCATTTATAGCTGATGAGAAATGACACAGCTTTTTTAAGACTTTTCATCAACTATCAACACGTAACCAAGGACTTTCATACATTTTCTCTATACGAATCACACTGAGTCACTACCCCATTCAATTAAAATAGACACCTAGGTTACCAAGCTATCGTAGTTGTCAGACGATAAATTATATTCAACTTCCATGACAACTAGTGTGAATTAATCCAAATTATACTGGACTTACAAACAGGTGTGTACATAAAATAGTAATTGCATTTCAATATGGTTGGTAGCTTTCCTCTTATGAAACACAGCATTTCCCCAAATAAATATTGAATAATTTTTTATCTTGTATGAAAATTTTTAAATATTGATTTCTCTTTTTAAATTAACAAAGAAACGAGGTCTGTTACAGCAAAAGGAATAAACGTCCCTGAGAGCGTATCTTGTTCCAACACAACGTCCTTTTGTATTGGAAACGTTTCAGGGCTGGTCTAATCCAATCACCAAACACACCCCACTAAAATTGCATTTATCATTTAACAAAACTGAACACAATAACGAATAAGGTATGCAAATAATTAAAATATTATTTACAATAAGGATATATCAAATTTATGTGATCCCTTTCATTCTATCATCATAACCTTTAATAATTCTGTAATCACTTTCTGCATCAGAATGATATTCATCTTGACTATCCTCATCCTGGTTTTTATGCACACCATGTATTTTACTGTCAAAATCTTCGCTCATTTCAATAGCCTTCTCCTCTCTTTGTAATCTTTAACTTCTTCCTGTTGCATCACCGATTCATCCTTACAAGAAATTCGATTTTTCGCTTGGTTTGCATGAACCTTGTCAGCAGATTCATTCGTGTTATTATCAACATCCATTGGCTGTGCTTGAGCATCCTGAGCGCTTGTTTTATCTAACCTAGACTGTTCGTTTTTCCCCACATCATCTTTGGCCTCAGGATCCATCGCATCATCAAATTGTGCAGTTTTCTTTTGATTGTCAGTATCATATTTTTCAGTTTCATGCGCATCCGGTTTGTTGAAATTTTCGGAATTATTACTATCATCTTCTTCAGTTGCATCTCCTTTTTCAACATCTGGATCATCGTTTTCTTGTTCTTGATTTTCATTTTTATTTTCCGGAGGCATTTGTTCTTTCATAACGTCTATGTCGGAAGGATTTTTATCTTGATCTTCTTCATTTCCTTTTTCATTGTCATCTAGTTGTAAATCATCTGGTAAGTTCATAGGTTCTGGTTCCAGCAATTCCGATTGATTGCTGTGATAAGGATCAATTTGATCGTCATCATATTCGGGATCCCCTTCATTTATTTGTTTTTTATTATTTTCAGATTCGCCATTGGGATCTGAGGACTCGTCTTTGTCCGTAGGTGCGCTTTCTTTTGTCGTCAATTCCTTATTACCGTCTTTTTTGGCGGTATTTTCTTTTTCTTCATTTGTTCCAACTTCATTTTCATCAGCCTCATTTTCTTCTTCTTCGTCTGAGCCCCAAATTTGCTCATCTAATTGATCTGCTCCCTCTTCAGTGTCCCCCATTTGTCCTTCTGTTTCCTTTCTAATCAATCCTTGTGTTTCTCCCCATATATTCCTTACCTCTTCTCTTAACTCATCTATTTGCTGTCGCTCCTCAATCCTATCTTGCATATACATCTTAACAAAATCTTTAAACGTTATGTCCCCATCAATTCGCTCTCTCTCTGGCATTTCTTTTGCATCACCCCACCTAATTGCTGATACCCTCAATGCTGACTTAGATTTACCCCGCCTTCTGATATCCATGCTTTATTTAAACTCGTTTACTTATAAGCAATAGTAAGATACTGAATAAAATTCCCAAATAAATTCGCCCCACGTTGGGCGCCAAATAGTTATATTGTGTTTTTCCCCGGGTATATGCTTTAACAAGCAAAAAGGAAGATAAATAAATAACTTTCTTTAATAAAACAGTGCAATCATTAATAACATGTATAATTCATGAACAAGTCTATACAGGAAATATATAAAAAAGTATGAGAACTCTTACTCAGGGTGAGTATAGCTATTTGGGTTATTCAAACAAGTATTATCAAATATCCAGTATAACTTAGATCCTTTTATTCAAATATGAACTTTTAAATCTCCCGCGCTATCATAAGGGAATAGAAACACCAACCACGTTTGCCAATTTACAAAAGCTCAGAATTTAAATCTCATACGAAATAATAATAATTTAAACAATTTTTTGACCAGATACCTCGTTTTCCGGTTTATACAAATGCCAGAGTACCTCTGAATGTGATTTCCTTGTAGTGACAATCCAGATTCGCTCCAGCAAACACATGTAAAATCCCATGTAAAACATGTACCCAGATATAGTAAACACCAAATTCGTGAATTTATCCCCTACGATACCAGATAACCCCGCAATATGGTTTAATTCATTTATAGCTGATGAGAAATGACACAGCTTTTTTAAGACTTTTCATCAACTATCAACACGTAACCAAGGACTTTCATACATTTTCTCTATACGAATCACACTGAGTCACTACCCCATTCAATTAAAATAGACACCTAGGTTACCAAGCTATCGTAGTTGTCAGACGATAAATTATATTCAACTTCCATGACAACTAGTGTGAATTAATCCAAATTATACTGGACTTACAAACAGGTGTGTACATAAAATAGTAATTGCATTTCAATATGGTTGGTAGCTTTCCTCTTATGAAACACAGCAATATATATATATATATATATATATATATATATATATATATATTACAACGCACACATTGACATCCTACCGTGTTAAAGTCGCGGTACGAGTGACCTCCGCGACAGAGTAGGCTCCGATACACGGAGGCCACTTTGCAATGAGCATTTAATTATTGCTTTGAGTCACTGGGAGCCATCTATCAAAGAAAAATACAAAATTAGATGGAAGCCGATTTGAAGCTGCTTTAGGTTTTTCTATACATCTTAGTTTAGCGAATTGCCGCAGGGAAGTGTTGCTATCGACCGTGCGTATATGTTGAGAAATGTATATAAACGGTTGATTTGGCGTCCGGAGATATTACAACATTGGATTCTAAAATATCCACTTATATCATATTCTCGTCGAATATTAACTGTAAACTCTTACTAGAGAATAATAAAATGTTTTCGGAAGAGTCAGTGCGCAGAGTTAACAGAAAAAGAAGCACCTTAGAAATAACAGAGAGGAAAGTACATCTGCATTATTGTGACGTAATAATTCGCGCAGTTTTATTGTATACATACATGTATAGTGTTATAGAATAATACCGTTAGCGAAACATATGTACCCCAGATATCTGAAAATAAACTTTATTGATTAAAAAAATAAAAAAAAATATGATTATGCAAAAGTTAAGAACATTGATGTTAAAGCCTTTATTATTTATTTTACTGAGTAAAGCTCTTGACAATAACTTATACTTTTATGACATTTATTATCAGTTTTACTAAAATTCGTGGAATAGTTAAATTTTATTTTTGAGGACTACATATTGCAAATATCGTTCACTCTCGCAACTTAGGCCTTCTAATAATATTTGGGTGTGCAACTTAAATTTTAAATGGAGTAAGAACGTCATTTTAGAAGATGTTCATTTTTTTTATAACAGCGCCTTTTTTTAATTCCCAAGCAGCCTTATTTTAAATGTGATAAATTAACTTCATGCTTACCTTGTCTTTGTTTAGAAAAAGGTTCTGCAAACTTGATTAAAAACTACGTGATTTAAATGTAATAAAAATATTTTTAGAATTTAGATTTAAATATAAAATGATGGTGTTGAATATGCTACTATGTTTTATTATTATTAATGTATATACTCTTATATATTTTTTTAATATTGTTATTTTTTTGCTTTATTTAATTATTAAAAACACATTACTTTTAAATTTTACATTTATTACAAAACGTTATATAACTTAAAATTTTAAATTACGTAGTATTAAAATTGACTAAAACAGAAATTCAGAAACGAATTGAAATAAATTATTAAATAATAAACAAAGCATAATTTACATACTTAACTTACAATTCTACGTGAGCATTAAACAAAATTTTGATTGTTATAAAAATGAATATTTTATTTCAATTCGTGATTCTGTCTTCTTGTGCCACTCATAAATATATATAATATATATAAAAAAATTAATTCAAAATACATACCTCAACTGATTAAAACAAAACAAAATTGGAAGATAAGTAACATTAAAATACTATAAATGCAAAAAAGAATTCAAATAAAATATTATAAAACATACTTTATTAAAAAAAAACCGTAGAAATAATATCAAATTATAATATCAAAAATTGAAAAAAGGATTGAAATAAACTAGGGAGGACATCCCATTTCGGTAGTGTATCCTTTGGAATGAAACTATAATACACTCCCTCGTTTTCGTCGGTTACAACGTTTGTGCAAAACAATTAACCAAAAATTCCACTAGGAATCGTTCTTGTCCGGGACGGTTTCTCACAGTTACGATGCGAATTTCGCTGCCCGCAGGACAACGTTGTTTAAAATCTCTCTTCACAGCGGCAATGAACTGACACCCACAATTATAATTATTGTCATTTCTAGTAAATATTCCTGCCCAGCTATGTGGATTTCTTCCATTTGTTACTTGAGGCTCTATATCGTCTAAGGTATATCCTGGTGGGGTCGATTCTTCTATGATGTTCCGCGCCAATAACATATCTGCTTGAGTTACGTGATCCGTACAAGGTAGAAGATTTATTCCAAAGCTATGTTTTGCAGAAAATATGGCAAAAACAAATAACACAAATTTTGACATTTTAAAAGTATTAACACACAAAAAAATCAATTTTTTTGGCACTTCTATAAGAGGCAAAAAAAATACTTTCACCTTTCAAGTGGGCAGAATGACGAATTGAAATCAAAAATTCGTTTTTATGGCATTCATAATTTTATTTATTATTTTAATAATCGCGTTGAATATCATTTCGCCAAAACAACTCGCTAGCGCTATCGAATACCCATCCTAAAAATGCAAACGTTTGCTTTGTTGATTACTGTTTATAACGGAACAATACTGTTTCGCGCGGTTAAGAAGAAATAAATTGGGCAACAATGGAAGGAGCCCATTATGCTGTATACGGATACCACTTTGGTACATTACTGTACGGAGGTTAATTTGCACGTCAGCTATATATATATACAATATTATTTCAACGCATGCTTGTTTATGTCTTAATAACAGAAACTAACCATACTTTTTCGCGTAGGTCGTTAACTTTTTTTTGGCAGGAGCTGTACTTAAATGTGTGTGTGTACCTGTATTTATCGGTACTTTTACGGAAAATGAAAGCTCTTTAATGATTAAAATTTGTGATTTGTAATGGTGGGGCATTGCCCCGTGGCTCTTTCACACAAGCCACCACTGGAAAAGAATCGTTGACAAAAGGATACCTTGCACAACCTTTTCTAATACGTTCCTTTTTTTGGTAAAAGGAATTCTAAATAAGCAAATGTAAGACCTAGTGCATCTTCAGAGATATGAGGTAATAGTAAAAAATTCTTAAAAGTGAATCGTGTACAATCTTTTAAACAATAATTTTGGATTTTTCAAATAGGTATCTTATTTTGGCAATTCATATTAACTTCGGATTAAGTACAGACTACTGTAAGCGTCATTCGATGAACATCTTTAATCGAAAACAAGTTTTGAGGCTACAGCATCGATTAGACGTCTATAGTATATATTCACATATACTATATATATTTATAATTCATCTTGTTTTTTCGTTTTTTCACGTCAGTTTTGCAATATAATCACATAAAATTAAAGCGATTAGAGAGCAATTTTACGGTGGTATCCTATTCCTTCTCTCACCAAGGCTTCCGAATTTTTTGACCTGAATTTCTGACAAGTCCCGCGGGGTGAACGTACGTGGGACTTTTCCGTTTAACGTGATATCCGATCTTTATCTATAATAGCGCCACGCTGACGTCTATATTTTAAGCGCGTCGCGTCGAGAGTAACGAATTTAACATACTAACTATTGCAGTTCCGTAGTTCCTTCCACCCTCGGGCGGTGCGCGTAGGCAGCCCGAACCGAACCTCATCCTTGTACTCGTCTCACCAAATATGGTACAGACGCCACACACAACAAACTCTCACACGTATTGCAACAACATTAAATAATATTTATTGCTCGGGTGATAAATAAAACGACCCGAAGCGTATGATCGTGTGCACTCCCTAAAAGTCTAAGCCGAGTAATTTAGCAATATGATTACAGGTAATTTTGTCAGGCACTATACATATAGAGTGATTCTGCCAGCGATAATGCCATAAAAAATACATCGCGATGTTTCCAACAGTGGTACTGTGGCTTGTGTGGCCATTGTTGTTTTGCAACAAGATGCTCCAACGAACAAATTGAAAAGAATTGACAATGACTAGTACAAATTGTTACAACAGTAGTCTTAAAATTAACATTTGGAGCTAAAAGTTGTAGTGCGATATAATCAAAATTCTTTTCTGTTTATTTTTCTAGTAGGTAGTACTAACATTTTTTTTTTATAAATCGCTTATTAAAATAAAATTTGCAGTTATCAATTAATGGTTTCCTTAGCTATGACCAAGAGATTAAAATTTCAAGCAAGCAGGGAGTTAGTTTTGGTATGCTGCCAAAGTTGTAGAGAGGCTCACGAGAGGTTATTACTAATTTCAATGCAAGAACAACCAGGAACATATTTATTTGCCAAAACATCTGTATAAAACATATCTTTAGTTTAATTGTTTATCTGACAAAAATAAGCTATTTCATTAAAAATATTATAGAAAGACTCCAGTCCACGGTATGGTTTCGTCAACCAACAGTCAAGACCACTTTTTTATAAAAAGATAAATAATTACGAATCATCTTAACCTGTTCTAAGTACTGCATATGTGGATTCCATAGCAATTGAAATGTTGCTACTCTAACTAAATATTTTTCCTATGATTGTTATTGTTACCTAATAACAAAAATATAATACAGTAGCTTCGCAATTATGTGAATACTATTTTATGTGAAATGCTAAAATATGGAAGTGTCGGAAAAATCGGTCAGCTGTCAGTTGTTATTATATTTGCGCCCATGGAACGACATTAGTTATCTCTCAGCATTCTCCAAGGAGTAAGGGAGAACCATGGCAAAAATATGAAACAGTTTCTAAGAAGTATTTATCTGACAAGTAATAGATAAATATCTGATAGCTATGTCTGCCATGTAAAAAAATTATATCGAGTATGGAAAGTTAGTGTAGTGAAATAGAAGAACCGCCATCTTCACAGCAATTTCTGTACTTGTAGAATATGTTTAACGTGTTTGCTACTATATGCCAGACAACTTGCTATTAATGTGGAGATTTAAGTAATACAGTTTTGTCTGTAACTGCACCGAATTTGTATGAAATAAATAGTTTCTTTAAGAAAATCGTACTTGAGATATATCGAAACGATACTTTCTTGTTGTTAAGCTAATTTAATTGGATAAAAGATATTATTTTAAAGAAATAATTTGATTGCTTCAAAGAAACAAGCAGTAGTATTAATCTTAAGTTACTATATCGAATTCAAAAAAAGTCTCTTTATGTAAAATATTTTTTTTCAAGAAGATTGCTTCGCGGAAAAGATTTTTTCTTACTGTAGCATCATGAATCAAAGAAATGTTATAAATAAGATAAAAGCAATAGTTCTATTTGCTCCAATATACAGAGTGATAATAAAGTAACATATAAAATTCGTAAGGTAAAGTCAGGTAAGTGTGTAACCGGGGCAAGTGTGTAGTTTGTTTATATTTATTTTTAAAATTGAAATACGGACGTCCTCTTGTTATAATACTAATGTACTAAACTTCATACTAGTTTTACAAACAAAAGTTCGCATTTCCTAACGTGTAATAACTTGAATATCTTGTAAATATATCATACCTTATTAAACTGGCATCAGTTTAGTATTACACTCTTGGTCAAACTAAAAGATAATGCTATTAATATATAAAATGCGGAACGATTACACACTTGCCCCATTTTGCTGGGTAAGTGTGTAGTATTGACAGTGTTTAAAATTTCTTTTTTTTCTAGTAAACCGTTGATAATTGTAAAAGGTGTATCTATTGAAGGCTTTCAACTGAGCATACATTACGTACTTCTATGTGTAAAATTTATCAAAATGTCTTATTATGTGAACATTGTTACATTTTCTTCGCACTATGCAATTTTTACTACACACTTACCTGACTTTACCTTAATTTCTTTATTTGTGATTACATTGAAAATCGCTGAAACACGTAACTTATGGTTTTAGAAATACTTACTTCTGGCATCATTAGAGCAATCATATCTGTCATTATTGCGACGATGTGACGTCATCGGTGATTTTCGGAAGAACATCATGTATATTATATTGCATTTTTAGATATAACCGGTTTCTATACGTAGATATATGTAGGTAATAATTTTGTTATGTCTAATAAGAACATTTGAGAAAAAAATTGCCAAAGTAAGTATTTTTAAAACTCTAAGTTAAGTACGTGTTTTAGTGATTTTCAATATAATTACAAATAAAGATTACGAATTTTGTGGGTCATTTTATATTTGTTAGATTGTATGTTTTAACGTGTAAGTCATCATCAGATCTCTATCAATATCGGCAATTTATTAACAACAATATCAGAATTTTAAATTTGAATTATAGGAATTTGAATTATAGGCAAAATAGCGGACCTAGAAGTTTAAACAATTCGTATAAATTAAGAGAAGCGGATAATGCTAATAAATCTCTAACGCATAAGCGCAAAATCCGAGTAAACTATTATGACCACAAATGAGTGTGAAAGCTTAAAATACGATTTAAACCAAATAACAATAAAATGAATTAAAAAAGCTGTAGGATTATTCCTAGGATTAGGATTTATGTTTGATTGTTCTGTAGTTATGCCAAGGAACATCTTACCAAGAACAGACAAACAGCATCGACAGTCAGGGGATAAAAAATCATGATCTTCAGTCCGCTTACTGACTTGCTATTAGCAAGAAGGAACCAGGAACACAAAAAAGATGATTGCGCGCGCGACTTCAACATTTGTCAGCCGACAGATTAATATGCTTCTTGCCCAGTGACTATTTACCTTAGACCATGAATATAATTAGCGCATTCAAGCTATTTACAAAGTAAATTAACCAAGTACGTTTAAAAGCAGAATAATTGAAAAAGTTATCTACAGATATTGCTTATATGTCTAAATTTATTGGAGCTAAACCAAACGATATTATACTTGTCCATGCCATCTATCCAAGAAGTTGTATCAATATAAATACGAAATCTGTAAATATCATTTCGTTTCAAGATAGACTTCTAATTTAATATTTTGTTTTCAGAGAAGCAGAATCATAAAATTGAATTTACAGTGTTCATTTCCAAGATCGTATGTTTACAAATGGCTTGCGAGATCGTCTTTTGCCATCTACAATACCTATAATGGTGAATGAATGTTCTTCCAAAATAGCTTTAAATATGATTATTATCTTATGATTAACCATTAAATTGTATCTAATATATACACATACAGAATGAACGACCATTTGGCTGGCAAGCTAATGTAATGCGTTAGAGGAATTCCAGTTTAGAAACGAAGTTTACAAAGAACAAGTCCAGAAAGGCCTTAAGAAACGAATTTCTGGTGTTATTTTTTTTTTTAATTTGCACATCGATCATATTTTGTTATATAACGGATGACATTCACGTTATGTTACTTAGCCGGTAGGGGGGAATATCTACTTTGTTTTACTCGCTAATTATTAATGTCAACATAATTTGCAATTCTGTCAATTTGATAATATCAAGAAATTTTTGACAATGTCACATATCCAATTTATTATATATACAAAAATTTTTGGTGATTGTAGAAAAACTCATATATGTAACTCGTGCCTAAAACACTTCCATTTCGCAACTCGTCACATAAATAGCTATTATGCACATATACAAGTAGAGTAGATATGGCTGCTTACATTCATCAATACGTGCCAGATTAGTATTACCGCTTGTCTTGTAGTTTGTTTAGAAAGTTGCGTGCAATAGTGAAGAAGGGCGGTGGGTATGGTATCCGATCCTCACTGCTATATGCTTGGCAACTAAGGCAAGCTTTTATTCATAGTTTTATTTCCTATATCCACACAGACGCACATAAGACCTCAATTTCGAACCATTTGTCAAATGAATATCTTAAATGGTATTGAGTGTAAAAGTCAAAGTCAGATCTAATGTTAAATTACCTAAAATGTATGAAATTTACAAAAACATTTGTAAGAAATTTTAGTACACCACTGTGTGTTTCATGTCATGGATACAACGAAAGATTAACTTGCTGTTTAATATCTGGAGATGGCATCGGGCCTGAGCTTATTAACGCTGTTCAAACTGTGTTTAAAGAGAGATCCATCCCAATTGTCTTAACAGATTATGAAATATCAAAAGGCGATAATGCCGGCATAAATTCTGCCATAGAAGCTATCAAAAAGTTTGGTGTTTGTCTGAAGAGTCCATTCCGAAATTACGAACCGTCGCTGACAGGTCCGTATCAAAATTATAACGTGAGAATTAGACTTGTTTTAGATGCCTACGCTAACGTGGCTCATATCCTATCTATACCAGGGATACGAACACGACATGAAAATGTGGACTTCTACATAATTCGGGAACAAACAGAAGCCGAGTATTCTAGCATAGAACACGAGAGCGTGAAAGGGGTCGTGGAGAGCTTAAAAGTTATTACACGCAAAAAATCTGAACGGATAGCGAAATTCGCATTCGATTATGCAACCAAATTGAAACGGAAGAACGTGGCGTGCGTCCATAAAGCGAACATAATGAAATTAGCTGATGGCCTGTTCCTAAAATCCTGCCAAGAAGTTTCAAAACAGTATCCTAATATTAAATTTAAATCGCTGATTGTGGATAATGCGATGATGCAACTAGTTTCGAATCCGCAACAATTTGATATATTGGTAATGCCAAATCTTTATGGAAATATTGCCGATAATTTGGGAGCTGGTCTAGTAGGTGGGGCGGGCATATGTTCGGGAGCTGCTTACAGTCCGGATTGTGTAATTTTTGAACCGGCCGCCCGTCATACATTTGCTGAAGCTGCTGGAAAAAATATAGCAAACCCGACAGCAATGCTGCTGTGTGCGGTGAAAATGTTGCGTCATGTTAATTTAGTGGAATATGCAGATGAATTAAACGCCGCAATATATCGTGTCTTGAAGGAAGGAAAAGTCCGCACCAAAGATATAGGAGGAACGGCTACTACAACCGAATTTACTAAAGCAGTCATTGATTGCATCAAGCAGAAAAGCTAACGATTAAGGAGAAAGGAGATATATAATATTCTGCAATGTGTATATTGTAAATTTTTAGTACGCACTTTTTAAATTAATGTACTTCTTCAATTACATAAAATAGTCTAAATCAGAATCAAAATACCTGCCAAACAAGGCGCTTATAGTCCCAAGATTACAAAAAATTTCTCATTTGATACCACAGTGTGTCTCATTTTTGTATGAAGGTAAATTTATATTTTCTCAATTTGAAGGAGTATAGGTTTGTTTTCTCTGCACAGACAATGTTCGGCTTCGCAAACAGTGCTTATTCTCGACATTTTGCTTTGCTTACAAGATATCAAGAGAGAGTTACAGCAAAAAGCATTTTAGAATATTATTTTAACTCTGTGTGTCAAATTTTAAGACAAAATGTATGGGAGCTGAGTTTCACATTTTAAGATACTGTCATAGTAACAACATTTTATGAAAATACGGTACACAACAATTGCCAAGGATCACATGTATTTGTTGTGATTTTTCAAGTTGATTGCTGTAATTATATTACACAAAAATAAACCTTATCACTAAATAGTGTAAACCACCGCAATATCGCGGCATACAAATATACTAAAATCAAAATTAACATGCATAGTATTGCATGTTAGTTTTGGTAAAAATAAAATAAACGTTGATCCTTAGGAATTGTTGAGTACTGCATATTTAGCTGCCTACCTAATTTTTTGGTAATTCATTTAGTTAAAAAAATACATGTTAATTTCCGAAATTAATTATTTAATTTCGGAAATTAACATACAATCATCATCAAAATTATTTATAATAAAACAGATTGGAATTTTGAACATATTGTTTCTTTTTACAATTTCCGAAATTAAATAATTAATTATTTCGATTAATTAATCGAAGCATGTTGAGAGCAGAAAATTATTTATAATAAAACAGATTGGAATTTTGAACATATTATTTTTTACAATTTATTTTTATTAAATCCACCAATCTTTGTGACTTTCTACATCAAATAATTAATTATCGAATGTAGTCTCTCTGAACTAATTCTCCGTTTATTGAAATACAATTTTTAATGCCCTTACGATTGTGTTAGCTGCTCGTCTCAATTCTGGGATGCTGATGTCAAGATAGGGTTCTTCTATTCTGGCACAAATTTTAATTCCGCTTTTTGTTCTTGCTTTATATACTCTATTTTTGGCCATTCCCCAAAAATGAAAATCGACATATCGGGAGACCACAGCTCAAAAGAACCATGTCTTCCTATGCAGCAAGTAGGAAAATATTCGTTTAACTACCCGTTTCATTGACATTTAAAGCGCCTTAAGTTAATCTTTTCTACTATTACGAGCAAAATCATGATCGATTTGATGGTTTAAAGTTAATGGCAATTACTTTTTTTTTTATTACAAATCAGAACCTTTCGAAGTAAATTCAACTTTTTATCAGAAACACAGATTAAAAGCTAAACTTGTAAGGGTGCATTTGAATGAAAATATTAAAAAAGAATAAAGGTGTGAATCTTGTTATAAAATAATATTCTGAAAAGCTCTTTTCTGTGACTTTTCTTGAATATCTCGTAGGCGAAGTAAGGTATTGATGAGGCCTTCTGATATCCTACACTTTCTGAAAGGAATAGGATTGGAAGGCCAGCTGTAAAACAGCAAGAATAGGGGACATAATAGATCTCTTAGGTCACAGTGTAACTTTACCCCCTTCACATATCCCTGTTTCCGAAGCCATAGCAGGCCAAGTTTCAAGTTTACTCGTCAATTTCAATGATTGCGCAAAAAATCAAACGTCCACTCCTTCAAATAGAGGAAATATAAAGGCTAAATACGAAGCACCGTATATACATTTGCGTAATATTTAATTAACACGTTATTGTCTTTAAAATAGTTCAGATTTGTGTAGAGTAATATTTTTCAGGTCTTCTAAACAAATATGAATCTTTCCAAAGATTTCTGCTGTTCAATCCTATCAGAGTGTGCATGTGTAGGCGATTCTCGATTCTCAGTGACTTGTAAAAACAGAAAAAATATTTAATATTTTTGCAGTTACATTGGATTAATTTCTTAGGTCGGATATTATTAGGTGAGAGTATGGTTCACTCATTCTTAGTTCTAATCCTATAAGTTTTGCATACTTCTTTACTGTTCTGAGAGTATGATACTGTTGTCTATGAAACTCCTAGTATCATACATAGGTGCTTCAAGAAGCGAAAATCTGCTATTATATATAAATTGGTTGCAATTTCAGTATATACATTATTACTTTTGAGTTTTTACTCGAAATAAACATTAACACATCTTTTTCTACTACAAACCTTTATCAGTATTGATCACAGGAACACTTTAACTATCGACAATGGAAATGTTTGCTTTTTTTTCCACTCAACGATATAAGGTTGTAATAGTTACAATATGGAATATTATTGTAGGGTTCCTGTTCTAGTATTCAGCAGGTCTTCCTGGCGCAAAAATAATCTGTGGTATCCATAGCTGTTTTTCGTTACAATGACCCGCGTAGAGCTTTACTTTAAAGATATAGCATCTTCTCCTACATACAGTCGCCAACATTATTATTTAGCACTCGAACGAATGGCTCGGCGCTTTAATGGTGAAATATTAATATTGGTGACTGTACTTATTTTAGATGCCAATTGTTGTATATACAAGATTAAAAACAATATATCGAAAAATGCTGACTTTCACCAGTATCACCAGAACAAGCAAACGCGCACTCAATACACTATGCCCATAGCACACTCTTGAGCGTACAATCTTGGCATAACTTTTTTTTAATAAATTGCCAGCGAAAATGAGAGAAACTAAGTCCTTTTATGCTTTAAAAAGAGTCTAAAACCGATTCTTTTGGAAAAATTATTTTATTCCCTGAATCAATTCCAGTTCCTTTTTTGCTGATTATTTTTTCTCTCATTGTATATGATTGGCACCCAGTTTGTTTTATTTTTAATTTCTGCCTTCTCTCTTGTAGTTTACTTAATTGCTTTAATTATTTGTTTTCTTCTAAAATTAATTTTTAAGTTAATAGAATGTACGATTCAATTTATATTTAAATTTTCTCAGTTAGTGTTTCTAATTTAGTTTTTATTTATTTATAGGAAAGATTATTTGTTTAAATTTATTTGTGAATATAACCTGTAGCTTATTTTTGTTTATTATTGTTATTATTTTTTTTGCTCTTAGAATTTGTGTTGTATTTATTTATTAATACTAGGGTGATAATGGGCTTTTCTTTTCCATTGTGTCTTTAACTATGTTATATAGGTACACCTTAAATCGTATCTTATTACAATTATTATTATTACAAGTTTACCAATACAATAAAAGAAAGTTAATTCATACATATATTATTTATATCATATTTTCACTAGAATTAAAAATTTTATTTTCGTACGCCAACCAAACTTCAGAAAGCTCCTACGCTCACCGCGTTAAGCATGAGAGCAATAGAGGAAGCAAGTGCTTAACTCGAGCAGTGTAAGTCCATTTTAACAGACACGTATCTTTACAAAGAAGGTGTTTTCAGACGAAGACGACATTGAAGTGAAACTATAACGAGGGGGCGATTAAAGCTAGGATTATCCTTGCTTTTACCGCAATTTTTAGTCGCATACTGCATACATACAAGACAATTACTTCATGGCTATGTTAGCTAGCTAGGGAGGTAGGTACTTCATTCGCACGATTCCGTAACTGAAAAATAAATACAATAAATACACATCATCGGAATAAACGTAGTGTGAATTCATATTAAACAGGGCAAAAAGAAAGAGGTCTAATGCACAATTAGTTAGGGTAGTCTGAATAAAATATTTGTAATTATGGATTGGACTCCTCCTTTTATTCTACAATAAATGCAGTTCTGGGTACTTATCCATATGAATACAGAAATAAGTAGGTACGAGTGTCGTCGAAATAGCTTTATGTTGTAATGTTTTCGGGGTTTAAATAATAACACCGGGGATATATTTAATAAAAAATATTTATTTCAACACTAAAGTGTAATAAACATAAAATTAACACTAATTAATAAATGGCTAATCACTACCAAAAACCCTTATTAAACTAATTCTTGTAATTGCTAATATGTAGTGTTCTATTTAGACTGATTTATGTTCATCGTTCGCTTCCGTCACTTCGACTTTTCGCGCTGCAACTATCCGATACAAACTGATTCGTTCCGCTCGCGCATGTGTTTATATTTGCCGCACTGGACTCCGGCGAAATCTATATTTTTCTTAAACGTTTCAGTGGATTCGCGCTAGAAGTTTCCATTGCGAATTGACGCATCGTACACCAGAACCCTCTATGAGTAGTCTCGCGATCTAAGAGGTGGCGCTACCTGTCGGCGCAGCGAAAAATCCCAATCTTCAAATTTAAAAATATGCCCTACAATATAATAACTATTTCAACTTTGGTTGTAACATAGACTTGGGAATTTAGATTTAGGTGGATAGAAGAAGTGTAGAAGCAGAAAGCTACATTCTCTACACTGGCTCGTAAGTAAAACTCTGTAGACGATCCCCTTTTAGCATATCTGAGAGATATAAAAACATGCATCAGTGCGATTTGTGTAACCACTACGAACCAACCCACAATATACATATAGTTATAGCATAATTTTTTTCTCTGTTTTTGCTCAAAATACTCCGGAAGTGTTTCAGCATAATGTGCACCATATTTTGCTTCAGAATTCAAGTTTTTTAATGCTTGAAGTCATCAAATCGCTTTGAAATGTTACAGGCGTAAAGTGAAAGGTATTGTATCGTATACCTTTTTCATTTTTTTTTTTTTTTGCTAGCGAACTAGTGAAGGAATTTTGATGAAATTTTCTGAACTACTTATTTAGGATATTAGTCTACTATAGCCATATAAAATGTCAATATAATTCTAATTTGTTGTTCTACGATTACGTTGAAATTTGAAAGAAAATAACTACGGGAATCTAATCATCTTCATTTTTTAAGATGCTGTTACTACTTTTAAAATTTGTTTCTCCCCTAAAAAATACACAAGAAGCATATAAGTGTAGAAGTATAGTACAGTTGTTATAAAATATGATAGAATAATTATAACCACATACCAAATTAAATTAATTTTAAAACTTTCAAGACAATGATTTATCAAAATCGGGAATTTAGATTTAAAGGTGTGTTTACTTAGCGCTGCATTTTTGTCTCGTTTAAAATGCCGTTCTAGATGTTCTCCCTTCTCATTTCATCCATGTATGAGTAGTTTCAATAATATTTGATGGTTATTTTCAATCTTTGAAGAGTCATGTGCTTCTAAGAAAAGATTATTGTTAGGACTTCTCTGACCACTTAATGCAAACAATTTTTGCTAATTACTTATCAATTTAATTTTCTAGAATTATGTTATCTAGCTTCTTGTGATTCCTAGAAACTTTTAGTACAAGAACAACAGAACAAAGACAGGCAGATCTTTGAAGATGGCTGTATGGTGGTTATGGCTCGACATAGAATTAAAGATTTCAAATTGGTTTATATATCGATTAATTTTTTTAACCATTGTAATTTAAAGAACTTTGGGATGTATACTTGAAAAGGAATTCACTGTTGACAACTTTAGAGATGATAACATTTTTGCATTCACAAAATTATAAGCCAGTAGAATTGACGCATTTTGAGATTGGAAAATGATAAGGAGACTACCAAGATTTATTGGTATTGATGTGATGGTGTGATATATCATGTGACTTGCGGGTATTATTATTAAAATATTTCTATGAGTAAGGGAATGCTGCAAATTAATCTTTCGATATTGATGTCGTAGGGTATGACCCATTATGAAGCAATATCATATCACTAATTATTGAGCAACAGAAACGTTGTTAACTATTAATTCTAGAGTTACCCTCGCGAATTAAAACTTTTAATCTAAGCACGATAAGTAAATTGTGAGGAAATGAAATCAGACTTTCTTAATTACACGAAAAATTGAAAAGGTTTAATATAAAATAAGAAAGAGCAGAAAGAACAGAATTTTTAACCCCAGGTACGGCATTACATAAAAAATATATTTCAACAAAGCGGGCAAAAATACAATTGTGAAGAAAAAAACCTTGAACTGAAGGTTCTGGCCTAAAATAAAAACTGCACTACACTCTAATTTAAAATAGGACAATGCTATTTCCTATGCAAAGCAAAAAAGAAAGGTTTTATTTGTTCAGGAAGATTATTCAATACACCAAGCCTTTGAATTTCTATCCACGTGTTTTCACAGATTAAAATAATCTAAGCGTGGACAAAAGCTAGAAATTTACAAAAATGAAAAAGCTAAATGATCGAAAAATGCTTCTACTCACCCAAAAGAGGTGATAGAAAAAATAAAATGAAACAGATATGAGATAGATTGAAATAGAATAACAGCAAAATTAACTCTTACAAAATAAAAATGAGCAAATAAACTAAAATAAAATCGTATGCATCAATACATTAACAATTATTACCATAAAAATTCCTTGATTGACTATATTAAAGAAGAAAGTTCAATTTTTCAATACAAAATGGATAACAATATGGCAATAAATAATTAAGAAATACGTTTACTCACATCAATAGTCGAACCAGGAAATCCTTAACAAAATCCTACAATTCTTTTTCCAACAAAAATCCCTTTCTCAAATTCGTACAACGCAGACGTAAAACATTACAATGACAATATTTAATAGAATACGCATAAAATCGGCACAAGCGAACAATAGACATTTGAATGACTGGATTAATTAAAAAATCTTAACACTACATGAATAAAATCATACAATAAACTCTTAAAGTAAACTTATTCAAAATAAAACAAAATTGTGAAAATTCTCGGTAAATTTGAAAATCAGCTGTAGGGACAAAGAAATCAACAACAACTATAATATGCAACTTAAAATACATCTTAGCGATAAAAGGGTTGTCCAAAACCACAGCAGTCCGTACCGAATTGTATCAAATGGACAAAATTAGAATTATAACCGCACCGTGATTTATGCCATTCTTCATATGGTAATAAATGAAAAGGTTTTCGTTTCACTCATTATCTCCTAATTTCCAGCAACGTATATCACCTTTTTTTTCAGGGAACAGCATTCACTTCTCAAGTTACATTCTTACATGTCGTAATTACAGTACATAGAAACGGTAACTCAATCAAATTAATATCAAGAAGTGTATGCTAACGCGCAACTTAATCGTTGCCCGATATCTCTAATTCGGTCCGATTAAGAACTTGCCAGAATAAATTAATTAGACCAATAAAATTAATTCAGTAAGGATAACACCTCGGGTCCGGTTTAAGAATTTATGATTGTAATTACACCGCTGATAAAAACTTTCGGAGATTATTAAATTTTAGATAAGAGATTCATTACCTGCGTTAATTTGAATGTTGGCTGATGGTGAACCCTACATTGTAATTAAGAGGCCAAGATATGAATTCAGATTCAATATGCGTTTAAAATTACCGCTGGGAATGCATGAATTAACGTTTGGTAGTTCTTCGCTTACAGTATGCAATGATGTACCATATCATTTTAAAAGATAACACTCTAAATTATGTTTTATTTTGATTTAATACAAATTAAATACCAAATAAGCATTTATCGCATCTGAGCTTTATCAACTACTGGCTTATATTAGACATATATGTACAACTATTAGAAATAAAATACAATCCTTAATTTTAGTACAAAAATATAATTTAGGCGATTATCCGACACTATTGATATATTGACTACTTTTTTAGAAAATGTAATTGACAAACACAGCTGGATGCTATTTTTTTGTTTCTGTTTGAAGACCTCGAAAATTTATTTATGTTAAGTGGATGGCACCATCCCGCAGACTTACCGAAAATATATTCCAAATTTATTCCAGATTTTAATTGAATAGTCTTTTGAAGAGACCGTTAGGTGAATATTGCTGAAATTGTCCATAAATCAATTCGTGTGTGGGGCTGAGGAATTTCTCGAAGAATTTATAAGTCTGGTAAATACATGCACGTATAGAATATGTGGATTTAAGTCGCTGTATATTAGGATTGTCCGGACGGGTGAAGAAGTTATAGTGGTTACCTTTCTTCGACGGGAGCGCCGCTCTACCTTCTCGTCTTTTTATAGAAGTATGAAAAAGAATAGGTGATGTTTGGACACCCGCGGCGTTTTGTAGAAACAACAAATTTCAGCAGAACCCGACCAGTGCTCCATTGTCCTGCTGTGCAGGAATGCCCATCGAAGTTTGGTTTCTCGTTTAAATTCATTTAGTTGAAGGTGGTGTGTGTGTGTACCTTTCTAATGCATATTTTAGATTAAAAATGACATTAATTAGGACATGTAATGATATTTGGACATTGTGAAGAGGTGTTAGTTACACAATATTTAATTAATTACGTAAAAATTTTAAAAATAGTATTTCGGTTCAATCAGAAAAAGGGAGTATTGTTTTATTAATAATATTATTTAACCGTAGTAATTATACTAATAGGGTAAAAAATGACTTTAACATTGATTTCTTTTCATCGTTAAATTCATATCAAAAGGAAGGGAATGCCTTGATGAAGCTTTTTCACAATTCCTGTCGATATTTACTTGTCACTTATATATTACATAATGTGTTTTCCGTTAGTTAAATGTTATGAAAGAAGAGTAAAGATTATGGTTTCTATTGAGTTGCCCCTGATATTATTAAGAGCAGAGGATGCCGCTCTTTAAGACCATGAGACAAAGGTATTTTATTTTGTTAAAATTTTACAAAAAAAGTAAATTAAAGTTGGAAGTTGGCTAGTCATAAAGACATACCTATATAATAATATAATAATATAATATCTTTATTTCTCTTCTCCCAAGAAGCCTAAATTTTTCTTTTTAAATAAACAATTAGTTTAAACAACAAATTTATTCAAACATTGTTATATAAATTTGTCAGTAGATGTTCAGCGAGCTTTCGATTGTGTTCATAATTTAATTTTATTATATAAACTAGAAACATATAGGATTAAAGTTAAGAGTATGACAAACAAGTGACTCTAAAGTTTAAAGCAGCTCATAGTTGGCCCTAATAATATTCGTTTATCTGTTTACTTACAATTTACATTAATAGTCTATTATTATTGCTATAGAATGATATTGCTATTGTTTAGTAGCAAACTTTATAAGGCGTGGGTTCTATTCTTAGCATTTTCTAAGCATTTAAGGTGAATTACAAATACAAAGAATTACTCCTTTAAAACATGAAATCAGTTAATATCCGAAATAAAAACTAATTCATGTATTCTTGTTTTAACTTGCTATTGAATCATTGTTAGATAATGTTAGGGTTGGGGTGGCCATAAGGATCTGTTTTTCAGCCATCTATTCAGTTCTATTGTAGATTTCCTTTGTCCTAGAAGACCGGTCCCTAATTTAGGCTTATCATCTTTGAGAGCGGCTCCTAAGTGTAGTTATTGCCTGTGAGATTCTCTGCGCCCAGTACTAGAAACCTTGTCTTCGCCAAACTATCGCAGTGACACTGCAAGTGAACTTGGGTTTCTCTCTTCTCTCGGCAGAGCGTCATCTGGCTGCCATCATCATGTCATGTGCTGATTTAGTCTATAAAGACCGATCAAAAGCTACTATTATTTTTAGAGTTTTCCTGTCTTTAATTAGTAGGTCTTTAGTAAATTTAGGCCTCTGTTCCCTTAAGAACTTTTCTCCTGTTTTTATCTGTGACTTTTGCCACAACTCCTTGGACTCAGTATCTACCAACTTATCAATGGACTTAATTTTTCGATTTAGTAATGCCGAAAGAAGGCTCACAAATGACCTTGACAGACTTTATATGGCCAGATCGTCCATCGCCTCATTTCCATTCACATCCGAATCTCTAGGAAACTACGTTAATGCTATTTTCCTTTGCGTACCAACCTCATTTAGAGGATTACGCAGACTCCAATCAACATAGAATCAACACTTGTGGAACTGATCTTTTTAAGCGTTGCTTAACTGTCAGCGAAAATAGCGACGGTTTTACTTAACTCAGTCCAGCTCTGCTTCTCGGACACAGTGACGAATTGCAATGAAGCAACCTAAGCTTGGAACACCGTCGTGTCATTTTTAAAGCATATCGGAAAGGCTTCTTCCATATATTCCGCTTCCTAAGCTATAGTTAATTTTAGAGCGGTCCGCTCTTACTGGATTGTTCAACCATTCCTTCCTATGTGACATTATAATCTATGATTTCTATGTAGGATGAAGTTCTGAACCATAGCATTAGATTTTCGAAATATTAGTTTTATTTTGATTAAGTAATTTTTTTTTTATAATTTAACATATTACATGATGATTCATTTAATGATGCAATTACATTTAAAAAAAGGAATTAGGCATAAATTAATGATTACACAAGTTCTGATCCTAAGATAAAGGAAAGTCTTTGAAAAATGCGGAAAACAGTAAGGACAACTATGTTTACTAATTTATCAGGCGTATGAAACAGCTATTTACACTTCACCATTTTTTTTTTTTTTGTAAAGAAAGATCAAGCTCAATGCAATCAAACAAGCTACATTAATAGTGAAATGAATAAATAAATGTTCAAAGCAACAGATTAAAATTTCTATCAGCGTGAAGTATATTAACAGGAAGAAGTGTTCAAGTTGCAAATAAAGAAAATCAAGGAGTGGCTGATTGTAATATCGAGTGGCCTCCAAATTTCAACTTTATACCTACGTTTCTATACTTTTGTCACCCCATCCCTGGATATGCAAATAACTCTCCATCCATAATTTTATCCTGCACAACTTCTAGGTTTGCGTAGCATTTTAGAAGTTACTTTTTCCCACTTAGCGTCAAGATTCAATCAGGTAAAAGAAATGGCCATACATATCTTATAAATCAGTCAGTATGTTATATTAGGCGCGAGTGGGAATTTATACGGCCCGTGCGAATTATAATTGATAAGTTACCTATTAGAGGCGTTAGGGAATTTAAAAAATTCCGATTTGTTATTAGATACTTGGGTATGTTGCGTAACGGCGTAAAACTTTTTTGGACTAGGGCTTACGTAGTGCTGTGGTTAGACAACCCAATTTGCTGTGTATTTTGTGTTGCATAATTTGCTGTTTATTGGTTGGTTTCTTTGCTAAAACAGCTGTTGTTCAATTTACCGAGAGTTTTTCACAATTTTGGTTTGTATAAATTTAGTTAAAGAGTTTATTGTATCATTTTTAATTTATATTGTGTTAAGTTTTTTTAATTTAATCCATTCATTCATATGTCTAATGGTTGCTTATGTTGATTTAATGCGGATTCTATTGAATTTTGTCGTTGAATTGTAATACGTCTGCGTTGTACGATTTTGAGAGAGGGATTTTTGTAAGAAAAACAGTTGTAGAGTTTTGTCAGGGATTTCCTTGTTCGACTATTGACGTGAGTAGACGTATTTTTGTATATCTTTGTAGCCATTTTGTAATTCATTTTGATTTTGTAAATTGCGCTTTGGTTGTCTTTTATTTAGTCCATCAAGGAATTCATATTGTGATAATTGTTAATATATTGAAGTGTGCACATTATAGATATAAGATCAATTATTATTTTTTGTTTATGAAGATACATTTTAGTTTTTTTTTTTCTCATTATAGTTTAAAGAGTTAATGTTTCGGTTATCCAATTTTGCTGTTTCATTTTTAGTTTTCAATCACCTCGGTTTGGGTGAGTAGAAGCATTGTTCTTGCATTTAGTTTATTTTTTGTAATTTTCTAGTAATTGTCCACGCTTAGTTTATTTTAATTTGAAACCACATGGATGGAAATTGAAAGATTTTGGATAATCTTCCTGAACAAACAAAACTTTTGCTTTGCATAGGATTGCATTGTCCTATTTTAATTTAGAGTCAAGTGCAGTTTTTATTTTAAGTCAGAACCTTCAGTTCACGATTTTTTTCTCCACAATCTGTAATTTAACCCGTTGTTGAAATGAATTGTTTGTTAATTTGCATGATTGGGTTAAAAATTTTATTTTATTTTAAAACCATTACAATTTTTCGGGTAATAAAGGAAGTTTGATTTCATTCACTCACAATTTACTTTTCGTGGTTAGATTCAAGTTTTGATTCGCGAGGGTAACTCTGAGGTTAATAGTTCTTTTACGTTCATTAATATCTTATCCGTTGAGCTAGCTAAATTTTCTTTTTCTTTTTCATTTTAAACTCATTTTACATTTCATTTAATTCAATCAGTACACAGCAGTAGGTACAATTGGTAGTGAGAGAGGATCAATTGGCGAAAGAGGCGGTATCTAGGGGGGTAGTGCGATAATGAACGATAAAAAAGCGTTTAAAGATAAACTTGGTAATGGTTATAGATACATATTTCATACTCTTTAGCGAACTGATTGGTTTTAAATTATTCGCAAAGTATGGCAGTATAAAATAAATATTTAAAATATAATTTTTAAGTTACTGTTAGTAAATATTAAAATAGCTACTGCTTTTTTTTATTTGCTTTCAGTTAATTATGTTGGTCCACCTTTCTGCTGCTCGTAGAAACAACTCCATAATGGGCTACCTGGAGGAGCTACCTGGAGACGGCTCAGGTGATTGGAGGCTGCCTCATCCAAAACCTGTAGGCTAATAACAATAATTAGCTGGCTGTGATATGGGAACAATATGGAATTGCTTCCATGGTTTTCCCTTACTCCTTGTCAAACCCTGGTAGATAATCAAAGTCGCTCCGTGGCCGCAAACGTAATAAACGTAATAACGAATGACTGACAGATTCATTATATTTTTGTTATTGTTATTAATAATCATAGCGTAATTATTTGTTGGAATAGGAACATATCAATTATTATGGAATCCATAAAGTACTTAGGATAGGTGGCTTCGTGTAGTACCTTTCGGTAGAACACGGAGTTTAAAATGAATTTTAATTATTTAGCTTATCGTAAATAAAGTGTATAAGATACTAAAAATTAAAATCTCTAGGCTATTCCAGATGTAATTCAAAAACTGAATCATTTTTTGGAACATTAGTTCAAACTTCAAAGTTGGATTATTGTACTCTGACCGAGTAATTAATAGGTCGAGTATTATCTATATAATAATACCGATTAAAACATTTAGCATTGCTCAGTTATTTTACAGTTTTTGTTCCCCCACCGAATTTCGTTTGTTTGCTTTTTAAAACAAAATCTATAAGGGAAAATTTCCATTTAGGTTGGCAAATTCAAGAAGGTGTTGGTTTATTATTTCCTAATTATTACTAAGTGTATACATTATATTTGTATTAATATTTATGGCGTTTTCTAGGGATTCTTAATACAGTTAAGGGGGTCATTTAAAATTGGTCGATAAATAAAAAAAATCCCGAAAAGCCATATTGGTCCGTATCGTGGGGAGTTGGATGATTTACATTTTCGGCTCGGCGGGAAGCCTTCGGCAAGTGAAATAAAAACGCAACCTTTGCCATCACGTTGATGTTTGTTTTAAGGTATCGTAGTGGATGACGGCATAAAAAGTCGTATAGTGTAAACATTGCACACGCACACAGGTAACGTACACATCTATAAAGGTCCACACATAAGTGCCTTCTTCTTAATTTACGGTCGCCGCTGACTAAATTGCATCTCGTATGCGCGAACGTAAAAGAAAAGTCGCTCGTTTTGAGGTCAACGGCGTTTCCGAAGGATTCGAGCACATTAACGGGGGCATAATTTGCCTCCGCAACACGTCCAAAAAAAAATTGACTTCATATTCGCGAACATAATTGGTTTCGCGAACCGTCGTCGCGGTTTCTCTACGAATTCGTCCTTAAAATTATTAAATTAGGAGCGCTAAGCGCGCCGTTAATTGCTTTTGACGTAGAGTGTATTAAGCAAGAAATTTTAATTAACATATACTGTAAGGATTCTTGGTGAATTTACACCCCACCTTTGGTAAAAATACGTTATTTGTTATGTAGTTTTTTACATATCAGAGCCAAGTTAGCGAAATTGTCACATATATCTATGTAAAAATACATTTTAAAGTGATTTTAACTTTAGCTTTCTTTAACTACATTTGTACTTTGACAACTATCCTGGCTTGATGCATGCGAAGGAGTGTACATGCCAGAACCAAGGAATTGCATGTAACTTGACCGTAGAAGTGTAAAGTAATTCTCTCGGTCTCTACAGGTCATTGCAAATTCAGAAAGTATTTATACAGAATCGCACTCTCTGATGGCACCCACTGTGTTTAGAAGATAACGAGTCAGTTGAGCATATTTTTTGCCACTGTCCTGCTGCTACAAGAATCAAGTATGTAATCTTCAGAAAAAAACTGGCTCCTCCCTAGAAAACCTGAAATTAATTTCATTCAGCAAGATACTGAGCTACCTTGGGGGCTTGAACTTGTTGGATGAACTCTAAGATAGTATCCGGTCTACAATAGACTCTAGTGGTCGGAGTGAACGTGCCGATTAATCGAACCATATGGATGCTAACTCTTATTAATTTAATCGAATCTTACCTATTTTCGAACACAGTCTTAATGTAATTTTACATTTCAAAGTAAATTTTGATTCTGATGGTGCCAGCGGTCTCCACTGTAAAATTACATTTTACTTCATGCGGTAGAAACTGCTTCCTACATAGTACCAAAGTCACCGTCTGATTTGTGGAATGTACGAGTGGGATAAATGAAGATTAAATTGAAATTACCACACATGCTATTTTGATTAAAAAGGTATAAGTAAATTTCTTCATTTCAATAGTTTTATTCCATCTTGCATACAGAAAACATATTTCTGGTGTTAATATAAAAAAAGATAGGAAAGTGGAAAGAATTGCCAAAAAAGTTTAAAATGTAAGTAAAAAAAGTTAAGAAAAAGTATATTATGAATTACGAATTATGAATTGTTTGGCGAATTAGAAATTTAGAAAAGATATTTATCAAAAAGAAAAACTAAATCTCCATTGCTCATTATTAATTCCAATATCCTATTCAATCGGAACACAAAAGGAATTGGGAATAGAAATAGGGTGCTTTCACGATAAACATCAGATTTGTTTTTTTACATTCTATAAAGTGGTGCGCTCAATGTGAACGCTCGTTTTTCTAGTTATAATAAGTAATGATGACGATGCTCAAAGATGGAATGAAATTATTCTTTTCGTGATTTTCTTTAGCCTCAGGTTGAAACTATCGTATTCGTTTGGAAATATCTCTATAAGCGAACTCACACACACAGTTCTCAATTTCTTGCTAAACAACATTGTTTATTGGTAATAATAATGATGATGATGGTAGAAGTTCTATATAATTCAATTCAAGAGCAAACAAAATCATAGTCAATTGTTAGCAAAAAAAACTACCAATGTCTCTAATAATGGCGATTAATTTCCACATTATTAAGGAAATGCTACGTATTGAACAACAACTTTGGTATAAGAATAGTACAACTTTGTTTAGATGCTAAATTTCTCGATTTAAGGAATAGAGATACCTCCTAAAATTCACAGGATTTCCAAATGTTTGGATCTCTGAAACTATAACAGATATTTACAAATCTGCTCCAGTCGTTTTGCTCCTCCCTTTGTTCCTTCCTTGTGAGGTACTCTCACTTTGGAAGTGGAAGGCTTCTTATGGAGGTTCTGCTCCAATTCCTCGTTTACTATTAGTGTGTCGTTCCCGTAATAAACGTCCGTTCCTCCATGCGTTGACCTACGATAGCTAAGGAAGAATAGGTATACCTCCACAGAGCCCAGCATGCAGAGATAACGCTAAATACATTGGAGTGTGCCAGGTGCCCTAAGGTTGGACTAATAGACTGGTTTTCTATCCAGTCACGCATCCCGTCAGCCTAGTCCGCCACCTTATGATTTAGGTTTTTGGTGAAGCTGTCTCTTCTCGGTCTGTGCAGTTAACAGCCATCCTCCCCCCCCCCCCCCAGCCCTTCGAGACCTGGTTTAACAGTGGGCTTTCGTTATCTGAAAGCAACAACTGGCAATCGTTGTAGAACCCTGTGAAGCCCTTAGCCACCAACGCCGACAGCGCGGCGAGGGGGATCATTCACCCTGCTCCGTCCGTTTAAGCAGATAGGACGAACTTATAGCCCGCCACTAACCATCTCATCTGACGCGAACCCCGACAAGATGGCCTTTCCTCTATCCACTACCCCGGGGTACCAGGTCTTTAATTCACGTCATCATCTGGTAGTCAAATGATATCAATTTTTGAAATTTTGTACGTTACGATGTATGCGGGCGGATTAGATCAACAATTTAAAAATAATATGTAATTTACAGGTGTGCCAAAACTTAGGAGTGCATCAAAGTTGTTTTTTCTTAATGGAACACTCTGTTTTTTATGGCACTTTAGAAGTCTACACTACAAATTTAATCAATTTTATTTATCCCTATGTCTAATTTTTACAGTTAATGATATATTTCAATTTGTTTAAAAATGCAATGTTGCGAAAAAGTCTAGTATCTCGAAAAACGAATTTAATAGAGAAGTGAAATGAACACTGTAAATAGGAGATCTTAGCTGATTGAATGCGACATTCAACGTTGTTTTTAAGGCAGTATAAGTACTCCCTATGCCTACCTTCACTAGCTTTTAAGTTTCGGTGGTCTAAATTGGTAAATTGTCATTACCTACCCTTAATTGTTAAAAATTGTACAAACTTTGAGGATTGTATAGACTGAGCAAGGTAGTCGGTATGAAATTACAGTCAGTACAGGGGTAAAATAGTAAAGATTAATATTTATCTGAGATTCTTACTAAAATCGGTAGGGATCAGGACATAATAAATCGTGGAAAAACAAAATTCCTTCGCAGCAAGCGGCCGACAACTTCTCCTAAACGAAATCGATTCGCAAACCTGAGATTAATAACATCAAGATCTTGAAACGGATAAGTCGGCTGATAGACGTGAATGCGTAGATATGCACTGTATTCGTCGAGTCGACTGCTTACCGAATTGTGACAATCCGACATCTTCATTCCTCCCTCTGGCACTGCTGCTGCTGCTTCTGTAGTTGGCGTGATGGAAGTGGTCAGTTGACAGGATCATTAAAAGGTAAGGAGTGGCGCAGATCCATCTAGAAGTGAGTCGAGGAGCGTTGACGATCACGGTTTGCTTGATGGATAAATGCGAGTTCGTTTTGTGTGGTCTTCGACTCTCACATATTCACATTGTCACCGTGATGTATGCAGCGTTAAGCTGTCATGTGTCAACAGACCGTTGCACAATGGATCAAGTGATGTTTATCTATGCTACGATTATGATATAACACTTCTGGGATGGCGGCCGTGGAATATTTAACGTTTGACGGCTTGCATAAATTAATTTAGATTTAATACAATTAACTCGGAATTGGTTGTTACTTTGTAGAGGCGTGTCGTACATAACACGAGTAATTAATGACGATATGTTGAAACCCTTAATTAGAATCGTTTCTTGTAGACATAAACGAACTGTTTCATTAAAGGCAGTGTACGTATAACAGAATGAATAATTTATTAGCGAAAAGTGCAATTATTAATATTGCTATTGCCATTTCAAGTAACTATACAGGCTGTCTCACGATGAACTGCATCGATTGATATATGAAAAAGTATAGATTGAAAAATTCTGAAAATTTCGCAGTATACTAAAGCCGACCTGTGCTATCGAACTAAAATATTTTTAATAATCTAGCGCATCCGGTTGTACCGGAAGTGGCTGTTGACTTTGTTATTTTAAATAGGACACCCTCTATATTATTACATTTTTTAATTCCTCGTTCAAATTTAAAGTAAGTTTGTTAAAACAACTATGTTGTTATTTTCAACCATATTTGAAATATTTGCATTTTTTTTAAAATTTTTGACAGATGGGCGAGTGCATCTAAACTTCTATAACTGCAAAGCTATTTATTCATTACCCATCTAAAATGGATACTTTTTAAGATAATTAGTAAAATATGTATTTATGGTGTAAGAAGGTAGCTTATGTAGTTTTTTAAAATGTCATCCTGCTTTGGTATATCTAAGTAAGTCATGACCATTCGGCAAACAATCCAGCATTGATGAAATGTTATGAAGATTATTTAAATTTGTTTATTATTTATTGCGAATCCAATAAAGTGACAATAAGAACGTGTGATTATTTTGCTGCTTGGTACCCTCAAAAGCAGAAGCGTCACCAAACACAGTTAACGAATAATACAGAATTTTAAAAACTTCGGATCGGTTAAGACAAAAAGTCAAAAACATAAACCTATTGTTAATAATGCAAACATGGAAATCGTTATTTTGAGATTATTATCTTAAATTTAAATAATCTTCGTTCGTATAATTTGACCGTGCCGGTATTGTTTATAATTGAAAACTAACTGACGTTTTATCAATGCTGGATTGTTTGCCGAATAGTCATGACCAGAGACTGTGGAGGGATACGCCGAGTAATAAAATTTCATTCGGCAGATGATCGAACGGGGCCGAAATTACAAGCCTGGTTATGACTTACTTAGAAATACCGAAGCAGGATGACATTTTAAAAAACTACATAAGTTATTTACCTTCTTACACCATACATACATATTTTACAAATTATCTTAAAAAGTATCCATTTTAGATGGGTAATAAATATGACTTTTTTTTGTATTTTTTTAAGGGCAGTTAGATGAGAAAGGGAAAAGTAGGTAGTTGTATTTAAAAAAAGAAAGTTTGACACTTTTTTAATTCGAAAGTTCAACTGTAATTTTCGAACACGCTGCATAATGTTTTCGAAAAATTCATTCGGTTTCGGATGCTACCCTATACGGCCAACAATTCTACCAATTTCCAATTTTTCAAGTTAAATACCTTTGCAGTTATAGAAGTTTAGATGCACTCGTCCATCTGTCAAAAACTTAAAAAAAATGCAAATGCAAATGTTCCCCAGCATTAGCTACCACAACTAATTTTATTAAATTTTGCAGTTGCAAGGTGTGTGCCCTTAAATTAAATTGATTTCATTATGATTGTAATCATTTACAATTTATTCTAAACCCCGCATAGAGAAATTCCGCACAGTAATATTTGCACTTCACTGTTGGACGAAAATTGTAATAAAATTTTAATGTAATTATATATTCAAATTACTTTTATTTCCAAACCTAGCCCACACTTTTATAAACAGGTTCTGTGATTTAAGCATTATTATTATGGCGAATGTTTCTACCTATATAGTAATTCACTCAAACACGGTTATAACAAGTTGATTTGGTGCATTTACCGGAAAACTATTATGGTATACCGGTGAAAGAGAATTCGTAAACGTCACATACAGAACAAAATAAATGAATGAGATCAAAACTTCTCAAATTAAGGACCCTTTATTCCTTGTTGCGACAGTCCAGCTTTACTGTAACCAAAATTCTACTGAAAATTCACTATTGCATATTGCAATTTGCGGCAAGCAATATGCAATTTATGCCCCTTTTATAGGTAGGTTATGTCAACAAACTGTGCAACAAAACTAGACATCATGTTTCAAAAAAACCCATTGTATAGTAAATAATTATTCATAACTAGGTATATTAATTATAGCCACAGTCGGTTTTACCTTAATGTCGGTTCCACTACACAGATTTGTAATAATAGCAAAAATACTGTAAATATTTTGTTGACGACTAGTTGCAACCATTACCACTAGCCTAAACGTACTATTTGCAACAAGTGACCTGCACTTAATACTACTGTAATATATACGTTCTGTTAACATAAATTGTATAACAAAAGTGTGCATTTTATTGCAAAAAATGCGATAACTTTTGTCAACAATTTTGTGGCAAATTTTAATACAAGTTGTGCTTGTGTCTAAGTGCCATATGGATTCCATAACAATTGAAATGTTCCTACTACAATTAAATAACATTGGACTGATAAATACGACATGCCGGGCGGGGCTGATCTAAAAACATAGTCAGAACGGTCTCAATCGGGCCGAGATAATTATCAAAATGCGCGCCTCTAATATGCAGCATGTAGAACATCTTTAGATAGTCTTCAGATTTTGTCAGTCAGAAAATTTAAGGCGTTGTACAAGATCTGCATACAACAAACCCGGTGTTCAAGAATAACATTGCCAAGTGGAAATAAGTATACTAACCTTCGTCGAGTCTCTTTTTAATTCCTGGGAGCTTCTACGATGTACGTGTCATTGTTAAACATTGCTATTCATATGTATAATTCACGTTGAATTTCCATATATCCCAACATTATAAATCTCACAGTATTCTGGGGTGCAGTTATCCGAAAAAGGAGGATCTCAGACTCACCGAAGACGTGCAACGTTACGACACACCAGTTCTTTTATAACACCTCTACCTGATTTGGTGTTCGCATGCCTCTTAATATTTATAAAACACAGGCGCATCTTATTTCGGTGTGGTTACAGATACCAGTTGTGTGGTGAACGGGCGCCACTGCCTGCTGCGATACATGAAAAACGATATGTCGTAGACAATAGTGGGCGAAAACGATAGAAACAATCGTCGATTTGCACAAATTAATATTTAAGCTCCCCTGATGAGGACGAAACAAATTTTCACTTATTTAGTTTTCATAACGCGCTCGTTTTAAGTTATTATACGCGGAATCGTATACCTACAAACATGCTTCCCGTACGAAGGTTATTCTCACAGGTAAGATTATATTATAAATTATTACTATACATATTTGTCATTCCCTAGATGGAGTACGTGTATATATTGCGTCGTTTTATGGTAGCTATTACAGATACAGTCTGAAATATTTTTCGACAAAATATGGAATTATCAGGTTATGTTTGACATGCTCGTAAAAATTGTCCAGACCACGAAATTTTCTCGTGTAGCTTCGGCAGAATAAGCTAAGAGTATCAAATTCCACTAATTAATTATATATTAAAATTACATTAATGCTTGAGGATTATTTATCGTTATAACACGTTATAAAATTAAGTGAAACAAAATATCATGGATTATTAAAAAAAGACAACTGATTTTCACTATAATTATAAAAAAAGAAGAATAGTTTCCTTGTTCGTACATAGTTCAAAACTTTCTGGTCAAATATTTTGTGCTTTTCTATTATCACTGCTTTTACAGTCTTATTTAAAACTATTTATTTTTTATTTTCTCCAATATTTTTATAATTGTTTCCATCTCGGTATTTATTCAATTCTGGAACTCCTTTATATTTACAACTGCATGTTTTGTTTTAGTGGATTTACTGCAGGGATTTTCTGTTCCATACTTGTCTTTTTTCTAATTTCTTGCGTTTCTTGTTTTATTTCGGGTTGTTTTTATATCTCCCGCTCGATTCCTTTTTGTATACATTTTTTACTGTTCTATTCTCTTTTATCTCCATTATAATAGACTAAATTAAATTAGGACTGGGCTGGCCATGTAGATCTACCCACATAACTTAATTTCTTAGATCTGCTGTGATCGCCATTGCTCGTCCTAATTTTTTTCTAATATTAGACCAATCACCTTTGCGACGGCCGACTTACATAGCCGTCTGCTCTGAAATTCGCTGAGCCCAGTAGTAAAAGCGATTCATTGACACAGAGCACGTATTGCTTTTCGTCTTGGCAAGATCAAAGTATAACTAGCTTTCTTCCGAAGTCTATGGTGCTGGCCTGTTTTGTCTATAGAATCAAGTCTTCTTGTCTTTATTCAGTAGTTTCATTTCCTTAGTCACTGACTTTGCCATCGTCCTTGAATCTATTGCATATCGACTCATCAGCGGTTTCTTTTCAGTCCATCTGCCCTTTCCGTCCAATTATTGGGCACTAAGGTCAATGTGCTTTCTTCGGATGCACACATTATTTAAGCGCTTATGTAGTCCTAAATTAATTTAGAGTCAACACTTGCGAAACTAATCGTTTTAAATATTGACTCGCTGTCTAATGATGAATTAGAACAATCTTAGTGTGCAACACTGTCTTTGCCTTTGAGCCATGGGCACACCATTTTGAAGCTGGTCTTACCGATGTTAATTTTCTAGATATATACCGTCCAAACTGTGCCTTCTGGATTCTATACTACATAGGTTGTATACTTATTGTTAGCCATTGTATGAATATCATATTCCTTATCTGTTATTCCTTATTTTTCTTCTTATTTTCCTTGAGACCCTTATTTCGGTAATTTAAATTTCTGCTTAGGTCGTGCTGGTGGTACCTTTTGACTATTCTCCTTTTTTTGGCTGCATTTTTCCTTTCAATGCACTAAGGATTTCCAATGCTCGTGTTCTTGTTAATTTTTTCATATAATTTTCGGTGTTGTGATTACTGTAATTCCTAGACGTTTGTGGTTGCCGATGCTGAATAGGGCTATTGTGTAATTTTGTGATTTTTTCTTCTGAATAAGTTCTTTCTTACAATATGGTATGTGTGATAATAATGCGAGTCCCTATTATAAGCCATCTTTCGGCTTATAAGCTAGGAAAATAATAACTTATATTAAATAAAAGATTGAAAAGAAATTTCAACTATTGATTAAGTCTTTTCCAAAGATTGAAAAGCAACAGAAACATGCGTATGTAAGTCATTTATATAAATAATAAAATTTGTTTTTGATCAACGACTTTTATTTCGAATTTGTTTAATATATATCAATCACACATAATGATTTGTTTGACGTTTAAACAACATGATTGGTTTCCTCAAAAATTGGTGCCAAAGTGTTATAATAATAACAGAAATAATTATTTATAGGGATGACAGAATTTGATTGTGTTTTGAATGTAATTAGGTGTTTGTTTTTTGTATAGTATTTCATAATTTTTATGCCAGTTCTTATCACTTATTCAAGAAAAGTAAATAATATTTATAAATGTGTAAAATTTGTCAGATTCTATGCTTATTCAATATGTATTCGAATGTAAAACTGGATAATTCGACACTCTTAGCAGGTACGAGATACGACGATTTGCTGTCTGTGCGGATAAGTGCCTTGTAGAATGTTATAGAAAAGGGTTGGAACTCGTTAATTTATGGTCAAAATAATTAATCCTGAATAGCAAGATTGAAATTTTAATGATGTGCGGCAGAAGCGAAGACAAATAGCTTGTTAACAGTTAGACAAAAGCCAATTTATCAATTCTACCAGTCAACTATACCGACTAGGTGCTGGTTTTATTTAGTTTCGTATGCATACGCTCATGGAGTAATCTTTTACACTTTGATGCTGATAACCCCCATTCTGGAGAAATTTTATTCACATAGCATTCTATTTGTTACAAAACCATTTACTACCATTTGTGAACTAATTCTGTATAATCAATTTAAACATTCGACTGGTTTGAGTAGGTTTAAATACAAAAAAAGGTTAAGTCAATCAATACCGGTTGAATTTTTTTCTCGGGGTATGGAATCTATTTCAAAATTTAGTATTATTTTGCGTGCAGCTAACTCGTGTATAGGAAATTTCTTACGTGTTTCAGAACTTTCGTAAAAAAGATTAAGTGCTGAATTAGGCATTGAATTTGGATAGGTGAAGCCTTTACGACAACTTGTTCCAATGGCTTTTAAAGTTTCTTCGGCCATTTCTTTGTAACAAAAATGAGGTAACATAACATTTGAGACTTGAAGCAACAACTCAGCAATTACCTCGTTTAGAAATATGCTAAACCTTTAACGGGTTAACCACCAGATTTGTGTTTATATGAATAATAGTTGTTGTTCTTCGGCTGATGTAATGTTTTAAATAAATATTTTGCTTTACTTGTTATGAAGCACTCTAGATTATTAGAGGTAGGTTGTAGGATTTTTCATTTTCTTCATCATTTATTTCATTTAACACCCAGTGCTTGCATACAAGCTAATGTTGGATCTTTGGTATTTGACAATAAGCAAAAACTATGACTAAGGAATCACAGAAACCTAAAATACTCTAACAAAAATACTCCAAACTGTGGTACTGTTGTGTGGTACACTAAAATACTCTCTTTGTAGTTTAGTCGGAAGACATATTGTATGTAAATGCTTTCAATAAACTAAAAAATATACAGACTAATTTCAGGCTAAAACAGAGTTTTTGATAAATGCTCCTTATGATGGTATAACCAGTAACTTAAGGACAGTTTTGTTGTTAAGGTTAAAATAATTGCTTCTGCAATATTCTTATCGCTGTTAAATCAACTACTACTCTCCTTGCATAATGTACTATGATTTATGAAATATAATTGTACATTTAAATAAGGCATATTTACTTTACCATATGTATGTTTGTATGCATGTGAAAATTTTAAGTTCAACATGCTAATAACAATAAAAAGAACGTTGCTAATAGTTTATCGCAATGGCGACGTAATATACAATATAATAAATATTTTGTAAAATGTATTTATTTTCGTTATTAGTGCCGATTAAGTAAACAAGGATTTTAAATCTTATTGTAGTTTCATTCAATATTTATATGTACATCTTCTTTTCAGTAGATTTTCTATTCGGCGCTAATCCAAGATTCAATACATTATTACAATAACTAATTTTAGAAGTTGGAAACGCGGTATATGTATGTACATACGTAAGTATGTATCTTAAAGACATACATGTTCCTGCATACGAAATCAAGCTAGTTACAGCAATAGGTAACGGGAAATCACTTTTTTCTTTTTTTACCAAACAATAGTATTGTATACGTATCAAGATTTCAATAAGTTTATATGCGATAATTATTCTGTTTGATTACCTATATACATATGAAACGAGAATTTTCTCTTTAAGTTGGCACGGAATAAAATTGATTCCCAAAAATAAACGTTTTTATTGGAACAATAACATTTTTGTCATACTTTCCAAATTCAAATTAATTTTACTTGTCCATTTATTTATAGACATTTAGAATACAAGTACGAGTTTTATACGAAGCTACACGTAAATTTAAAATATCATAATTAATATCGTTCCAAATGTGGTGTTACGAACGCGTGGATAGATCCTTGTCAAGATATCGGTCGTATTTCTTCTTTTCTAATCGTCCAGTTCAAGGGATTACCATTTCAGTTTCTAACAACATAAATCTTTTTGTCTGACACGATCTGGTTAACAATCAAATGAGGCTACGAATGCATGTAGTACTGGCAAGATGAAAATAAGAACGTTCACGCTGGACCCAAATAGGAAGATGATATCTTAGGACATTGGTGTGTATTGTCCAGCTATTCTCTCCTGTTTAGTTTATACTCTTTTAATGATATTCTTTTTTCTCTTATTTCTTGCTAATCTTGAGTAATTGCTAATTATGGTATGATCTCTAATTATTACTGTCTAAATTGATGTGCTGATTTTTAAGCTATGTTAACAAGGATGATAAATGTTGAAATGGTTTTAGATTAATATTTAGTTAAATGCATTCGTTTTACGTAGTATGCCATCGAGAGGAGGTATGAAATAGTTGATTATTTTTTTTTTAAATTTTCAGTTTTGAATATTGCTAGGAAATCAGATATTCCATGCTTCCTTAATAGTTATTAATAGTAATAAAAGTTTATATTTGACCTGTTTCAACAATAATTTCATAAGAGATTCACATATTAATTGATGAGGGTCATAATCCTACGTTATATTACATGCTGGTCCAGTTGCGACTTAATCAGGCCATGAGAAGAGTGGACTATTGGATGAAGAGATATGGTTTGGCTCTTACCCTAGAGGACGCGGAGATTACAACTCACAACTATTACTGGCGGTCTCAATGCAAGCAAGCGTGGAAGATTGATGGGAGAGAAGGCGGTGGATAGCTATGCTTATTACAAGAATGAATGTAAGCTGAGAAGTTCCTTGCGTGATCCTGAGATCGTAAGATTTTGCCCTCGATCAGAACTCGAAGAGAAAGGACTTTTATTTGGAAAACAATTGACCTTGAAAACAGAGACCATCAAGGTTATCATAAGGTATTTATTTAAAATATTAAAACTTTTAGTCAAAAGATTTTGCCTGACACTCCCAATATTCAATATTGATTGGGCTATTACTTTTGGAATACCGGATATGTATCAGAAATGTTTTCATAATCCACACTCAATCCCTTTTTATTCCTATTATTTCATTTTAATAATTGAATATGATACGCGTTTAAACTTTTAGATAAAAATTTTTTACTTGAATGACTATAACTGCCCAACAGGCAAGTAAAGGCACATCATATTATACTCTGTGACATAGAAATCGCAGCACCAAAAAGGGGTAGGAATTTTTTGTTCAAATTTGGCAGAAACGTTTAATTACTAAAACTGAGCAAATGATTAAAATTCAAAGAAAAAGAATGAAGTTTATTTTTTATCTTTTAAAGAGAGAGAGAAAATATATCCGATATTAGGAAGGTAAGCTGAAAAACTAAATGAGTTTAACAAAACATTAGCCGTCAGTTAAATTTACAAACAACATAACTCATTTGAAATTTGTTGGAATATATCTAAATCGATACGAACGATAGTAGACTTGTTCTAGGCAGCAAACGGTTTTGGGCTTTTAAGTTTACTTAATAAAGCGTACAAAACAGAAAGTAAGTTTTAAGCAATTTAAAACCTAAGTATATTAAAGTAAGGACTCGTCCTGCTGAATTACGTAGTTTAATTATCAATAATAATGACGAAGCGTTAAATTATTTTTGAAGATCAGTAGGGATCTGTAATCCCCGTGTTCAGCTATAACCTTTAACATAGATTGCAGCGAATTGTCTTCACAGCAAGATTACAGTTTCCTTTGTTGTTGAACCTTTGAAATGAGTGTATAAGCGAAGGTTGTTTCCACTGTTGTCAGATTCTTTACTTATAATAATTAATATTATTTAAAACATTTTTCTCTCCAGCGACCTCTGTGTTACTATTGTGTAATCTGTCGTAGCGAACTACATTGACAGCTATTGCACAATTTAAGGCGACATCTTTTGGAATATAATATTGCATAAGAGCGCTTAATAATGAATTATGGATGATTACAGTGTCCTCATCGGTTTTTTTTTCCACAATCATTCTTGAAAGCCCCCTCTTAAATAACTTTTTTGAGTATCATATCATCTAACCTCACTTTTTTTTATGATTAATAGCATTATTCTTAAATTTCAGGTGACATGTGTCGAAATAAATTTTGCGTTGGTTCATGACTTCAGGTTCAGCAGTACTAACAAAGGAACATGTAACCAAGAACGAACATTTAGCAAACCTTTTTAGCGCGAAGCCGCCATCTTTTTTGAGTACTTTCTTAGCCAATAGGAAGTCAAGCTCTCCCAAGCTCGACTCTTGTCAATACAATTCTTGACGGGACAGTCATTTGATGGTTTTGTTTGAGGTTATCATGCACATAGAAGCAAATTAACAGCTGATGAGGAACATGTCAATCTGATAGTAAATTTTGAACGGCGCTCGGAATCGCTATCTTTTTTGAGTACTTTTTAGCATTTAACCAACAGAAGTAAATTAGCGGACTGAAGGTCACGAATTTCTCCCTCGGAAGATCAAAGGTGCCGACGCTGAATGTTTGTTCTTGTTGAGATGTTTCGGCGCAATCCTAAGATTCCCAAAGAAAATCTTTCGTATTTTCATAATGAAAAGATTTCACATATATCAATCATAACATTTTATCACTGTATAACAAAATGACATGGTGTTGATTTAATCTAATTCTAATATTGTTTGTATCTTGTAAGTTTATTGTTATATGAAGCTGAGGACTACTTGATTATGATAAGGAAACTAAAGCAACCTTATAAAGGAGAATCGAATGTATTACCATTTTCAGATACAGTAAGTAGACAAATAAATCATGCAGTGTATCAGTTACCTGCTGGTTGCTAGCGTATGTACAATAAAATAAATGATTTATTCTATTCATATAGCTGTGTAAGCGGCGGACGATTTAAGCGAAACAGCAACATTGTGAACAACTAAATGGAGATACGGTTTTGTCGGTTAACGTTGGCGACTTCGAACCGCCAGAATGAGAGATACATAAACATACATGTATGCGTTCATGTACAATGTACCGCAAACATTGAGTTCGAAGAACGAGTCATAAAAGAATTTCAAATTACAATGAAAGCGAGAACGCATCCCAATCCACCATCGCTTGTTTGTTTCTACTCTACAAAATATTTGAAATTCTAAACTTTCTTCCGACATTATTTCTCTGAGATCGGTAATTGTTTCTGGGAGCCGTTCGCGAAAATTTGGAGTACCAGATAATTAAAGGTGAGTATTGAATGTAAACAGCATGGTGAGAAGGAGATTTACGACACAAGCGAAACTTTAAAGTCTTAATTTATATTATAAAAAACGAAACTCAGCACATATTCGAAGCACTAAATTACACAAAGATTATTTTTTTTTTGTTAATGGTAAATTGCCCTGCGGATTTATTGCGGACGTTAATTTGATTTTAAAATGCGTGTAGATTTGGCAGTAAAAATGCAGCGTATAACGGTGTTAACCGTGTAAAAGCGCTCAACAAAAATGTTATTGTGGCATATCAGTTTATGGTGCAAGAGAATTTCCCGAAAGGAATTCTGAACTACGTCATTATTGTGGTATTCATTTAAATGTAGTAAAAGTATAATGTTAATTGAGGTGTAAACGTTATTTATGAAGTGTAATTTATAATGACAGCATGTAAAAACAAAATAAAGGTTTGTGATATTCAACATTACCCTGATATATTCACTGATTTTTTTTCAATTCTGAAGATTAATTCTGAGGCAGTAAATACTTTTGGGAGCGGGCAAATACTGTCAAAAATTAAAAAAAAAAGTGAAATGCTAATTATATGCATGAAAAAGCTTTATTCCACAATTATAATGCTTAGAAGAATGGATAAGTTTTGAACAAAAATCATAATTTAATTTGAGATTCACGGATGCGCCCATCTTTCGCTTTTATTACAGCCCCGCATAGTTTGGGCATCCTTTCTAAGAACTTTGCCAACATTAGCGGTTCTATTTTGTTTCATGCTTCTTGTTTTGGTGCCCAAAATATTTGCAAGTAATATTTTTAGTCGTTCGAGCTTCTCAAATTTTTAAGACACTTACTCGTCGTCAGTCGTGAACTTTGAGTAAAGCTTGAACTATTTTCCTATCTCATTGTTTTGTTTAAGCTGGCGTGAAAACTGAATGTGGAAGGCCAGGTTACACGTTGATGGTGTATACGAGCATATCTACAATTTACAATTAGAAATATTAAGTACACCTTAATTATTTTAAAGGATTTCAGGCATAATGGCACAATTTTGAATTTGTTCATTTAGACGTCTGTGGAAGTGGTTAAATCACTCTTGAACATTATAAACCAACTAATATTGATTTAATATTTTTTGTACAGAACAAAAAAAAAACAAAATTTTTGCCAGTACTGTGACGTAGTTAAACATTCATTAATAGCAATAAATATGTTTGAGTTGATTCTCAGATTGGGTTGGCCCAAGTAGGCCGTGGATGAGCGACACTGCTTAGGGAAGGTAGCGCAATGTACCCAGTTAGAGTGGGTTAAGTACGCGTGGCTAGCCACTCTTCCCAAATACCAATGCAGAATCCAGATGGTAACTCCTTACAGGGTTTTTCTTACCGTCCTGGATTTGTCAAATACAGGGTGCGTCTCAGCGAGATTATTCGTTAAAAGCTTATGGGGTTCTAGCCAAAATAAAAATTTGAAAATTCAGAATTAGATGTAATTGCTTGCACTCTCTACAACTAAAATACTTTCAGGTTTCTAGCGCTTTCGGTTATACCGGAAGTCATTTTGTTATTTTAAGATGAACTCCCTGTATATTGTTACATATTTATTAGTACCTTTATTTTTTTCTAATTTGATTCAGCTGTTCGGCAGTTATTCCATTTTTTCTAAAAAAATCTGCTCTAGCAGACATTTATTCAAAAGGTCAGAGAACACTTGAGTTTCTGGATGTTAATTCAGGATGCTTAAACATGTTTTGGCGCCGAGAACACCTGTCTACCTTGTGAGGTTACTTTACTATGACACATTAACTTCGAAATTTTGAAGAATCGTATCTAAACTTTGTCAAATGGCACCCTCTATGTTTTATTACTTATTGTTAGTCGTCTTTGGCATCTAATTTTACATTTTTTATATCCCACATATCCCATACTTGAGATTCATTGTATAAGATATAATTATATTTTTTTTTTAAAATGCGCACATATCACATCGATACTTACCCAGTGTGCCATGGAAAATATACGTTCTTAATGAATTACCGTTAATGTCTCAATTGATTGCGTCGTTTGATGCTTGTGACTTAGTAATTACCCGTTAAATGCCTTAATATTATTCCTCTGATAAGCTCTGTATTGCAAACGCCTCTTAGCTTCTATTTCGAAAGAATCACCTTACTCGGGCTTTCTTCATTCTGAAGCATATTGCTTCTTCTCTCTACATACTGCAGCCAAATGAATTATCTTGCCACAATTATATAATTTCAGGGTATCATCTTTTGGTACAAATCTTCACACACCTGCCCAATGTTCTTCTCTAATTCTAAAGGGGTTTTCTGCTTTCCTGTACGATACACTTAGGCTCGCTAATAAGTCTAAAATTGTTTCAGTGAAACAAAATTCTAAATTGAAATTCCCAATCTAAGTATTAACTCAATATAGATATTTGTGAGATCAGTGGCTATGCAAGAAACTGCATCTTTGTTCTTAATTTTGAATTGCTACTGAAAACGCATTCATTCTTTTTAAAGTAATATTTAAAGAAGTACTTCGTTTAACTTCTTGCACCAACTTTAACACAAGGTTGTATAGGCTCTAGTTAAGGCTGACTAATAGTCTCTTCTCTGATGTAGCCAATCACATCTCACTGCCTCTAATGTGAAAGCGCCATCAGGAACCCAAACTAGAGCAACTCTACTTATCATACCAACTACTATAAAAATTTAGTTCTTGCTATGACCTAAAAATACGTAAGTATCATTCACAGAAGGAAACTAGAACAGCATTCTCAATCTCCGTACATCATTCCAAGGAAAAGTACCTAAATATAAAGGAAATATTATTCAACGATCACAAGGAGATACGCGCAAGTATCATTAGCATCGCTAATGTTTCTGTGCTTGGTAGTAATAGCTATTCGAGTACATCTCAGTCGGCATAATGTTAACAGAACGCGATAAATTCGACTTTTCCGGAGAGCTTCGAGTATATTGATTGGCACTAATACCGCGACGTAGTGCTTACAGTCCTTACCTCTTTGTATAGGAACGGCAGCGGTTGTGCTTCGGTTCAAGAGACGTAAATCGCAGATGTCACGTATCGTCTCTTGTACCGCGCAGATATACATATTGCAAATGGTTTCTTGTTTCCATCTATTGTCAACCGATCGTTGTAGCGTGTTTATGTGTATTTATAAGAGTTGTATTATATGAATCCTTTTACGGAGATAAAACGTGTGTAAACTAATTCTATTACCTGTATGTCGGCCCATTCCATTTACATAATGCTTTCATTACCACCTCGTGGCACCTCGTTGACCCTAAGTTATTAACATATGGCCATACACCATAACCGAACAAATCCCATTTCAAAACACGCCCTTTTTTTAAAACACACTTATCTGTACTTATGTACCCACCTATTACTGTTTATTCTCTCAGATAGCTTACAGCTTAAGAGAGGTGAGCGATATGAAATTTTTATATATATTACAATTAGTTCTTGTAAGCTTTCCATTAAATAATATATATTGTAGTAGCTGAATAAATCGATATTATTTAGTTGTACTGTTATATATCAATTTCACTTTTATCTGTTTTAAAATAATAAAAGGATATAACAAAAAAGGACATAGAATGTCGCAGTTAACAGCCACAAGATTTGCAGGTGATGTAAGAGTCTACATTTGGCAAGTCCTTCAACGCATTTTCCTTTATTTGGTATTTGGAGTGGGACTTGCAATGCACAATCTACGGTGTGTTTACTTAAACTTTTCGATATACGGGTGGTTACTGGAAACTATCAACTTTTGCATACTTTAATATTTTTTTAATATTTCTTGATTTTATCGAGCGCTCAATCACCGGTTAAAAATTGTACACCATAAATCAACATTGTTCAAATAATTTTGGAAATCTTTAAATAAATCAGTATAATTCTTTGTATATCAATGAAAATTGTCAGTAAAACCTTGGCATTCCAAATAAATCTCAGGAAATCCGCACAAATCTTCAGAAATCCACATAAATCTTTGGAAATCCAGATAAATCATGTTAAGTATGCACAAAGTTTTATTTGTTAAAAAGTAGCAAAAATAGGTAAATTCGATGTAGGAAAATAAAACTTTACGAAAATTAACGAGAAAGTTAATCATCTTGTTGAAAATGAGGTCAAAATTAAAATAAGCTTGTGATAGTTTTGTACATTTAACATAAATTAAAAAAAAAAATTCCATTAACGATAACATAGTTGACACGAGTAAAAAACACAAACGAATGTTTGCCATGCGGAAAATTTTGTTAAAAAAATTTCGATTAGTTTTCGTTTCAGTTTACATTATATTATAGATTTCTTCAATCGCAGAATGTTCTTCATTTGCTAATTGATACGGTTCTTCAGCATGAAAGTTAAGTGGTCCGTAAAAAGCAAAGTGCTTTTCAACACTAGCAATGTCCTGAACTTTCGTGAATATTTTTTCAAAAACTTTATTTTAAAATTATTGTTATTAATTGCATCTTCTGAAGGAAATTCTGGGTCAGTGCTGTAATCATATTTCACGTTTATTTCATCATCATCGGATGATGACCATGACAACACGAATTTGGTTATCGTATTTGTAGATATCTTTTTCAGGGTTCATTGTTTCAGTGCTTCTAGAGGCAGTAAAATTCATTATCCCTGGCTGTTTTTGTAGTCTTGTGCTTTTGTTATAAATAAGACCTGATGACACAATGTTTACTTTAGGTAGCAAAACTGCATGGATTTTTATGGTACTCGACGGTGTGTACAAATGAGTACTCAAGTGCTTATACATCTGAATAAATCCATCAAAAATCTATATAAATCCATTAAAAAACTATATAAATCCATCATACATCTAAATAAATCCAAATAAATCTGAGTAATTTCACATATATCTTAAAATCCATACAATAAATCTAATAAATCTTGGAAATCCATGCAAGTGTACACCATAAATCCGCAGCGGTTTACCCCTTGGATTTTATATACCTATTTTATTTATATTTGTTTATGAATATTTATAAATTAGGTTAGGTGGACAACCAAAATTGACAATTGTACAAATAGCCTGCGCAGATGTTTCTTCTCCCGTTATGCATTTCCCCATACTGGTCTAAATTAGGAAGAAGGAGAGAAGAATGTATTCATTCATGACGGCACAGGACTTTTGCTATCTAGTTCGATATTCCCCCAATCCATTGTTTTACCTAATTTAATGCACAATTAATTAAATTAATATTTAAACTGTTTATAGATACCTACACATATCGCTATCCTAATCTCTTTAGTGTGCGTCACGCTTTCTACTTAATATTCGGTATTTGAAAGACTATGCAAAATGTTATCTTCCAAAAAAAGATAACCGACAATTGCTTTACATCAACTAAATGCAAAAATAATGCATTTTTGATAAAAGAAATATTTAAGTGTTTAATATGTCAAACTATAAGGTGCATCTGTGCCCGCGGTGCAAACAGCAGCAATATGTAGTCAATAAAAATAAAGTAATCCGTCTTATCGGAAGTGCGGTCTCGTTTCCAACCTGGACAAGGTTCGGCTACATATAATGTTCCACAAGCCAATTTATCAAAAACTTAATTTCAACATTGAAATTAGTATATTTAAAAGATAATTATACGTTTGTAAATGGATCACTATCTGTCAGATACCCCGAGATTATTACAATATTAGCGAGAGAGTTTATTAAAGGACACCGGCCGCTGCATTAAAGAGCCACTGCTATCTGAAGAGATTTCGGGCCGGAGGCAATGCATAGCACTGACAAGTTCTGAACGTTCTGCTACCATAACTACTTACTAATGAATAGATCAGTGGAGTCAAATGAGCTTTAGGTGTTACCACACAACTTGTCATAGGGGGTCATTACGAAAATTAAGTAACACTTTACAATCAGTAATGAAAATTTATCTTTGAAAAAGTATATCTACATATATAATTACGTTTCGGGGTATTAGCGTATTTAAATTGGATAATAAATCAGGAACACGCAATAATTGATAAGTAATCATAATAAATGTTCTTGCTGCTAGTAGTTGTTAACTGGTAGTGAAATTAATAATTTATATTTCTGGAAAATTAAGTACCTGCTATTCGTTTGTTATAGTTGAATATAATATGAAAATACAGGATATAAATTAAAATGAGAAATTTGTATTGTAAGCAGCAAAATGTTTCCTTATAAACTTGAGAGTAAATGCTTTATTCTGTTGAGGCTTATGTTGCTTCACCCTGGAGTCGTTCCGTTTTTATACATCATTTTGAGGAGGTTACATTAAGTTTAAAGATTTCTTTTCCAGGGCAGAACAACAACAATGTATTGCTTCAAACTTCTCCTAGATCCCTCACTATATTTAAATATTCAACTATATCCAGTCATAACTGATGAGTAAGATTGTGATGTCCCCATGTTGCCCCATACCAATATCTTGCCTTTTTAAGACATTTTCTGGTTATGTTATAATAACATATTAAATATTTAAAATACACAAATAACGCACTATAGAAAATACATGCAATACATGTCAATTAGTAAGCACAAAAAAGTGTAGTTGTAAATAATTTACTTATGCTTCCGATACTGACCGTTGAACTCACCATCAAAACAATAAAGAAATTCTGAAAATTGCAAAGTTCATGCACACACAGCAATAACTTTATTATTACGACTAGTAAAGTTTTCTACATTACAACAAACATAAAACAGCACTTGTGAATATTAGGTCCGCTATTATTTGACAGATGTTTACTGCCGTTTTATAGATAAGACGATGTCCCCACCATGCCTCGCGGCGCCATCTTGCCCCACCCTCCCCTACTTGGTTTCCTTTTGATCTTAAGCTACTCTTAGGTAGTCTCCTCATTGTGTATTCTAACGATACGTTAAATAGTGTTCTGGCCAATTAACTCCCTACTTTGGTTGTTATATAAGAAACTGTATTTTAAGGTTTTTTTTTTTTTCCATAGGTCAGCTATTACTAAATATTTATTAATAAACTAAACAAGAATAGAAAGTCTGCTTCCCCAGGAACGTTAAGTTTATTGAAAACTTATGTGTGTATTTCGCGGCTATATCACCGCATTCTCAGTAAGACGGATTAATACCAATTATTATACCTTACTAAACTATTTTGTACATTATAAACGGCATTCACCATTTATGGTGGTAACACTTTTCGTTTGTTATACAACATAAATCAGATTTCTAGTTGGCCGTACCCTAAACAGCATTTTTGAAGGATGCTATTTTTTGGTAAATTTACTAGCTACTACTGTTTTTTAAGCGTGCATATATCGAAGAAATGGCCAATAATTTGACAAGAAAAGAGCATGATGTAAAACCGCCTTAACATACTCAAAAAAGCTACTGCGGTAATTCCAGTTTGTAGTTGAGGCAACTGATTATGCTTCTGCGTTACAAGGGTTGTATATATTGTGTGAACCTGTTAAAACCTGCATGCATTAAGGGACTAAGGTAACAGAAAAATTGTTTTTATTTAAAACATTAATGACAAAAGTGATGTTACAGTGACATTCAATAAAAAGATTGATAACATTGACTTATACATTTCCCTTAATTGTTCCTTATTTTAACTTTGTAAATTACTTTTTGTATTTTCCTTGCTCCCTTTATTAAGTCATCTCCATCATTTTCTTGGTAATGGCTTCCTCGTATCTTTTAGCCTTAGTTTTATCACTGATCGCAATGTTTCAAGTGCACTAATCTGATATTATATGGCTCTTGTTTCCGCTTTGTTCCTTTCATCTAATTATATCTTTAAATCACCGTGCCCATTTCATAGTTAACTGTGTTAATAATTCTCTTGCGAAATTGTTCTTCTAGTAAAAGAGAAAGCTTAAGTTGAATTCGCTTGTTGCTACTGACGTTTGTTCCGGGAAGTTATTTTTCTTGTCTCATAATCGATGTGAGTAAATTAACAGCAAGTAACTGTTAAATTTTCCAGATCTTTTAAGATGTTTTATTTATACCTAAATAAATAATTCTAAATCTATGGCAAATATGTGATGGATAACTTACAGAATTACTTGTAATTACTACCCACAAAGATGAGGTGCAATACAGCGTCAGCTATTTGATCACAGCAACGATACATCTCCAAACAATCCCTTTCACATCCAGTAGTAATATATTGGTGTTTCCTTTGTATAGCTTAAACATATTTAGATAACAATTCAAAATCCTGAGCGTCTGCTTTTTGTACACAAACTTTCTAAATATCTTACAGTGTATTAATCACCCGTACAGGCAAAACGATCCAACCGATGTTGAGTTACGTAGGTAAGCCTTTTCGGCAATGATGCTTTATGAATGAGACACTATTTCACACGGACGTCAGCAGTGAAAAATCGTCAATAAATTACATTTTAATATACATTTACATAGGTCGATTTAGCAATGAATTGTTAGCGGGTAACAAAGGGAAAAGCGACAGGCCAACAAAACGCAGGCGAGCGTGTTATGATTAAATAAGTGTCGTGTACGTATTCGACAAAAGAAATATATGGCCATTATACGATCTTTATATCGCGCGGATGTCGGAGATGATTTAAAGTTTTAATATGAAACCAGTTACGATTATGTAAAACACAAAAGATAATTAATGTTTCGCGTCCTTTTTATAAAATCATAAATATTATTTTCTGTGTTCTTTGTTTGTTTTTCTTTATTTTACTCTGGGCGTCCAATAAATAAATAAATAGAACCATTTGAATTTGAAGCTTCTAAGGCTTTTCTCTAGATCTCCTTTTTCTCTTGACAATTTTGATATGATTGTACTAGTTTGTAATACTGTTTTTGTAATCCTTTGCCATTATATAGGATATCTTTAAGACAAATGCCAAAATTCGTTGTAATTGTATGTATGTATGACGATAGATAATCCCTTAAGAAACACCACTACAGCATCCAATCTTCTTTGCTATATCAGGAAAGTAGTAACATTCAATATGGTTAATTGGACGATTAAATCTCTCAAATCTCTTGAAAGGGTGAAGAATTTTGACTACACTTAACCTTTTGGAGATAATCTTCTCTGATGCTATGTACCATCATAGTGGAAAGCACAGAGAATAATCTACATATATTCCCAAAATTGGTAAAGCCCTCATTTTTGTTCTTCTCTCATCTCTTTTGCCAACAGAAAAAGTGCTACATCACAAAAGCAATTCTTGTACATAATAATAATAACAACAAGATTGTGGGCTTGTAATTTCAGGAATACAGAGACCGAAAGTACAAATTTCTGATTGGTGTACAAATTTGAATAATTTAACCTGATGATGTTCATTAGACCTAAACATTTTATATAAAATATATTAAACAACAAAAGATTGGATTGAACTTTGTTTTAATTTAAATTACTTAAATTAGAGACTTTGTAATACCGTTACTAACATGCTGTTTCCATTGGTGAAGTTAGGATAAAAGTCTATAGATAAAGTGAATAAATATAAAGTTAAAAACTGTAAGAACAGGAAAAGTAAATGACAAACAGTAGACCAACACAACATAAAGTATGCAGATTCCTTGACGTAACTAATATGCATATATCAAGCAAGTAAAACTTGTATGAAATAATTTATTCTCTAATTTCGAGGTAGCAATGGCAGCACTTGTGGACATGGATTTAATAATGCAATATTGTTGAACCTATCATATCAGACTAGACTGTTATTACATCTGTTAAGGGGTTGGAAAAACCACAAAAGCGTTTGATAGTCAAGCACATAAGTTATTGCACTATTAAGTTCAAGAAACTGCTTAAACTTGTCAGAAAAAGGTCAAACAAGTTGCTGCTATTTTTACAGGTAATTGGAGATTCAGAGAGCATCTACATAGAATCAGAATCTCTCATGAGACGAGGAGACACTAAAGTATACTTTCTGTCATTACCCTATCGCAACAAAGAAAATTTGACCTTTTGCTAAAATCCTTAAAAAAGACCTCATCTAACAAATACCTAATGGCCATTTTATAATTTTGAACAAGCTATTTTAATAAACCTTGTTCCGCAAAGAACTTATTTTAGAGCTGCAAGTAAATCATTTCTTACTTTTTCTTCGTTAGAACAACAACCTAACAGAAATTAATTATATTTAAGAAATTGGAATTGATTTTTGTCCGAAACTGATGTGTACGATATACATTCTACATTTCACATTAAGTAAATGATAAATTTACAAACTAAATTACTTTTAAGGAATAAAATGTTTTGATTGTTTCATTAAGGGTTGAAAGGTGTGATTTTCATAGTTTATTAGCTACCACTGGCCAAAATTTAAGTAATACTTAGGAGAACAAGTGATTCACTTCCTCATACTTTCTTTATGCCCTACAATAAACATTTTTGCAGTGACTAACTGTAAATGGTTCATTAAATCTCGGATGGTACAGCATCAAATTATCCGCAAAAGATGTCTTTAATTGCTGGAAAGCACCTTCTTGCTCATCTGTCCACTGCCATTTAGTATCTCTCTTCAGCAGCTTTGTCAGTGGTAGGATTTTCGCTGAATGATGATCAAGGAATTCTTTGTGAAAATTTAATAAACCTAGGAAAGCTCGTATAGCCTTAATCCTTTGAGCTCGGAGAAAATCTCTAATTTCCTGTACTCTTCCTTGTTCCATTTTCACTCCTTATTCCGTAAGAATATACCCTAAATATTCGACCTGATTTTGAAAGAAATGACATTTGTTTAAATTAATTTTCATACCGTCAGTGGTTAAAGTTGAAGTGATTATATCTAAGTGCTTAATATGTTCCTCTCTTGAATTTGAAAAGATAAGAATATTGTCACAATAGCGAATGCAAAATTTTTCATCTTGTTTAAGATTCTGTGTAACAGTCGAATTAATGCTGACGGTGACGATTTTACGCCAAAAGGTGTTACTGTAAATTGATAAATATTTCCATTAATATTGAATGTGCAATGCTTTTTTAGATTCTTCTGTCAATCTGATAAACAAAAAAGCTACTTTAAGCTCTAATTTAGAAAATATCTTTGCACCATTACATTTAGTCATTAATATATCGATATTAATCGGAGCTTCATAACCGGGTTTCATGTATTTGTTTATTTCGCGTGTATCCAAGCATATTTGCAAACTATGATCGGATTTTCGATCTATTACTATAGGATTAATAAAATACGAATCTGATCTTTCAATGATCCCTTGCTCCAATAGCTTCTGGATTTCTTTCTCGACTTGATCCTGATAATGGCACGGTATCTGGAGCGTCTTGCTTTTTAGTGGCGATTCATTGTCTACCTCTAACGAGTGGTAATAACTTTTCGCAAATATTACTCCCTCATTAAACAATCTTCTGTTGTTCCATAATATTCTCAACAATCCTTCTTCTAATTCCTTTTCTAAAAGAAATTTCTTTAGAAATTCGGCGAAAGTATTTACTGTGTACGCAGAATTCAAATTAATATTTCCTTCCTCATTATGTAAATCTTCAAATTCATAATAATAATATTATCTAATTCATATTGACTAATAAATAAAGTCTCCTTTCTATCTCGAGTACCACTCTTTTCTTCTATTTTTCTGTTGTTTGTTGACTCAAATTTATATTCTTCCTTTCTAAACCTTTCATTTTCTTCAACTTTCTCTTCAGGGAAACGTAATAGCAAAAATTAAGTTTAATAATTAACAACAGAAGAAAATTTAAGGAAATGTAACGATAATAAATAGTATTCGATAAGGTAGGTAAAATATCTAATAATAATAAAGTAATACTAATAAGAGACGAGATAAATCAAAGAATTTGCAGACGAGACTCCACCGTGGTCATCGTACAGTATGATTCCTTGATAACCTCGATTGAACGAGTTGTTACGCCCTGATCTCGTTTGTTCGCAACGATACGCGACATCTATACTTGATGATATGCAAACCTTTTAGTCAGCACTGTAAATTTTTTTTGTTCAGGATTGTATATATTACCACATTTCTATTTAACCTCACATGATTGTAGTTCATTCTTGACTTACCTTGTGTTGTTCATATATTAATAAGCTGAATGTCTTAAAAGCAGCACACGAGAGTTTGTATACTATTATCAATCAAAGGTTCCCAATTCAGATTGATTTAACATGAAACGTGTTTCATCCACCCAATTGAAGATTTTGTTCTCTGCGTTTAATCCCTATGCTTCATCAGTGCAAACATGTTCGTAACATAACAGACTACAGATTTGATTAAATAGTGACTTCTCGTAAGTACATTTTGCAAGAGTAGTGCAAGAATGGCTATGCATTGGTTCAGACGCAACTACGTATGTGTGTTGCTTTCTAAACCTAGGACATAACATTTTGTTTAAAAAGAAATATATATAAACAATAAAAAAAAAGAAATAAATAAAAACAATAATTAAAATACATTTCAACAAATTCTATGAATTTTGCTGTTTGAACTGGGGTTTTAAGCTTCAACAAATAGTGCAACATGACATACATCATGCAGGTACACTCGAAGAAAAAACAATCCGTGCAGTTTGAGCGAGAAGGAAGACAGTGGACTATGCTCTCAGCTACAATATCTTTAATGGCGGAGGGTATAGGACACTGCCTCCTTTCTGGCGCAAACCGGACGGGTTGTTTTTTCTTTGACTGTACTATTCGTCTTACTTTCAGTTGAAGATATGGCAGGTCTACAATTTTTTAATAAGCTCGGTACTTTTGACTCGAAAACATTCAAGCTGTGCGTATTTTGTAGTTTTGCCAGTCACCACTAAATTTCACTCACTTTTCACTATCTTCGGCTGGCGTTAATTCTTATATTTAATGAGTATATATATCTGTAGTATGCGTAGGTTTCATTTTATTAGGTATCCCAACATAATTAAGTAAAAATATTCGTAATTTTCTTCTAACTAATAAATATACTAAGGTATTTACTGTTGATTATATAGTATTTAACTGAGGGAGTAATAATACCAAAATAGAAGAGTAAATCTTGATAAAGTTTATTTACAAATGAGTGTTTACCTTTTTGAAATTACCGACAGAGGTTTCAAGTGTTAAATAATAAAAATTTAGATGCGAACGGAACCCGTATAAGACTGATGATATCTCTTATACAGTGACAAAGCGAACTACCACAATGACGCAATTAATAGATATAACTAGATATACATTTTCACTTTTATACAAACACTCAAAACAAATACCTAAGTACATAGGTATGTGCATATATTACACCTTAATGAATTTCTCCTGTAATTTACATTAGGTTTTCTGTCCCCGCCGCAAACAGCTATAAATATATACCCTAAGTGTGTTATTTTTAATTTAGTGAAGATAAACATCTAGGACATTGATCTCACCTTATGTAATATAACCTGAAGCTCACTGTCTCTGGCTACGCGACAGGTTGGAGTCCCGTCGTTTCACAGATTACGAGCATGCAGCGGCAGTGGTCCTCGAGTGATTCCTTCCCTTCTGCCAGGACGTCGGCATTTCGTTTTCTATAGTCGATCCACGGCGGCAAATTGATTCATTGGTGGTGATTATATGGAACATTAAGCGAAACGCTGGAGTTGATTTATTGGATGTAATAAGTGATGCCGAATAGAAAATATTATACATAGTTTAAGTTAAATTATTCTTCTCTGCGTTAGAGCTTAGGTAGAGACGTCTCAGGTCTACGTCTATCTAGGGTAAGCAAACGTGCAAACACGATATATTGGTTATGTATCGTTCATTTATGATGTATCATATTGATTTTTCTATAGTACGCAAATTGTTATTTTAAATACAAGGATCTTTTTTTATTATCAGCTGTTTCTTATTCTCGGTGATACTTCGAGCACAGACTTAACCCTTTATCATACTTGCATGCAACGAAAAATACACAGTCTAAGAACAATGGTTACCAATATTTAAAAAAATATTGTTTAATTAGTTAATTTAAAGTACGTTAAAGTTCAGAGAAAATAATTTGCTTGATTTCGTCTACATATATTTTTTTTAATTATGACAGCATGAGGGCACAAAACTAAAATTTTACCATGTTTCTAACAAGAACGGAGACGACTAAAATAAATGTGCAAACCAAAGAACCAAAATAGAGGCAAAAGCCGAAGACAACAAAATCATAATATCAAGCTAATTTTATCCTCTTAATTAGGTTATTTTTGGGAACGGCTTCTTTGTGTAGCTGTTACTTGTAGAGTTCTCTATGCCCGTACAGCACATAAACTGATGTTTCCTCTCCCTCTTGGTAGAATCTGCAAGTAGTATCATCTACCAGACATATGTTGTACATGTGCGTATTTAGTCTGCAGTGACTACAGCAGATCTATTATCATTTTGATGGTCTTCTTTCTTTGCTTAGTAGATCTTTAGTAAATTCAGGCCGTGGCTCCTCCAGAAGTTCCGTTCCCTTTGCCTGTTTCTATCCCAGTAACTTTTACCACCACTCTCTAAACTGATGTTTATTCCTCCTCTTGGCAGAATCATCATCTACCAGGTCTATGTTGCACATATGCCTATTTAGTCTACAGTAGCCAGTCAGTAGATCTATTATCATTTTGACAGTTTTCCTATCTTTACCCAGTAGATCTTCAGTAAACTTAGGTCTAGGTTCCTTTAGAAACTCTTTTGGCAGTCTCTGTTCCGATGGCTTTTGCGAGTCTCTCGATCCTTTATAATTGGGTGTAATCTGTTGAGTTAGAACGTTAGAAGTTAACTACATTACACTCGAGACCTTAAGTAATTCTGTACAATGTTGCGGAGGTATGTACCAGTTTATCACTTTAAAACAAAGAATTGGTATTTGTCAGGTTTTGAAACACTTTCACTGTATATCACAAACTGCCATAAAAATAAAATATGTTTGACAATAAAACAGTCTGTTGAAATAATACAATGTAAGTAATAAACATCATGAATTTTTCAGGATCTTGCCGAAAATAGACACCACCAGCTGTAGTAGGCCTCTAATCTGCGCTGTATTAATTGGTGGATGCATTTCAAAACAACAGGACTACTTTCAATTGTTTAATGCTTTTTATTTTCAAAAGAGTATGAATTAGTGTTTTCAGCTGATTCCAGAAAAAAATAAAGAGTTTGAAATGCAGTGAAACGCCACTATGGATATTATTTTAAGAGCAGTGGAAGTTTCCATTCAAGGAAATGGTGGCATACTACTCCACTTGGGCGTCTACATGACTGTTTCTCTAATTTTTGATGGCGATGGCGTCTATTTAAAAAAAATCAGTAGTGGGTGTGATAAATGAAGCATTTACTTTTATAAAATACTGTTTTGATCAATCGCCACTAAACGGTACAAATACAATAACTGTAATTAAAGAAATCGTATACTTGCAATGATAAAAATGCTTGAAAGTGGAGTACCTCAACGATCTATATAGGGACAACTGCTATTTTGTTTGTATTAATAATCTTTTCCCAAGACTTTAAATATAGACTAATATTATTCACTGATGGCAATTTACCGCATGCAGACCTCTGAATCGAAGAATATTAGAGACATAAACAGCCGCTGCTTCGGGGAGGTGCGAATTTTGATTCCAAACACAAGATTTAAAGTTAAACATTAAGGTCGTTAATCAACATTTTACAAAAATGAAGTACTTACTACATTGGCGCAAGTCAAATTTCTGGCTTATCAAATTGGTGATCTCTGAGCAGAATTGTCTTCCATTATCGGGGTTCGGCTAGTACGCACTGATATTTTGCAGAACATCGGTTGAAACTCTGAAGGTGTTCGATTTCAAACATAATCCAACTGCTCTCTGATTTGAAAGAACGTGAAAGAATTATTTTTTATAGTCATAGTACTCTTATTGATTAACCGATTACATTCATGTATGAATGTATCCTGTATCTGTTCGAGAATAATTTTTTTAAATGAATAAACACTTTCATTACAGTTTCCACGGCGTTCAATACAAACAATTATTGTTCCGCAAACAACAAAATCTTAAACATAAGATGTTTAAATATGTATTTAATTCTCTTTTACTAGATTTTGATGATAAAAATAATAGCAGTTTCAAAAGTTGTTTACAGAAATAGCTTTTGAAAAAATCTGCAATATTTTAATGTACTTGAATATATATTTTTTATTATTAAATTTTAAAGTAGAGATATACGTGGTTTTTGCGCTCATGGTTCTCATAGTAGTGGTTTATGAACATTGCATTCATCATCTCAACAAGTTGTAAAGACCTAATAAACACTTTCCTTTGACTGAATCCCATAAAACGTATTAGTGAAGATTCTGACACTAATAGAACACGATCTTTTGTTTAGTTTTGATAACCGTGTCAGTTGGGGATAATGGGGTGGAACATGCGTGGGTTCTATTAACGTTCGGCATAGCTTCGATCGAGGCCCTAAGTAGATTCTGAAGCGGGTTAATTGAGTCGTCAAAGAGGTTTGATTTAATACGATTTCGTAATTTATTTTCGCAGGTAATTCCTTCTCTCTATCATGACAGGCGAACTTCTGCTTCCACGATGCATCTTTAATTTGATTTAAATAATACTTCATAAAAAAAATTAATTGATGGCGTTATCTTATTGGATCAATTAAAATTTATTAACGAAAAAATATATACGTGCTGTGTAAGGGCTATAGATTCTCTTAGTAATAAGTGAAGGTTAATAATGTACATTTTGTACAATAAGTGTTTAAAGACCGGTCAAATTGGATTACAAAGTAACATCGTTTTTCATTAGTATTTTAAATATGACTGTCAAGTTCGCGTCAAAAATGATTTAAGTTAATGATTGTTTGAGTTATACGTTGTAGGTTAAATTTTAATTTGTACTCGTAAAATACGCATAACTTAAAATGTAAAAGTTACATGTAGGGCAATTTGGCGTGCCGTTTTGAGTATAGCACTCTGTGCTTTCCTTTTGAACTTTCATTATTGTGCAATGAAAAACGAATTTACTGCCGTAAGTAAATTAAACGTTGTTTCTATCATTACGCTTATCAGGGTGTTGATTCTCGCCGCAATTGATTTCGCAAAAAGGTTTTCTTGCTACAAACAGTATCTACTCACATCGGAACCGGCGCTTTTGGAATGTCACAATAAATATGCTAATCTGTTAATGAAAATCTATTACAGTTTCGTTCTGAGTCAGGTCTTGGTGCAGGTACAATAACTATAATCTAACAGACTGTGGGAATCCACTTTAGGTTCGCTTTGTTTCAGATCTCGTATCATCGGCAACTACTCGCATTCAAGCGGAGCTTCTGACGGTAAGTTCCTCTTTGTTATCCTTTACGATAGCGTCTTATCTTATCCGTTTGATTTAATTGGGTTGCGTCCAGAGAGATTACTGTAAACTGGGAGCAACATCTATTATATGGTTTAATAAAAAGACTTAATTACATTTCGACATTCTGACCGTAATATTAAATTAACCTTTTATTGGCGCAGGGTAGTTTCTTATTTGTTGGAATTAATTAATTGCACTAGCGGATAAGAAACGCAAGCATTTTGCCGTACTTAATGTAAATTATCATTTAAATATGCACACATTTTACTGGAATTTGCATATTAGTGCGGCGTATATGTCTGTGTGCTTATCTACCGTTTTAATTTATCGATACAGTTTAATTTTTAATATGGCTCTGATAAATCTCCGAAGCACTTAAACGCCTACGCGGGCAGTGCCTTTCAGAAACTTCTATCTAAGTTTAAAGTACCAGTCACTGTATTATACAAATTTCTAATATTGTATATTATTTCCAACGTAATAAATAACAGCAGATTCCCGAGCTCTGTGTTTGCATTTGTTTATCGCAATATTTTACATTATTGCTTGTTTGGTGAGGCTACAAATCAATTATGCTTTTGATAGGATAATGGATTTCCCTTATTTAAAATATTCTATTAAATGATTTTTAGAACAAAGAAGATATCTTTCGTATTTAGTGACAAGTCGAATTAATTAAAGATGAATTTTAATACCTTCACACCTCTTAGATAAATTTTACATATATCACCCTTTTTCCTTACATATTTTAGTTTACTGACAACTTAGAAAATAATAACGGAATAGGAACCGAAATACATGGATAAAAAGCCAGAACTGAAATCTCAGTCAACCTCAGCAAAGTCATTATTTCATCAGAAAAGTAGATGGGTTTGTAACCAACCAATCAGGTAGTCAACACTCAACGGTTATTTAGCAAATATTGACTTCACACAAAAGGAGAATAGAATCGGCCTAAGTTTCAAATCACGTGGCCGTGAAGGAAACTGAAGAAGGAGATGAACTATCTAGATGAGAACCGTCAAGGCTTTTTATTTGAGAGGTTCTGCCGTGGGTACTACCAAATTGCAAGTGACGAAGTGTATTGATGCATCGATTCACAATAAATTCTAAATAGTGGTGGCAAAATGAAACCAAACCATTTTTCAAAGCAACAAACCCTGAATTTACGCAATACCTAGCGAGTAATCGATTTGTTTTTGTTGTTGTGGGAGCCGTCTAGCGTGAAGTCTCTGGAAACACTGCAACCTCTTCACTGTTTGTATTTAGTTTGCCATTTCTTTTATCCATTAAGTTATATCAGTGATTCTAGGATCCTAGTACCCTGCCCTAATCTGCATAGGCCTTCGTTTCCTTCGATTATCCACAGCAAAGTGACTTTCTTGCGGTCTGTTAGGCTATTCAGATCTCGATTACGTTCCCAAATCAGTGTTGATTGTATCAATAGCGCCCTCAGTATCGCCTAGCTGTCTATAGCAATATAGATTTTCATAAGCCCTCTGATTGATTTCAGTTGCACACTGCAATATTTAATATATTTTTACTAACTGATTACTGTGTTTCAAATTGGCGTATATACAGCCCTGGAATAGACATTTTTACGATGCGGATTAAAATCTATGCATATCGTTGCAAACGAACGAGAGTAGGGCGTTGCAAGCGGAAGTGAACACGACAAGACAGCGAGGCTCACAGAGGCGATGCGAGGCTTGCACCGAGAGGGCGGGCGGACCATTGCGTTTACGATTCGACAACTGTGTAGCTTAATACAGTGAGTTAGGCACTGTAAAAATCTCTATTCCAGGGCTGTATATCATAGACCTGGCAAAAAGTGCCAGCTGTAAATTTTCCCAAGATGAAACCAAATACCAATATCTTCCCATAATAATATTTAATTTAATGAAAGTTCAATTTTCTTATAAATTAAAGAATATACTAGTCCTTTGAAGGCACGAGCCGCCACTGTTAGATGTTAGACATATATGTACCGATCTTTGTCCCAATAACCATTTATCATATTCTAAAACTTTTAGTTAGATCTTCCAATAATAATATTTAATTTAATGAGAGATCGATTTTCTTTTAAACTAAGGAATATACTAAGTCCTTAGTTTATAAGAAAATTGAACTTTCGTTAAATTAAATTTTATTATTAGAAAATCTAACCGTTAGAAGTTTACAACTGGACGATCAAGCCCTCTGCATTATAAAAGACCAAAAGGAAAACACAGACAACACTGGGATAAAACAAGCACGTAAATTCCTGGAGAGAGCTGTATTAACCGCTTAAGCGATCATTATTTTTTGTGGGAAATGCTTCAAAATTTGAAATTTTACGTTTTGGGACCGTATATTTACGGGATTACTACCAATAGTCCGTTGCAGTGTATATATTTACGGAATAATCGTTTAAAGGGTTAAGGAACCATCAAAGAAGAAGACTGAAGAACTACTGCAGCTTAGTAGGAATCATTTTCGAACCCTAACAGGTCTTCTTACAGGCTACTGTGCATTGAAAGGACACCTACAAAAATTGGGACCAGCACTGGAGACTGTAATGGGATGACAGCGAAATGAGGTTCTGGCCACAAAAAGGCAGGCAATTTTGGGCAAACCAAAAATGAACCCAGAGGATTACGTCGATGAACCAGCAAGAAATTTATATAGATTAGTGCAGGGTACCAAGGTATTGGAATGACTAATATAATTTAATGGGTAAAAGAAATGGAAGACCAAATACACAAAGCTCAGAGGCAGCAGTGTTTTCGGAGACTTGAGGTCAGACGACTCCCATAAAAAAAAAGACTACCCATTGACCCATTCACTACTTTATCTGTATAGATTATTGCCAAAACGGTGTTTAGAATAACAGCAAATGAACTAAGTTTTCTACCATTTCTTCAGACGAATTTACTTATAATATCTACATGTTGCTGATATGTACTTACACTTCGTTGCCTCGGGTTGCGAAGAAACTGTTATTGTTTCTTTTGGGTTGGTAAATTAAATAGCAAGTTAGGCTCAACGATAGTTTGGATTACTTTGAAAAAAACGTGATAAAGGTCTTCTATAACTTAACAAGCGTAAGCTGTTTCTATGCAGAAAGCAAGCTTAGATACTCAAATGTTAAAAGCTATGTCAAGAGGTTCTTAACGATTAAATTAACAATTTCCAGTTAAAAATAACTTTGTAATACTATTTGTTGTGATTAAGGTTTACTGCGTTGATACAAAGAAATTGAAATGTGTGTGTATGTCATTAATTTATTTTTCAATTGGCTACATCTAAAAGATAAAAGTTTTATTGCCGTATCGCCACAAGAACAAAGCATTTTATATTGTTGCTAGCACACATACATAAATGTATATTTTCGCAAATTGTGGAATTCGTGGCCTAGATAAAAAAAAATATATGAGAGGGCAACTTTTGGTGGCTGTGAAGTTTTAATGGGTTATGTTATTTCATTTCCAATCGTTTGGGAAGAGAAAAATAAATACAGCCAATACTAATTATTTGTAACAATTTTTCTTAAGCAATAAAAAAAGTTGTATGTTTACATTTAATTTTAGGGTAACGAGGTGTAAGGAAAATAAACGCTTTCACACGTCATGCATGTTGCATTTTTACCTGTATACAAACACAGCATTAGATACCGCTTGTTTACGTTTTAATTCAATTCTAATCTCTTTCAAAATCGGGCACGCCGCATTAAAATTTTGGATATAAACACTGTTCTTTTCCTCATTATTATATACAGGCGGAGGTCGTTGAAAAACGCTCTTGAAATCTCGTGTTTGTAATCCCCTAAAATACCCAAACCTCATTAAACGTAAGTAAACATTTTGACGGTAGCTTAGGCGCTTATAAAATAATAAGCCGCACTTAATTTTGACGTTTATATTTAGATGCGGCGTTATTATCAATTTTTAACAAGTAAAACATTCTTTTAGGACGGTTTAATTCTAATTTATGATCGTGAATTCATAGTTAAGGCTAGGCGCGCGCTCCTTCCGTAAAGGTACCGGTATAAAATTTAATTAAATAAATAAATCAGTATTTGAGTTCGGAAAATGACACAGTCCACAGCATCGATAAACGATCACTCATAGGACGTTGGTGTGGTGGTAGCATTGTAGCCTGGGCAGTCTGGCCCAGCATTTCTCACACGACGATCCTCGACTTCGATAAGATCACATCCAATATTTCAAGATGCGCGCAGTTGTAACATAAATAATCGGGAGTATAAGTTTCTAAGAATTTTAATTGATTGTCTGTTTGTTGGTAGTCGACTTCTGTTGGATATGAATTGCTTCTATGGTAGCTCGATCACATCGAATAACTGCATTTGTACGCATGTGGACACACATAGTGCATTAGGAAAGTGAGCGAAATGGCTAAAGTGAGGGGTTATAAGTTTTCGGCAAATAGCGCGAGGAGTGTTGTTGCATCATCTCGGATATCGTGAAAGTACATTATCTATGCGCGTTTCGTAACTTTGTTTTCAAAAGTACCTACACACACATACGAGAGAAGCTAAATTCTCTTCTGCATTCGTAAAGTTCAATTTACATCGTTTCTATTTAAAACGCAAATTCAATACTGTAAAATATGAATTAAGCGTATTGTGCTAAGTACGCCGTAGAACATTTCGCATTTCAAATTCCGAACTATCGATTTCTACTTCGTATGAATAGCTGGAGACATTACTATGATAACGTCGCGGAACAGAGAGTAACTTCAGGACATTCAGAATCGATTCCCGATTAGATACATGTACAAATATAGCTTCTTAAAGATTTATTTTTGATATTATATATGTAGGTATTGATTTTTTAAAACTTGTTTTACAGAGAGTAGACTATAGGAAAAGGTAAGAATTTAAGCGTAGGCGGACTGGACACTTACTTATCTCCCTACTCTCTAATTATCTAAGAGCTTTATCAAGTTTAGTGTTTCTCCGGCTTTCGGTACATTGTGTGTATGCACAACACATTCTTACACGCTCGATGTTTTAATCCATCTCATATTAAACAACCTGCCGGGCGGATAGATTACGAAAGGGCAATGATCCATTATTTTGGAAATATGTTGAAAATCTCGAAAATACTGCCTTTATCGTTCGTACGACGTAAATAATCCTAAATCTCTCTGTACGCGTACGATAAAGATTCAATAACATATAGCCAAACCGTCTACAGTATGTGGGAACTTACATCGGACACCGGATTAAAGTGTGCCGTAATACCAAATCTTGTATCGTTTAAGCTAATTTCTCCGACACTATTAGTTATTCACCGCTTATTTATTGATTCTACAATTTCGTAAAATTACACTACACGTGTTTGTTGTCTCACTTATTTATTCCTAATCAATTCTAGATGTTATACAGGTCTTCGGGGAATCAGGTTTTGTAATACACTTGTTAATGAAACTGATTCATTTCAATGCACGTAATTAAGCGTAACTTATGGAGCGTTGACAGAGTAATGTACCCAATAGAAAGAATTTTATTACTTTAATGACAAATTAAGAATCTCAACAAATATTTGTAAGGCTATTTACATAGACAAGTTGCCTCTTAATTAATTTATTCTTATAAACCGTTAATAATACTGCCACATAGAGATGCATGCCAGTATTTTAACGCAACTAGATTCTTAAAAAAAATGGTATTGAGTTTTCAGCATATTTTAGTTATACAATACAATTTATGTGTTATCGTAACAAAGCTTACACACTAAAAAATTGTTGTTAAAATTCCTGTACGATTTTGGGGCAATTTTGGGCCTCTAAAACCGTACAGGTATTTTGCTTTTAGAAGTAATACTTCTAACTATAAGTAATATTTCGAAGGCTTTTTTATGTATCCTGGAATATTCATAGTAAAATTTCGAAATGTGGGTGACTTTCAAGATTTCTTTATGTAGTCTAGAATACTCACAAGTAAAATTTCTAAAGTAGTGATAATTTCCATAGTTTTACTTGCTTTAAAGTAAAATTACAAAGGAAAGTTCAGTATTTCTGATTTTTTTCCTAACAAAAAAGGAAATATCCTCGAAATGAAAATGCCCTAGTAGAGTGCATTTAGTATTTAATTAGAATTTAATGCATAAAAAAGAAACAACATATAAAAATTTGTAATGCTTACCCAAAATCCTTGCACTTCAGTTAAAAAAGTCTTTCCTAAAAGATATCAATATTTTTCTTGGTAATATTACAATGTTAGAGATTTTTTTTTTAAGTAACAGAAATTTGCCAATAATATTACATAGTAATATGGGGAAATTTCTAACATTTCTGTACATTCACCCCAATTTCAGTGCGGAGAATGATCAAAAAAAGTGATTTTAAAAAAAAAAAATTACCTAAATTTTTTAGTGTGTAATCATTGAAGTTTCTAGTCTGGCTCAGAACACTTCTGGGCACGTCCGAGTAACAACCGAAATCAAAAACTTTATGAAATGGGTATTGATACAATGACTCTGAAACTCTCCTTCTACAAATCCTTCAAGGTTATCTTGGACTGGAATGAGTGCAGTTGAAGGCAGAAACCCGGGATTCGAAACCAAAACTGGTATGCAGATGAGTCAAAAAGAATCGTAGATTCTGGAGCCAATATATGTAGGATATAGAACTTTGGCCCAATATGTTACCATATACCAAATCGAAATAATAGCAATAGAAACATGAGCCCGTAGAGCGTTGGAAAAACATATCCAAGGTTTAGTATCCTATCAGATAGTCAAGCATCTTTAAATATATTGTTGTGTTGTTATTTTATACGGGTACTCTCACTTCATGTGTCTTCGTTTGCTGACTCTGCTACTAATGTTTGGCCTATATTTTTAATTTAAGCAATCTAATTTCCTTTGAAGACTTGATATAACTTCTTGTTTTCAATTCCGCAACTATTGCTGTTCTGCATAATGGATATGAAAGTGGTAAACCTCCCCAGTCTTTAGAATCTCTACGGCCTCCTTCAGATGCAGTACGATATTCTTCGTCTTTTCGTGCTTTTTTCAACGTTTGGACCTAATTTTGCGTTACACTCGAAGTAACTGCGCTAAAAGTATATGCTTGAGCCCGACCAGCTGATTTGATACCTGTAGCGATGATCCGCTATAATTTCCGAACAATAAGTTATGGTTGGTAATTATATTGTTACTTTTGGAAGGACTCGTCATTCTGCTCAAGATACCTACACAAAGTTTGTTCGTCAAGCACTCACCGCCTTCTTAACTACTCATTCTCAAACCCAGGAAAAGGAGTCGGCGAGTCGATTGTGAGATTTTTTTTGAAAATATAGTTGTTTGTGATCTTGAAAGACTGTTTTTTATAACCCCCAGAAGTGAAAAGTGTCGCAGAGAAAATTTTTCGAGTAAGTATAGATTCCAGGACCCTACCTTAAATTAACAACGCAACAATATTAGCATCATATCAGATAGCCTCAAAACTAAATTGGAATTGCTTGAAAAACCTGAGGACCCTGGCTAAACACAACAAGGTTATTTTGGTATGAATGCTGAACCAGAACAATATAACTGGCAAAGAACGTACGAACAAATTAGCAAGAAAATACTCTGATAGAGTATTCAATAGAACTAGATCGGGTTTAGAGATAATTAAAGTTGTGGTATGTGGTGTTGTGGCTAAGTGCATTATAAAAAAAAAACAGTAGGATTGAACTGCATTGAAAGGTAGATATGTAGCAAATGGATGATGCGGCAACTATCTTCGCAATTAGCTGGGGATGTGATGGTTCTTAATTGAATACAGTTAGAACGGTGACAAGTCAGGTAATAGGACACGACTGTCTAAGGAAGTAACTTTGTAGGATAGACGTACTTAAAGATGAACCTATATGTAGGCAATGCAACGAGGAGGATCCACTAGGATCATGCAGACTACTAAACCTAATAAAGAGGCTAACCTGTTCATGTAAATACATTGAGAACGAAATAATGCAATAGATAGGCTGTGGCGTTGAAAAGACCTGATTCGCACTCAGTGAGTAAATCTAGAGTGAATACCGTGATCTAAGTTTACCATTCAGTGACAAAGCTTAACACAATCTGAGGATTTTCTTTGGTTCTGCATTCTCAACATTTCGGAAGTTATAGTTCGCTCTCACAGTGAAGTGGTTGTTGATTTTTTGAGGTGGTATCTCAAAGGGCAGTAACCCGCAAATAGATCAGTAAAGAACTTTAACTCCGACTTGCTGAGTCAGAATCATATAGCTGTTAAGAAAAGGGTTGACCAGCCCTTTTGCTGGTAGTTGCCCAGAAGTTCCTTTTCAAAGGGATACTGGTTTTCTAGGCTGCCATTCTTGAAGTTCTCCTTTGGTCTACGTTTTAGAAATGTTTAGAACGTCTTTGGTCTATGGAACTAGCTGCTGTCCTTCAGTTTGTCCACTTGATCAGTCATCTCCTTACCTTTAATGTGAGAGTGCCCTGGCACTTATACGAGACTAACTCTGTCACGGCCAGTTGCCTTACATTATCTGTTTTGGCTTGATTGCTGGCACAACCCCATAGTTGGCTCCAAAACTATTGAGAGTTTCGTCTTGGATCTACATGTGTGCCATACCAGAAATCCTCTATTCAATCTTGGTCCTTTCGCTCATTCTTCGCAACTTTGAAATAGTATTTCAATGGTTGCTTAATTTTTAGAGTTACAGACATCACATCTTTTAACAAATTTATCAATCTCACTCCTATTCAGTGGTCATTTAACATCTGTAAGTAAGCACTAATGACACCGTTCTGTATACTTGTAGATGGAGGAATGGTGATGTCATCCCCAAAACTGCAATTGCGCGGATTCGTATTGCACCTGTAACTACCAAGCAGGCCATTTTCTGCCGTTTAGCTCGTGCCGCAATTGTATTAAGGGTGCGTACCAAAGCAACATGGCGGATATATACTCAAGGTATTTGCAGCTCGACTTGTTCTGTACATTTATAGCTACAATTTCCAAACAATTCGTGAAGACAGTTGACAATATGAGTTCAATAATAACGTTTGTAAAGGTTAAATAAATGCATTGGTTGCCGCAAAAAAACATTGAAATTGTTGAGCGTAAAAATAAAAAAGGAAATTATGGCGAGTGCAGGAGCAAATTGAAAAATCTGAGATAGTCAGGTTGAAGCTGAAAATGTATTCTTCAAAACAAAATAAGCAAAAGCAAAGTTTGCTTCACAATTTTGTAAAAATCTACCAAATAGAAATAAGCTTCGAATTTAGCACGGATAGAAACCGCGGTTAATAATTTGTAGTAAAATAGAAGACTATGGAAAATGTATAATTTAACTATTACTGCATAGATGGCGCTGTTAGGTGTTATATACGTTAGTGCTCACTGGATCGAGTGGTGAGTGCGCGAGGGTTGTCAGCTGTTGAAAAGTAAAATTATGCTTTTATTCGTCTCACTGTTTCATGTTTTTTATAACCGTCAGTTCTCTTGGACATGGTTGATATAAATTAAATATAAATAATGATAACATTTGTTTCACTCAATTGTCAAAAGTTTAAAGCCCAGAACGATCAAACCCATTATTTTCAAAGTTATGATAAGTATTCTTTAGAAGTGAAGGACTAACACATTAATCAGCCTGCGTAATGTATTTATGCCTGCTTGTTCACTTCTATAAATTGATGGATACATTGCAAGTACATAAATACGTACATATGTTGAAAGTCGTTAATATGAAATATCATCACGAATTTGTACTGTTTACAGCACGCAATACGTCCATACACACTTGTAAATCAAATCGGTACAAATAAATAAGTGTAGTGAATTATTATACAGGACCCTTAAACGGATTCACGACCTGATTTTCCAACTTCATCGATCTCAATCCATTCTTCCACTCACATATTAAATTCCCTAAACGGGACAGAGCGACCTTGCCCGGATACATAGATTTGTTGTTGTTAATTTTGGTGGCAGTGAGATACAAAATTTAAAACGAACATCTGGAATATCGCTACACCTTGATTGTGCTATCTGTCTGTAATCCAAACAGATGTTATTATTTAGTGGAAACAAATTGATACTGCAGAGGCAACCGCGTGAAGAAATATCACCTAGATATCCAACGTGATAGTTCCGATATTAGTATCAGGCTACATTGGACCGTTATTGATGTACTCTTTTTCCTCTGATTTGTTAATGGACGTGGTGTGTTTCCGATTCGGGGATAAATGAAGAAATTAGATAAATCGATTGCCGACAATCTTCTTAGGTTTCATGTAAAACATTGGTCTATTGTGACCATATCTCCATGAGCCCACGACAGACACCGAATTCCATAGCGTACAGAATTTTCTCTGAGGTAGATAAAAATTTAAAACGTTTGATTTGTTCGGTCGTGATAAAGTGCTTTTATTTATTTGTTGACTTATTTATTGTATATGGTCGATATTCTCATGCTCTGGTATCGGGTAAGGGCTATTAAGCGAAGGAATTCTTATAGATTCACAGTTATCTACAAACAATTCGTCTGTGAGGGAGAAGCTTCATTTTCGTGGTAATCTTAAACGCTGTCCTAAGAAAAAAAATAATACATTAATTGCTGAAAAAAATGTTCTATAATACTAAAGTATTCTCAGTCCTAAGTGAAAAACGGATATAAAGGTGTGAAATATGCAAACAAAAATCCGAACAAGGTTGGACTTTAGTCAAGTTATTTTAGTTAAAATCTTCAACTATTCAAATTGGAACATAGATATATACACTATAGAGTATAGTAGTAGCGGTATTCTTATTTGAGATGGTTATTTTGCTATTTACGGAAATATTTATTCCAATTTCTTTTGCATTTCTATTTTCTGATATGTCTAAACAATGCTCACAGTGCGATCAACAAACATATTCTTGAACAAAGGCTGTTTTTACTCGCAAAGTTTAATTAAAGAATTAAACTTTTAAACCTGTGTATATAATAAAATCATGTTTGGCAATTCGGATTAACAATTTTACAAAATAATGTAGAATAGAATAGAGCGCTCGTCCGGTAAATGAGAGTGTGTAGGTTCGAATCTGCGTAAAAAAAAATCTTGGGAAAAATGCTTCTTAATTATTGCAGTTATTAGCAGAAATACATTAATTCGTTAATTATGGTAAACTGGTGCCCTGTGTGATAACTAACACAAGTTGTCTGGAACGGAAGTTACTTTTTACTGGATTTAGTTTTTATTAGACTTGCCTAATTTCTATAAGAACATTTTCCAAATTCAAAGTAGTTGATCTCTTCACAGCGAGTATCTCATCAAATCGAAATACCTTTATTTAGGAAAAGCCTTTATCAAGTAAACTAATTTATGACATGTTTATAATGTTTGTGTGAAGTTATTAATTCTTTAAAGGAAGACATCCTTTCTTTTTAGAAACTAAATACATTTTTTCTTTTCAGAACTGCCTTGAGTGTTGCCGAAAATTGCCTCACAATACGCTGGTAGCATGCGACTCTCAGTTGCCATGCTTTCAAATGCAGGCGGTAAATGACTTGAAGCAAACATTCTGAACAGATAAGTTTCGGATAAAGCATTAATGCTTGATAGTAAGCTGATATCCACCATCAACTATGCAGATCGTAGACATAGCTCGCTTATCTCCATGAATGTTTTATTTGCCTGCGACACAGTGAATTTCATATTTTTATGGGGAACATGAACTTAATTGGCTAACACTAGGGACCATAAGTTCCTCAGCACTTTTTGCCTTGACCAAATTACTAAGAGTCAGCATTTAGTTTTTGTACTTTAGTTTATCATATCTAGTCTCGGTTTACCAGAGCTAGTAGAAGAATGCAATGAAGTACTCGATTCCGGAAAAATCGTACAAAACACATAATGTGTTAACTAGAAATAATGATTTTGCCTCCTTTCAAAAATTAAAAAACTTAGAACGGCAAAAAGAGGATTCAAAACAATCCAAAAAGGATGCAGCTACCGTTGGAAACTAAAGTAGCTCGTGGAGAAGAGAGGATCTCTATTTATTGCCCAATGAATTCAAATTACACTGAATTTTATTGGATTAAAAAATATGAAAATTAGTACTTGCTATTCTTAGTAATAGAGTCCATCATTTCAATGCACTCATTGTAAAAGTTTCATAAACTGTTTGTTAGATCTTGTTGCGTTAGAAACTAGTATGCATGTATATAAATAAAGGGTGATAATACACTGCAACCTATAAGATCTGTTGTGTATCACGTCCTTGCTGTTTTGCAGCTGCCCATACAATCTCAATGCTTTTAAAAAAGTGCCACACATGATAAGACTCCTGATTTGGGAAATGTCTCTCTTCGATTTTACACCATTCCAGGTGCTACGCCCTTGAGTTGCACAATGATGCGCAGTTTGTGAGAAAATTGATGGGTGTTTTATTCTGTATATCCACAAAATCTACTTTCAAATTGCCTTGATAATCCAAGTTTACAGTTTATCTCAGATCATCTCAGATGTCCTTTTAATTTAAAATGGCCTGAGAGAATCCTTGTTAATACATAAATATTGTTCTTACTCAAGTCGATTCATTCTGTAGATCTCTTCCGGTTATAGGTACCCAGAAGAGCTTTAGCTTGCCTTATTTGCTAGAGATTCTTCCAACAGTGTTAGATTTCACTTTTTAGTTTCTACCGCTTATTCTGCAAAAGAGTTTAAGCGCTAAGAAGTCGTCCAGCCTATTTTTTGTAAGATTATCTGTTTTTGGATTTCTTTCACTCCTGTGTATACCGGAATCCAAAGAAGGACAAGGTTACGTTGTTCCTTTTTGCTAGTTCGCTTAATTTTCCTAGATATTCCCAGACCATCTAGTAGCTCATCAAACTTTCGAAATACTTAGTTTTAGGCTCATGCATTCGTATTCCAGTTCTCTATACCAGTTTGGGGCCATCCGTAAACCATTTGATGAAATTTCTACTAAATTTTAACATGATTATCTGAACTAGCTTATTTTTATTGCTAAGCTTTGTGGTAAATACTTTCACAAAGCTTTTTGGACAAGTCATCCCGAAGCACGTTACTGGTTTGATCACCGTCAAGAGATTGAGAGCTATGCGTAATTATTCCTTCCTTAATCATTCTAAGTGCGGTTCTTTTAGCCAAGCTTTCCAACACTATGTGGAGAGAGGTAAGATCCAATACTGCCCCGACAGCTGCTGCTGAGACAGGTTCTGATAGCCCCAGTTACGCTTCTTTAAACTTCTAGAACCCAGCTTCACACGACTTCTTTTATTCCTTATCCAAATTATCAATGTTTTCAATTCCTCGAACCTAGACAATATTTATCGATGTAATTGCCCTCATTAAAGGTTTTTTTTTTTTTGGAACCATTAATGTTGTTTTTGTGGAATCTGCTGTCTGGATCAAATTATTCATTACTTTTGGAAATTTCACGTAGCTCAAAAAATCGTGGCGGCCTTTACCTCTCTTCCTCAACATATCTCTATTATAAAATATCATTAAGATAATAATTCCTTCAAGGAGGCAACAATTTGCTTAAATTCCTAAGAAACATGAAACCCCATAAATAAAATAATTCTCGACTACCAACTTTTCAACGTTTTAACCATCACTTCATTTAGCATTCGTAAATGTCCGCTCTACAGCATACAATCACGGAGACGAAGATAGTGTTTCGCGTTGAGTACCAGGATATTTAATAATAATTTAATAACGTCCTGGCACACATAAATTCAACATTTTATTTTTTCCAGGATAATATTAAGTTGTCAAAGCGGGGAGTAAGTTCGTATACGTTCACCTTGCCGTGGAAGCATAAATTTATTACGGGGATTCTCATTTCACGAATTTCTTCTCGTATAGATATCATGCGAGAAGTTATTTATTAACAACTTTCAACGGGTACAGTTCTTCTTCCTCCACGGCGGTGCTGATATACGACTGGGATCATTTCGAACTGTCCTGATATTTTTGGTTACGGACGTTTGAAACACAATATCCTCTGTATGTAGATATTTATGTTTATATTTACGTGTAGATTAGGCGATAAACGACGATAAATTTAACGGAATCAAATTCTTTATTTTTAAAGGCAAGAGAGGATTTACCTATATAGTACTAAAAGGGTGATAACCAAAATACTTTGTATCCGTCATGGTTTGGCTCAATGTTTCTCAAACTGTGTTTCCAGGAACCCTGGAGTTCCATGGAAGCCACTCAATGGTTCTGCGAAAGTTATGTGCTTTTTGCAACATTCAAAAAAGAAACTTTAAAAGAATAAAAATTAACACACCTACAAAATTAGAAAAGAGAACAGAATATTAACTATTCCTTACATCTACTTATTCATTTTATAGATTTTTTATAGAACTTAGAAATACAATTTACTTGAATGAATGAATGAATGAAGAAAAACAATTTACTATAATATAGCCCTGGTCTGTGTCTTATAAAATACATATAATAATAATAATAATAAATAGAATATATAAAATAAGCTAAACGCGCAGTACTAAAGTTAGTCCATGTAGTTTTCTTTCTGTGTCTATGTCCCATATCTTGTGATGGGTGTGCCACGGGGTTTTATTCTTCAAAAGAACAATTAACCTCAGAGTTACCCTCGCGAATTAAAACTTGAATCTAACCACGAAAAGTAAAATGTGAGTGAAAGAAATCTGACTTTATTAATTACCCCAAAAATTGAAAAGGTTTAATTAAAAAATAAAAAACAGAATTTTTAAGCCAACGAAGATAAATAACAATCAAAATTTATTTAAACTGAAGGTTCTGGCCAAAAAATAAAACTGCACTTGATTTTAATTACAATAGGACAACGCTATTTCCTATACAAAGCAAAAGTTTTACTTGTTCAGGAAGATAATCCTAAATCTAACAATTTCAATTCACGTGGTTTCAAATTAAAACAAACTAAATTAAGCGTGGACAATTTCCAGTCAATAACAAAATTGAAAGCTAAAAGCATGAACAAAACTTCTACTCACCCAAACCGAGGTGATTGATAAAAAAATAAAACAGCAAACTTCAATAACGGAAAATTTACTCTTTAAACTATAACGAGAAAATTACAACTAAAATATATCTTCCTGCACACAAATAATAAATGATCTTATATGTACAACGTGTACACGTCAATATATTAACAATTATTTCTAATTGAATTTCTTTGATTGGCTATATAAAAGACAATTTATGCGAAAAATAGAATATTAAAATAAATGGCATCAATAATATTTAAAAATACGTCTACTCACGCTAACAGTCGACCAAGGAACTCTCTGACAAAACTCTACAACTGTTTTTCTTACAAAAACGTACAACGCAGTTGTACAAACAATACGCCAACATTCAAAAGACAAATAAATGAATGGAATTAATTAAAAAAAAAGAACTGAACATTTAATTAAATAAAACAAACAAGAAACTCATTAACTTAATTATTAAATAAAATAAATCTAAATTTGAGAAAACCCTCTCGGAACATTGATAAATGGCTGACCGGAGTAAACAAGACAAAATCTATGCAACTAAAAATACACTCGCAAAGAACGGGATGTCTACCACAGCAATACGTGTGCATTGTTTATTGCGCAGATGATGTAGTAACAACAACCTATCACTAAACAGAGTTAAAACTTCAATGGTGTCTTTTAGTTCTGTGAAATACCCTATTGATAGATCACCAATGGTGTCTAAAATCTAAATCTGTGTTTGTGTAGTGAAATTGATTTTCTTGGCTGTCGACTCGATAATCGTTTATCATGTGATTATTGCTTTCCCATTCATCGCAAGCATATTTGGGTTCCAAAATAGTTCTGGATTAAGAAATTGGCTGGATGATTTAAGGGTCAAACTTAGTTTCTTCTGCGAATTAGTCTTTGTCTTTCTAACCGAATTTTCGAAATACGTTCCGGCATTGAAAACCACGTTCGGGCTTAGAAATTTTTTGTAAAAAAATGCTATCAAATATCTACAAATTATTGGTTACTATAGCCAGTTTGTCTGTAGTGATACCAGAAGCATTCTCTGAGTAGTCTCTTGCTGCTTGGTCATTGTATTGATTCCTTCAAAACCAATGTAGAGTGTTATCAAGAGTTAGTCACAATAATCACCACATCTCATCTATGGGATGCCAGAAATCTAAGTGATATGCTGAAACATCTGTTTATTAACTCGACGGCATTTATTAAGGAAGCTGATAATGCTGGAGCTTCTCTTTTAGGTAATCATCGATGACATTGGGGTTTGAGCTGAGCGCTAGATGTTCAGAATAAAGCTCTCTAAACAGGTGGATGTTCTCTTTGCGTAAGCAAAACTATGCTCATCCACCGCATTACAATCAACGGGGAAGCGATTTCTTGAAAAAATAAAGTCAAGTACGTAAGCCACAGATTGACATTTCGCTAACATTTGAGTGACGTTTGAATCCGATTTCAGGCTGGGAAGATCGAAACAATGTCGTGCTACTCAGCAAAATTCGCTTAGCCTCCAGATATATGCTACTGCTTCACACCGAATGCCAATGATTAAGCCGGTCGAATGGAGCATTTGGCTTTTGCACAATTTCACTACGACTAGAGCATAGGATCTAATCGATACCTCTGCAGACGAAAAGAGGAGGTGAAGGATGAAAGTATATTAAGCGAGCACATTTTAATATTTTTCACGTAAAGCAGCTATAAATAAGAAGCTTTTATATCCAAGCTACGGCTGTTAGAACTGGTCTACCACAACAAGAAGTACGCCAAGATTATCTAGAATTAGAATATACAAATTTGATTTCTGAAGAATAATATATGCTTAAGATATTTTCCGTGTGCTGAAAATATTTCGCATAAGTACGTGGTTAAGTGGTGAGCATCTAATTGTCGCAGCAATGGTACCTAAACACGTATTTAGTACCAATTGACCAGCTTGAAGAGTGCATGTGTTTTCACATATGAAATGTGTTACGTGGTTTTGCGGTAAAATATAAACGTGCCTGCTAGAGTGTCGGTGTTTGACTGTCACTTCAAAAACGTGCTGCGGTCGAAGTTAAAATGGGCTTTGGTCGAGTTTGTAGCACTATTAACGTTTATCGGTACTTCTGTACGTATTTCCTTTTAAGAGTATACCGACTATGAAACGCCTTCCGACGAAAACGTACAGATTACACTCGCAATGAGTTCAAATAGCATTCTGTATAAATTATCGCACGTACAATTGAAATAAAAAACAAAATATCTATTTATTAGAAGTTAATTAGAAGCGCTATGTGTTGGAAGAATTTTAGATTTACAAGGTCGAAATGAGGTTAAATTCTCGCCTAAATGTTCCTAAAATATGGTTAACATCGTTTCTAGATATAAAATTAAGTTCATTCTAAGAAATAATTAGTTCTTTTCTTGTAAATAGTTAGATAGGTAGATAGACGTTATTTGAGTGACTCAGCTAAAATTTAAAGAAAATATTAGATATAAAGCTTTGCTAAATATTGTATGTATGTATGTATATATTGCGAGGGTGATATTACACTGCGACCTAAAAGATCTATTGGGTCCCCTGGTCTTGCTGTTTTACAGTGGCCCTTCCAATCCTATTCCATTCTAGAAAGGTAGGATATCAAGAAAGGCCCCAGGTCAGGTAAGTCTCACTCTTCGATTTCACGTGCTCCTAGGTGCAACGCACCTTGAGTTGCACAGTGCCACTAATTTGAGAGGGGTGGATGCCATCTTGCTCCCCAATCTGGCTCCAGTCGTTTGCTCCTTCTTGTGAGGTACTCTCACTTTGAAAGTGGATGCTTCTTATGGGGTTCCTTGCTCCAATTCCTGTTTATTAGCGGTGTGCCGTCCCGCTAATAAACGCCCCGTTCCACCATGGTTAATCCCACGAGCACTAGGAAGAAAAGTCCAGCTCCACAGAGCCCGCAATGCAGAGTAAGGCTAAATATAATCGATTGCGCCAGGAGCCCCAAGGTTGGACTAGTAGACTGGTTTTCTATCCAGCCACGCATCCCATCAGTCTAGTCCGCCACTTTAGGATTTAGGTTTTCGTTGAGGCTGTCTCCTCTCGGTCCGTGCAGTTAAGCCAAGACCCCCCCCCCCCATCTCTTTCGGGACCTGGTTTAACAGTTGGCTTCGGTAGCCGAAAGCAAAACAATGCATCGTCGTAAACCCCTGTAGTAAGCCCTTAGCCACGACACGACAGCCGGCGATGGGGAGTGGTTTCACGGCAACTTCCTTCATTTCACCCTGCTCCGGTTTTAAGCAGAGAGGACGAACTTATAGCCGCCACTAACCATCTCATCTTGAGTGAACCCTGAGATGATGGCCTTTCCGCTATCCACCACCTTGGGGACGCGCCTGGTAGGTACTCCCAACCCCCAGGTTTGCTAAGTATTAGTAGAATATTTTAAAATTCACGATATCACTTACATTATTACATAAATTATATTTTTAAAAAATAAACGCTAGATCCAAAATCCGACGAGACACAACACCCAACCAAACTTATCGAGATCTATTGTTATACAATAAGTTATTGCTGATTTTAGGAAAGCAATGGATAAAACACTTGAAAAGATTATTAATGAGATGGACATGTTTTGCTTTGTGACTTGTCGGAGTTTGCTTCTTGCCTCATGATTTATGAAAATTTATTATATAAATTATATAAAAAAGTTAATGAAGGCATGGATACACTGAGAAAAAGATTTCCTTGTCGTCAATAAATATGCATTAATCCAAATAAATTATTCTTTAAATAGCGGCAAATGAATATTTATTAAGTCCTATGAAAAAATACAACTTTGGAAAAAAAGAGGAAAAGGAAAGAAAGACTTTTATTCACAACCAGACCTTCAATTTCCAAAAATAAAATTGGAATTGTAGCTAAAGGAAGGTTAAAGAAGGAAAAGAATGTATATAAAGTCAACTTTTTTAACTGTTATTTAAAGAATTATAGGGCATAACCAGGAATGAAAAAACCTTAGGCTAATTAAAAAAGAAAAACAATATCTTATTTTCTTCAAAAACATTCTAAGAGCGACCCTTGCTCCGTTTTTTTTTCTTCAAAAAACATCATTTACATTTATTTGACTGATTCTAAACTTTTCTGGAGCAGCACGATACCTTCCTTAAATACCATCCATTCTGTTTTTTTCATTTTATTGAATTACGAAAACGTTCTCTCACATACTAATCTATATTTTAGATATAATAATAACCGTCCTGTTTTGAGAAAGTGTAGCTAGTTGACCATCGAAGGTCATCAGACGCTTTAAAAGAGACAACGTATTTGTATCTCTCCTTTGCTGTTCTACTATGAAATTCAATTTCGATAAATATCTGGAGTTAACATTAAACTCCATCGACTACAACGAAATGAATTATCACGAACACAACAGTTGACAAGTAATTAACTAGGGCAACGGCGACATGAATTATTTCTCTGATAGATATTTGCAGATAAAAAAAAAACTAATATGGGATATAAATCTGGCGGTAATTTTATTACTCAGATTACGACACGATCGCCTACGCGATTTTTAATCTCCCATACGTAATATTGAGAATTCTAGGCGAGTCATGAACAGGTGACCGTGTTCTAAATCGATTTTCGTAGAGTACGGCATCATCGTTCACAGGAGATTGGTTATCCATGCACATGCAACCAATACACATCGGAGAGATGGAAAAGTAAAATTGGTCCTTATTGATTTACAAGCTGCTTAATCTATTGGGTATTGCCAAACAGCAATCTTAGTTCTCACGTTATTTTTGGATGTGAAGTCTACGTGTATGCATCGAGTTATCTTAATGTATGGAAGAAGAAATTATGCGATGAATATGAATTATAACTTAATGCTTTCCATTTTTAAGCGTACCATACCAAAAATCGCCAGAAGAGATGTGATTATTAAAACGTTTTATTAACGAATACGTTTCTTTTAAAATTTATTATTATATTAAGCAGCAAATAAATTGTTTTCTAGAATATCTTTTTTATCCATTTATCTCGTGTGAAGTGTTAATAAATGGTAAAAAGAAGACATAATGTGTAAGAAAGAATTCTGGAAATTTATCTATATTACCGTTTATGTTCCTATATGTGATATGGATACAAGGAAAACATACATAATTATGTATGCTTGTATTATTCGTCTTTGAACATTAAATACACATTTACCAATTTCTATTTATCCAGAAATATTGCGTAACATTACACAAGAAAAAAAAAACACGAATAAAATTCAAAGAAGTTTTTATTTGGTAAATTAAATTAATAATAAGTCGCTTCGGATAATTCGTTTTTTTTTTTTATGGCGTCCGTTTGTTTATACGTAAAGCCAATAAGTATAAGATATCTTAGTTACAGATTTCCGAATCTTCGTAAGTGACCGGAACAAGATTCAAATCTCAAGCAGACTGGCTATATTACAAAATCCAACAAGGCTTTTGAACTATTGTGGTATGGGTTGCCCTGAATGATTAAAGAACTAGATTGACTTGACAAACTATATTAGCAAAAAAAAATCTTTAGGATATATGTTCGATTTCAATTATTTAAGGCAATAGAAGTTTTTAAAGTTTTGATTGTAAAAATTTAAATGTTTATTCTTTCATCATTGTTATGATTTATTAATAACCAAAGAATGCGTGTTTAGAAACAAGCACAAATATAAATGTCAGATGTCAGTCTCCTCTCTTTGTGTTCAGTTACAGCTTACAAAAGAGTATGACACATACAAATGTCAGATTCGTATGTGGTTATTGCAATAGAAATTCACGCCAATCGGTGTGAGAATATCTAGGAAAGATTTTGGTACTCAGAGAATAGCGCATAATCTGCATGTAGGTCAAAATTTTGAATGAAGTAATTTGAATCGCGATCTCCTTCATCTTATAATCGATAAAATGTTCAAGCTATGCAAATTGGAGATGCTCAACGACGCGACGGCTTGCTAGCTTTTGTTATTGGTTATGGAAGCAACATGCCCAAAATAATGACATCATCTTTTGTTTTTGTTTTGTAGTTTGCTGATGAAGCATGCTTTACACGAGATCGTATTAACAATTACCATAATAACTATCTGGGCATTACAAAATCCACATGCGTTTAGAGATTTTAATTTTCAACAACTTTTGCAACTATAACTTATTGCTTGTGCATGTGCTGGAAGAGCGTTTGTATGCGACATAGCGGATAGCTACAGATTTTTTTTTTAAAAAATCTTTGACTCTCTTGAAGTATATACCTCTTAATGTTATTGCAATTATGTGCTACCAGCACGATGGTGCTCCAGGCCATCGCGGGCGGTTAGTTGTTGAGTGGCTAAACCAGCATTTTAGAAAAAGGTGGATTGGTAGTAATGGTCCAATTGCATCCCCACTGCGATCACCCGACTTAAATCCTTTGGATTCCTATTTTTGGGTACATATGAAGCAAATACTTTATCAAGAGAAAATTAACACACGAACACAATTACTACAGAGAATACAAAATGTTCCTACTCAATTAGAAATTGGCCAAACCTTTTCGTTCGAGTGAAAAACTATTTAGTTCCTCGTTATGAAGCATGCATTGAAGCGGAATGAGGGTATTTTGAGCATTTATTATAATTATGTTACATATATTTACATGATTTTGAGTAATTCATGTAAATATTTAAGAGATTTTGAAAAATTAAAAAAAATTACAATCAAACCTTTGATGTTTATTTCCTGAAATAACTGAAATCGGACATATGTGCCAATGATGTTTTCATATGACTGTCTGTGAAAAAAATATAAAATAATCCTTAGCAACTCCTTTAGCACCAAATTAATAGTTAAGTTTATTTGACCAAAGCTTGAATTGATAGGTCCTTTATAGCAAATGTTACCGAAAAAGTTAATGTCAATCGATCAGGTACTAACTATCTGACGATGAAAGCATGATTAATTGGAAGGAAGATTACCTTCTTCTTGATGCTTTCCTATAGAATTTCGATCAATTATTTTCCAACATATATTGATCTTTGTAGATAATGTAGTTTACACTAAAGAAATAGTCCTTCAAATGAGTATTTTTATTATTAAAAAAAAGAAATACATTTAGTTGCCAGTAGACTTTAGAACAACTTACCACAAATTTTACACTGGATGCACAATTCAAGATAGAAAGATAGAATTGTCGCGTCCTAAATTTAGAAGGTTTCTCGTCTGGCCAGAACTACCATCTATTGATAAATTAAAATAATAACAATATATCCTCAAATTCCATTCTGCACATAAATGAACTACATGGGATTGCCTATTCTAATTATCGCTCCTACCATGTCAGTGGTTGCTATTCTAATTAACTATTACCTAATTACTATTGCAGATCTAGTAATGGTGGCATTGATAGTATTACGCCTGCAGGGAAACCTCATAAATCTCTCAATATTCACTTACACTGAAAAAAATTCAAAAGGTTGTCTATAAATATACGGAAGGGTGATGTTACACTGCGGCCTAAAAGATCTATTGTGTCCCCTATTCTTGCTGTTTTACAGCTGGCCTTCCAATTCAATTCCTTTCAGAAAGTGTAGGATATCAGAAGGCTTCAGGTTAGGTAAGTCTCCCTCTTCGATTTCACATGCTCCCAGGTGCAACAGAACAGTGCTACGCAATTTGAGAGGAGATGGATGGGTGTTTCATCCTATTCCCCACAAAATCTACATTCAGATTCCTTTGCGAATCCAAGCTTACTCAAGTGTCCTTTCAATTTACAATGGCCTGAAAGTAATCCTGTTAATATGAGAACATTGTTCATACTCGGGTTGATGCACTCTGTAAACCTCTTCTGGTTATAGGTTCCCAGAAGATTTTATTTTGCCTCATTCCCTGGAGATTTTCCCAGTCATTAGTCATTTCTCTACTCAAAAGGGTTCAGGCTTTACAAAAAGTATTCCGTCCCTTTTTTGCGAGATTATCCGTTATTTTCGTTTCCTTTCACTCCTGGATGACCCGGAGCCCATAGGAGGGTTACTTTATTCCTTTTGCCTAGCTCATTTAATTTCCTTAGGCATTCCCAGACCATCTTGGAACTGATTTCATATGAGCTCAGCACCTTGATGGCTGCTTGACTATCAGACATGATGATAATCTCCTGCTTTCGATAATTTTTATCAATATTGAACTGGACGCATCTTTCCATAACGTGTTTCCTCCTGGAAGATACTTGGGTATTTTCCCAAGCTTTCGAAATACTTGGTTCTAGGCCCATATATTTCTATTCCAGATCCTTCTGCCGTTTTGGAGTCATTAGTGTACCATTTGATGGCATTTCTATTCAATTTCAAGATGGTGTTATAATCCCACTCGCTTTTATTACCAAGCTTTGTGATGAATTCCTTTACGAAGCTGAGTTTTCATGTCCCAGGTTTGATCACCGTCAGCAGATTGAGGCCTATGCATACGCATCTTTGCACTTTCGATCGGTTGATTCATGCGCTGGCCAGATTAGTTCTTTTGCTCCAAGCTACTGTTGCATAGGTGATGATCGGTCTCACCATCACTGTATATATCCAAAGCAGTATTTTTGGGTTGCATCCCTAATTTTTCCCTGCAAAGCTTCTGCACACCATCAATTAACACAATTTCAAGAAATATTAACATGGATTTAGTTAACTAAGAATTGGTTAACTGAAGCTAAACTTTCTCTCATTGTCAGTATATGAGCAAGGGAAGCCACGAGAACCTTACTCTCAGACCAAATATTAGTTCGCGTTCATATAATTAAAAAAAAATACTTATTCTTAATCCAATATTGTCTCTTCGCGAATCCTTCTAATTTCGAAAGTAGTCTAAACTCGGCCCCACTCTTTCTAGTTATCACCTTGGTTCTTTTCGGGTAAGAAACGGTTTCTCTCATCCTTCCAGGCCAGCAATTCCTCACTACCGTGGCATACGGAACTTAGAAGCTCCCATCTGCAGCTGATATCTGGAAGCAAAAAAAACTAGCAACAGTCAATTCTCACAAACCTACCTGTATCTTGTATCTATTTATCGTCTGGCCAGAACTCTCTGTCGCTTCATTCCCTTTTACATCCGTGGTTGGGATCTGCGCCAACGTTAATTTTCTATGGCTGCCCATTTAATTTAAGGTGCTTACACATAAGCTATTATCCCTATCTATCTCTAATTTCAATATCGCTGTTTAGTTTAAAGTTTAGTAGTTTTGTTTAGGTGGCGTAGTTCACTTTTGTCTCTATTTGGGGATTTGCGCTTAACTTTAACGTCAGGTTTAGGTTTTAGATTTTTTTTTTAAAGATATGTTATATTTTGCTTATGCCTGCTTAATCCCCTTGCAAACTTAATTTATTCCGTGTGAAGCAGTTTTTAATTTAGATACCACATTAAATTTATATAAAACGTGTGTCCTCAAATAAAAAATACGGTTGTAATCAAAAACGCAATCTTCGCAAGAACAGCCTGTGCAATTAAAGCTTATATTATCTGTAGGAATAATAACATCTGTTTACTTAAACTTACTAGAAATAGCCCTTTAGCCTTTACTGCTAGATCCCAGCTTCTCTGCTTTTTCGCATTTGAAGTGAGTGAGGGAGAAAAAGTCGGTTTCGTGTTTTAAATAATAATTAAAGATAACGTACAAAATATTAAGAAGGCGCTAGCGGAATTTGTAAAGGTCTCTCAACTCATTATTTTAGAAACTATTTACAATATTGAACTGAGTATACTTTTACAAAAATTTATTTGACATTTAGTAAAGGGATGTATTACACCAAGCAGCCTGTCTAATATACAAGTGCGGTGTATCCAATACCAAGTGACAAATTACAAATATTCTCAACAAACTAAACATTGAGCCTACTTGTTTTTGTTTCTTTCGATTCCGGTCTCGTAGACTTAACAGACATGAGAAATGCCTTACAGCGGGGCATGTTGAAGGTTTCTGGAAACGATTAATTGCGGTGTTAGAGTGTAAAAATTCCAAACAAACCGCCCAAATTTTTTTCTTTTTATTATTGGAGAACGACAGGCGATCCGAAAAGTTCGCTCTGGACCTCGGCGGACACTAATTAAGTACTAAAATGTTTTTGGCCGTTTTGTTAAGGAGAGCTGGCGATGCAGGAGAGGAAAGCGTTAATTCAATCTGTACGTCCGGGGGAGGCGATTTATCGCCTTCAGATTTTCAGATAATGAACGGTAACAGTGATTTTTCAATTGACCTACCAGTGTCTGTTAATTTTCTTTCGGCTACCGGCGCCTATGGTTCGCTTATCGTGCATCGTAAAGTGTCGTTTAATAGCTTCGAACTAAGCGATGCCGGTTAATCCTCGAGATTCTCGGTAAAATACATATTGTTTTAAATGAGCAATTTAGGTAGACTATATTTTAAAAAGACTTCGAGAATAATTACCTTTTGTGAAGTAGAGGCAGATCAATAACTAGTGTGACAGGATTCTTATTGGTATACCTTTAGAATGCTAGAGAAATATAGATAAGTGAATATTAAATATAATGTGGCGAGGTCGACACAATCTATTTCTAACTACGCAGGATTATCAGGAAATTTGGAGATACTGTCCTAGGGTAACTTAACGATTTTTTAAATTTAAATTTATTATATAAATTTTTGCTAAATACCTTTTTTCTTTCTTGTATTTAATTCTCCCATTCCAAGTCTAGTTTTGCTATAAATTTAAGCTCCTATCAAGTTTCTGCAAATATGCTGATCTGATAATTAAATCCTTTGACATGTCCTTGGCGCACGGCCTATTTTGTGTGCGGCCAAAGCTGGTTAACCAGTATTTTTATGCATTTCTGGATACTTCGAAAGTTCAATTATAAACCAGTTTACATCCAATGCTCCAGACTCCTTACCTTGCCCTTATTGGTTTCTACTGACCTGGATTCAAGTAAGTATCCTTGGTCTCTTTGGAAGGTCCTTGCGTGCAAGAGTAATTAAATCCGGGCCGTTTTAAAGATTCGTTGTGGATGCCTTTGCCTTGAATTAGATTATTATATCTTGATTGTGGAAGGTCATTTACTCTTACAGTGAAGATATTCTTCGTGAATTGTATGAAATCACGAATCGCTTTTGAATCAGATCTATCTGCTATTGATTCATCCTTGACGCTACTTTGCTGGGACTGTCATTGGGTTCGTTTCGAAGTTTGCGGTGGTGTTTTAAAGTCTTCGTTAAGTCTTTTTAACCATAGATACTCTTTTTATTACCCTTAGTGGTTAGGTTTACTTCTCCCTTATTGGGTTTATCTTTTTCCCCGCCTATGCGGTCTAGTTGTTTTCCGCTTATTGGGATATCTGTAACTCTAAATAGAGACAATTTAACACATTGTTCCTTTTTTATCTAAGCGAGATAAAGCCCAACTCCTTTCCCTGTGTGCTTCTCTGAGATGGTGAGCACAATGTGGTGTGGATTAGATTAGATTAGGTTGGGGTGGCTTATGGATCTGTTTCACCGCGATCTTTTTATATCTATTATGATCGCTTTTTTTTCTAATTTTGCCCTTTTAATAAGGCCCATCATCTTTGAGAGCGGTTTCTTTGCAAAGTTGCCAGCTGTGGGGTTCTCCACGCCTATTACAAGAAACCTTGTGTGTTACATTGGCACAGCATATGAACTTGTGTTTCTTCCTCCTCTTAGTAGAATCTGCAAGTAGCGTCATTACCAGGCCTATGTTGTACATATGCCTATTTAGCCTACAATGACCAGCCAGCAGACCTACTATCATTTTGACAGTCTTCCTATCTTGATTCAGTAGATTCACAGTAAATTCAGGCCTCTGCTCCTTAAGACGTAATTCTCCTTCTTTATCTAATATGCTCCGAATAATGTTTTATTTATTAACAATTTTAGCAGTACTTAACAAGTTTCTCAACCAGCCAATGTTATCAAAAAATTTGGGGTAAGAAAATATTATTTCTTTGAAGATGCACTGAGCCAGAGATGTAAAATTAACAGAATAGGTATTGTTAAGAAAATATTATTGAACTAATCAAATATACGTAGTTAACTAACAAGAAAAACGTGATAAAGACAATCATATTATTTTTTACTTTCATTTTATTAATTTAGCAGACCCAATAGGTTTATTTAAGCAATAAGTATGCTTAATTAAACTTCTCCACTTATAATCTAAACATCTAAATATTTTTACAATAAAGTTTTCTCTCATGTAGTAACATAAAGACGGCAGTTCTCACATTTTACTTAAATAATAATGTGTTTTGGGCATAAATTGTATGCAGGAACTCTTACAAATCATTACATGTTTATACAATGTTGAAAGTATGATTATTGGTATATAGGTAGTACATAATTAAACATTCTGTCTAAACTTAGATTCGCTTAGCTTATTCGGTATTTCAATATAATATTAATATTATTATTGTTGCTAAACGTATCTAATCAGAATTTTTTGTGCGCTACACAAATGTATTAAAATATGTGACCATATTAACATATTGATGGTGATTAAGTGTTGCGTTTTGTGTTTTGAAAACAAGAACCGATCGTGTAAAGTATTATATTGACATCAATCCGATCATCGAAATATTTAAATTAATGTGTTCGTGCAGGTCAATATATCAAAGGAGCACATCAATTTATCTTTAACAGTGTGCCGAAGAACTGTAGCCGAAAGAGAACGACTCCTTGAACGTAATAACTTCGCCGCTTCCAATAATTTATTACATAATATCGCGGCGGGGCGGGGCGTGCTGCTTTTTGGATTATTTTCATTTTTGTAATATTTACGTATAAATATATGACCCGTCTTCGGTATCGATTTAGACACACGAGCCCTATAAAATAACCTCGACCGCTGTTAGGGGCAATTAACGTCTCTCGCTTCCGATGAAAACAATTCCTGACTTGAATAATGTCCGTGGCGTTTATGTGAATCAGTGAACCTCAAAGGTTAGCCGCGCACCGGCACTGAAAAAAATAAAGTTCGGAACGCCATTTCGGCACGCTCAAAGACCAATTACTTATTTGGGGGATTGCAATTAGTTGTTTGTTGCAAAATTATGTATAGGTATTCAAAACAAAACCGCTATTAAGATAAAGAAATATATGTTAAAATATTTGTGACAATTTAAATGCAGTGATAAATCGTCATAAATTTTAATTTACTTTATATATAGGATCGTACATACGTTGAGTGCAATTTTTTTACAAGCATTTTTTTTAAATTTCCAAGGGAAAAAAATCTAATCCAAAATGAATCCGTAATAATAATGAAAAATCTTTTTTGCATGTATATTACAGAATAAGAAGATTCTAATTTTTCGTCACATTTATATTTTCTTCTTCCAATTGTTACACAATTTAGTTACTTTAATAAGTTACTCAATTAAGACAGTTTCTTTGAATATATTCAGAATATTTGTTTGAGGGCATGGCTATAATACAACTGCGTAATTCTAATCACAAGGAATTGTAAGCAACTTTAAAAAATAAATTGTTTCTATGTTGCTTTTGTGGTACCAGTTTTCTGTAATTCAGCTTGGTCATCATAAATTAAATTATATATAAGCCTATTTTTATCACATTTTATTCGATCCTCCTATCTAATTTTGCCTTCGTACTTAGGCTTATAATCTTTGAGACCGACTTCTATACTACACATGGATTATCTGCTTTTAAGTGCCCTTACATTATTTATACCAGAAATAAGCATAATTTTGCTAAAGGGGTTGATTATTCTTTCATAGTTGAGCCACATATTTTCAATCCTTAGCTCAACGCAGCCAAATATAAATTTTTTGCGTAAGTTGGTAAATTTTGAATTAAATCGCGATATCATTGTGAATCTTCATATTTATATATGTTTGCACTTCAACCATCATCCCGAAAACCAATAGAATAGATCTGTACTTAATATGTGTAACATGGTCAACATGCATTGCGAAGATATGTTTCACAATATATGACTTTTAGTCATTATTTATATACCTTATGTAACATTGTGTAATTTTTATATATTAATGTATTTGTGTGAATCCTTCTTACAAAGAAATTTGTTATGTATTTTGCTGAGCTCAATCAATATTGTAAGAAACTGATACTTTCTGTTTATATTATTATATTATTGGTTTTAGTACCGAAAATACGTAACTCTTCAGGGATGTCGAAGATTTTTGCGGATATTCATATGATTATAATTGTCAGACCACTGCATTCCCTAATATTAGTGGAGATTTCTATGCTAATATTACCCACCGCCTTTAAGGATATTTGGAGTAAATTGGGAAAAAATAAAAGTGGTTTTTATAAGTTTGAGGGTTTGTTTATTGGCTTCAGAAATAGTAATACAGAAATTTTAGGAATGTCGAAGATTTCAATAGATAATAATTACTGTCGTCAAATCGACGAGCTTATTATAAATTTATACATGGGCCTTTAAAGCAATATTTGATGATTTCCTAATAGTTTTCATATAAAAACTTGCGATGAGAATCGGAAAGTCGCAATAAAATATATGCCTGAATAATAGAGTCTGTCTATCCAACGTCCAATAATTTGTTATTTTACTATAAACAAAAAAATCTAATTTTCCCCTTAGAAACAACTTTTTTCTTTTATTTAATTGTTAAATCTGTGTTGTTAAGATGTACGCCTTAAAATTAATTATAATTTCTTAATATATGTATATAACGTATAAAAATTCTGTCATATATGTTTTGCTGTACCGTAGTTTAGATAGATATTTTTCAATGTGTATCAATTTGGGTAAAATATTTCAAGTTCGGATCTCTAATACTAAACTATAGAAACGTAGAAACAGTTTTACATAGGTACTTACATGCACACAATACAAAGAAAACTCCTACGAAAAGTAGCGGGTTTTTAAAACTGCTAACAAAACGTAACAGTAGCAGTTCTAGGTAAAAAATAAGGTTTTTAGTTCTAGTGATTTTCTAATTTGAAGAGGTCCAGCAAGTTGACGAGCTTCTTTCACTTTCTGAAAGGAATAGGATTGAAAAAGCCAGCTGTAAAACAGTAAGAATAGAGATCACAATAGATCTCTTAGGTCACAGTGTAACATCACCCTCCTCACATAGATATCTACATTCACTTTCCTTTCTAAAGTTGTTGTGGTACCTCATACTCATTCGCTGCTCTTGTGTACCAAGACGACCCTCGAGGTCAGAAGCTACAGTATGTTGCATATTTTCGTCCAGCAGGATATTTAAATATCCAACTACATCCAGGCATACTGAACCAGATGGAGGCGTAATTTGGTGATGTCCCCATGTTGAACTCACCTTCAAAAAACAACGAATTTCTGGAATTTCAACGTTCACACACAAACAGGAATAACTTTGTTATTACGACTAGTGAAGTTTTCTACATTACAACACACATAAAACACCACTTGTTATTATTAGTTCTGCTATTATTTGACAAATGCCTACTGCGGTTTTGTAGATAGGATGATGCCTTCATGTCTCATGGTTCCATCCTGCCCCACTCTCTCCTAAGTGAAGAAGCCTATAAACAGAGATGCTAGATGCTAGATCAAAAGTGTTAGCGTTTGATTCAGTGGACTCACGTCAGCTGTAGAGTAATCTGAGTGATCTTCGATCACGATTGGATCGATTAGATTGCAATTTAGGAAAACGCTTATTATAAATTACATAGTGTATCTTCTCTAAATCTTACGTTTAGTTTTCATTTTCAATTCCAGTTTAGTAGTTACGTATTATGCAGTGTTAAAATAAACAGGGATCTTCCAGGATCATCCATGCCTTTGCCCCTTCAGTAACAAAAAATGTATATAATTTACTTGATTGATTGTGTTTCAGCGAACGTCTTGGTTATTATTATGTCTTGGTTGATTGTAGTATGCAAGATGTTAAATAAGAGTCAAATTTTGGTTGAAGAAGCTACAAGGAATGCTATTTGCGGTAAATTTAACGCAAACATTTGAAAACAATTAAGGAAATGACTGTTTTGGAATATTTTAGAGTATTTATATCTAAGTGTACATCCTTTTGTAATTTTAAAATTTAGGGTGACATCAACTTCCTCTAGAGTTTTACATATTCAAAATGAAATTACGTTTCAATTTATGTCTATATAATTTAAGAAACTGTATTTATATTTTTACTTTATTAATTTCTTTTAAAAAATAAATGCTATTCGCTTATGCGTTTTCTTTTAATGTTACCTTAATAATTGTGGAGGATAAAGTAAGATTTTTTTGTAATAAAAAAATACTTTTTGGCAATAATGGCTCTGAATAGAAATAAAAAATAAAATTAATATCACAATTTTCATTGTGTAATATCCTTTCCGCATGCGAGAATTGCGGAATACCCGGTATAGTACTATATTTTACATTATAGGTAGGTATCGATGGATAGCGTCAGCATATGATATATTATATTATTACTTAATATCTACTATTTCAAATACTATTACCCTAATAAAAATAACATTATAAGTATTACAAGATTATATAGTAACTTTGAGCATTTTGTATTGCATTCAGTAAAATATTACATTACAGAAAGTACAATAAAAATTTTAAGGGCTATTATCAAAAATTATCAGTGCTATTACACACTTATATTAACAATTAATAGCATGAAAGTTGAAATTAACAATACAAGTTTATACACTTTCTTTACTATACGAGTTAATAAACACTATTAACAGAAATTTATTATACAAATATTCTCAACTGTAATATAAAATATGATTGTCCCTACAGGAGCTATAAAATATATTAAAGCATAATATATTTATATTAAAGAGTACAATCTATTTACCTCAGTCTGTATTATATAATAGATTCACACTGAGAAAAAAAATTAATAATCGTAAATGAAAATACAATTATCGTAAGTAAAAAGTTCAGCTGGATAGGGGACAAAAGCACAGATTACTAAGCACTAGTAAAAAAGAGATCCTAAACACTGATACTAACAACAAGCAATCTAAGTTACTTACGGCCTGCTTCATACCAGTAACTTTTGAAGTTACTTATGATAACTAAACTGAAGTAGTAAACCAAAGGATATATGCAGTTGCGGTAAGTAAAAGGATTACTTGTGATAAGTAAACAGTATCCTTAATGCACGATCACTAGATACCTGATATATAAAAAGTAATGGTTTTCTATATATATATACAATATACTTACCTTACATTTGTTGTTCAACTTATATATCAACAAAATTTAAATAAAAAGCAGTATTATTAGTAATAGTTTTATTTTGTATAGGACAAACACACTGACTACCTGATATGAATGAAAGATATTGGTTTCGCTTTAACAACAGTTTATTTTTAAACAATTTACAACGTAATGACTCATAAAATATATTCCTTAATAATGAAAAAAAAAATAAACAAAGCAATAATAAAAGATAGGGTAGATGGGGTCCCTTGAAAACGTTATTTAGCTATTGAAATCTAAACAAAGAACAAAGAAAAATATGGCTTTGAAGTTACAACTAATAACAAACAAAGAAATAAATACCTAGGCGGTAAACTTGCGGTTTCTGGTGGTTTTTTGCACTAGGCGTTGTCTCGGCGAGTTGATCGCGTACGCCGACATAGACGTCGGCTTTTTTGGTCACGGTATCCTTAGGTGGCAGACTTGGGACTGTCGATCACTAGCGACGGGATCCACACTTAACTTCACCAGCGGGGGCAGATATTATCACAGTGATGAGGAATTCAAATATCCCACCTCGTGGTTTAAAACTGCAATCTTGAAACATCCGATTGCTTATAGGCTCGGTACTTCTTCTTTCGCTGGGATTCATTATACGGATGAGGCCTTGAGTTAACCCACCCGGTATTTTTAATATATTTGCGTTCAAACTGGCCTACAATGGTCGTACTCCTTGGCCACTCTTTTCACACGTCCGCCGTCCGTAACTCTACTAGACGCTAGCCCACGCTTGCGCGCGTACCAATCTCGGGGACTATTTTATTACTCCGCCGCATTAGCCAATCAGGAATAGCAAAACAATCACGTGGTGACAGCAAAACTCAAACAATCGTAGTTGTGGCAAGTTGTTAGCTTATTTAAGAAAATACATGAGTTTAATAGCGATCAGCATTCTTGTTACTTCTACTAACCGTGTGCTGTAGTCATAAGTAATACGTTACTTACCACAAATTCGTCAGGCACACTGTATAATAGCCGTTAATAAAAGCACCATTTACAGTAACAACTTGCTTTCAGGAAACTGGGTTTAGTTGCAGGTACTAATTCAAGATAATAGTTCCAAGCAAAACTTTACCTATGGTAAACAATTTTTTGTCAAGTATACAGTTTACTTAACCCATTTTTCTCAGTGCAGGTAAATGAAGCTTGTGAGAATCACAGAAGCTTTATTAACTCAAAAAATATTGGTGATGGAAAAATTCTGGTGACATCATTCGATTCAGTATCATCATCAATATATCCAAGTTTAATTGTCTTCAGGAGATATGTACCAATTTTAGAATAATATACATAAATCATAGTTTATTTGTATATAGTCTTAGAATTTGTACTCACTGTTAGGGAATGAACAGTAACAAAATATTAATCAAACACACTGATTATTACCTTAATTGACAAAGGAAACGTAACAAGATTATAAAAAGAACTATAAAATGCGGGTAAAAGGGTAGATATTGAACAAAATATATTGCAAACTGTTCATGAAGCATACAGAAACAGAAGGAAGATCGAACGGATGAAATTGGGTTTGTACAGTGATATGTTTTACAAGAAACTATATTGTTTAAAAATATTATGTCGAAATTAGTTTTAATACCTTATTATACCACTACGCATAACTCATTACAAAACGCAGAGGTAAAAGCTTTAACATTCACATGTTTTTTCATATTTTGTAGTCGGTATAGTACTCGTTAGTAAGCGGCATCTTGTAAAAATCCGAGTGCTAAAGCGATAATGAAACGATTTAAAGTAGACGAGGTGACGAGGTGTATAAGCGAGTTTCTGTGAATCCTCATAAAAGAAACAAAAGGGAACGTGTGAGTTTTGGGTGGGCGATAAACAACAATACCTCCCGCGCGATTTTGGACACTGGGGACTGGCCCCGGTACCGAACAGCCGACCGGCTTGACTGACTTCTCCCTGATCCTACCTCGTGTCAGATGCACACAGAAGATTTAAATGAGTAGACGCCAACAATACCTATTGTTAGATATCGGATAACAATCAGTGGAATAATAATGGATCTTCATTACTAAGTGAGATCGCGCATATTATGGCGACCCCCGTTTTTGGGGCAATTGTTACGTGATGATGATATTGGGCCATACGGGAATTAATTTCTTTTTATTCAGATAGCGTGCGGTGTGAGATTATTAATTTCCTAGAATGCGGCCAGATGAATGTGTACGCGGTGGCTCTTCTTTCCTCTCCAAAGGAGCTATTTTTAGATTAATTTAAAAAAATAATAATACAAGTTTTTCTTTGATTGAAACTAATTTAATGTAAAAGAAGATTAATGTAAAGAAAAAAGATAAAGTAAATATGCATCAAAATGGGTCAGGCTAGTTCTTCTAGGTTAAATACTACATGCATTATATTTATGTAAAAAAAATATCAGTAACTGTTTGCTTATATCCTCATTAGGTAATTATTCACATACGAATTGTTACAATTTTTTTATGTCTCATAATGGTTGGTTTACAACATAAATTTTGCAATATATCAAAGAGAGAAATTGAAAAGTGTTTCCTGACTAATTCAATTGCATTTGTTACTGAGGGAGTTTAGATAATAAATTAAATTTGAATGCGGACAAATCAGAGGCGGTATTTTTTTGGCAAACCGGGGCAAAGAAAGCCTACATTTTAATAGGGGAAGGTAGAATTTATGGCAAAGAGTTTGTTAAATATCTTGGGGTTATTGTAGTTGATAAATTAAAATTTAAAGCGCATATTCAGTATACTAATGGGAAAGGTAGGGAAATGAAAATAAAATTAGAGCATCGGCTAGGGTCAAGTGGGGTTTACGGTAACGCGGGTGCTATTTACAGGGGCGCTATAGAACCGGCAATGTTGTACGCGGGGGCGATATGGGCAGACGTGTGTAAAATTAAAGAAACAAAAAAAATAATCGTGCCGCAAAAATGTTAACGGTTAGGGCTGCGAACGCGTATTCATCTATTTCAGCACACGCGGCGTGCGTTCTTTCGGGTATTTTACCAGTAGATTTACGTTTCAGGGAACTCAAATTTCGTAAGAACGCGAATAAACTAGGGTTGGAGGAATTAGATTAGAACTGGGCGATTTAGAAAGGCGAATAGATATAGGGGGCCAACGTTATCGCGTGGAATAAAAAGGCATTACTTGTAATAAATTTATAAGCACTTTTGGAGAGTGTTTAGAATTTTTTACGGGTGGGTCGAAGGGTGAGGGTGGTACAGGGGCCGCTTTTGCTGTTTATAATAGGGCTATTGAAATACATATTTAAAAGTTTAGATTAGGGGATCATTGCAATATTTTTCAGGCAGAATTAGTTGCAATAAATGAGGCAGTAGTTTATATTAGGCGCGAATGGGAATTCATATGGGAGGTGAGAATTATAACAGATTGCTGTATTAGAGGCGTTAGGCTATGTATTTAGAAAATCCAACTGAATTGTTATTAGATACTTGGGATATGTTGTGTGAGGGAGATTTAACACTTGTTTGGACTAGGGCTCACGTAGATACAATTGGTAACGAGAGGGCGGATCAATTACCGAAAGAGGCGATGTCTAGGAGAGATAGCACGATTATTAGATTTGGGCTAATTTCGGCTAGTATAGTTAGAAAAGCGTTTAGGCATAAACTTCATAATGATTGGCAGAGTAGGTGGTATATTACTTTAAATGGGAGGTGGAAATTTATCGGTAGAGTTACATGTTTTAGAAAAATGAGGGTTAATTTATCGTATCGGGCGGTAGAATTAATAACAGATCACGGTTATTTTAAATCATATTTATGTAGAATTGGGAGGGTTAATGATTCGCATTGTGAATGTGGTGGGGTACATACAGCGGGGTATGTCTTATTTGAATATTCACTCACTGATAAGTGGCGGTCGCGACGGACGTTAGGGCATTAGCTAAGGGGGCAAATTTATGCAGCTGTGAGAATTGGTTATGATAAATTAGAGTTTTGAAGCTTCGACAATATTTTTCTCAACAATTTTCTAAGTAAACGTAATAAAATTATTACATATCTGTACGTATAGAAACCGGTTGTATCTAAAAACTGCAATATACCGGCTGTACTTTAAAAAAGTCATCGATGATGTGATATCGTCGCAATGATAATGAATATGATTGATCTAATGATGCCAAAAGTAAGTATTTTTAAACCCTTTAGTTACGTGTTTCAGCGATTTTCGATATAATTACAAATAAAGAAATTATGAATTCTATGTGTTACTTTATACTAACTCTGTATATTAGTTCTACGTGCCTTTAAGGCCCATGACTGACATTATTTCATCACCATGTTTCTCCAATTTTCTACACAATCTTCTTCCATTGAGTTCTGTTCTGTGGCGCACTCTTCTAGTACAATATCCCTAAAGTTCTTTAGTCTGCTATGACTGCGTCTAGCCATTTTCTTCTACGGTCTACCTCCTTTCTTTTTCTCCCTTCTCCTTCTTTCAGTACTCTTTTGGAATGTCTGTGTTCTGACATCCTGCTTACACGTCCTAACCATCTCAATCTCAGCTTTAACATGCTGAACTATATAGCAGTACCCGTATACTTCATTTATTTCACTATTCGTTTTTTTTTCTCCATCCGCCTTCTTCTGCCTTCGTTTTCTGCCTTTACCTTTCTTATTTACTATAATTCGATTTATTTAATTTATTTATTGATTTCAAGCAAGAAATATACATTTTAATTACCCTTATTAATTATAGTTCAATAACTCGAATCTAATACAGCGGTGCTTATATTGTCTTCGCTTATCTTCATTAACAATTACATCAAATGGATTTCATGGGTGTCTGCAGACGATGCTCAAAGGATTATACGACCTTTGTGATCCAACAAAATAATACGTGCACATGTTATAATGCTTGAGATTTGAGATGCCTCATAATTAAACAACATATGATGATAGTTAAAACTAATTGCCATAAGAATTCCTTCTACTTATTACCTAACAACTACATCGTACGCATCCCAATAATCGATTGTTAAACATCTGTAAATTTTACATCAAATGCACGCCTTAGGTATCTGAAAACGATTTTAGAAGAATTAAATGATGGTTGTATTGCACATCCCACTACATAATACGTACATACTAACATATGTTTTTTAAGGTTTTCAGTAAGTACCTCATAATTATGCAGAATATTCCGGTAGTTCAAAGTAATTGCCATAGAAACTCTCGTTAATTAGATCGTAACAATTACATCGCACGGATCTAAATAATCGATGGTATCTTTATTATTAGATCGCAATTGCAGAGGGTAAGCTACGTCCACATATTTTAACAATAATAGGAAATCTTAAGCGCCGTTTTGTACGTTAATAGACACGTTCAGCTTAAATGCACGTCTGAAAAATCTGAAACATAATCTCCGTAAATAAATTTCGTTTATTTTTATTTCAAACCAAGTGCCTATTACCGCATCTAGTAAAAAGAAGACAGGAAGCGAAAGACGTCGAACATAAACACACGGTATTATGTGGTTATTTTAACACAAAATTTATTTTATTATCTATGCGGTCGGAGGAAATATCTAAGGTATGTGTAGCGTTTTACTACTGACGCGGATTCTAATAGCTGGTAACATGAAAGAGAAATATTAGTCCCCTCTTTGTGTAGTATGTCTAGATGCTGGATGCCGCGACCACAATACACCCATATTGACGATTAGATATGTGTGAACATTACTGCCGGGGTTGCTATAACACAACTTCCACTCTACACGATGACAATGATTGTGACGACAACGTTGTGGTCATCGAATGCTTATGCTTTTCAAATGCTTTTAGCGTCAATAATACTAAGCTCCACATTAAAACTGACATGCCTTTATGTATATGGATAAAGAATATGTTAGAAATGAAACATCCTGATAAAGTGCAAATCGAAGGGTTCCCTTCATTTTTTGTATCGTTTTAAGAGAAATATCTTTGGAGAGTGTTCGGCTATTATCTTAGAAGTATGTGGTTTGTCTTCACCTGTATTAACCTAAGCTGCAACCTAAACTATATTTAGAGAACAGTAATAGAAATGACACAATAAATAAAGTGAACGTACCGTTCGTTAACTGAAGGCAAATCTTGTCTTGGGTCTTTGAACTACCATATTGCAATATTTTATCCCATAAGGTAAGAAATCGAAGGAAAATAACACTATATATACCAGTATATGGGTTCTCTTACAGTGGTATTCCCAATTCATGTTAAATGGGATAAGAATTTAATCATTACACGTCAACTCAGTCAAGTGCAGTAGTTTTATTATATAGATTATAGCACAAAATAATAAAGAGGCTTTTAATTAAAATTTAAGTTATTTAATTGTCATCATAGTCGTATTCAGAGTCAAAATCTACAAATTCTGTGTTAGGTTTCTCGAAGTCGTTGCGATCATTGGTGAAGTTTAATAAAGCTATGACATCTTTAGTTAAAGTTTTATCCCTTCTGAATAATTTGGGGTGCTTCATTGATATAAATGGATTGGAGCTAACAATAAGTAATAAATTATTTAAAATGTCTTCGTTCCTGATTCTTTCACAGACTTTTCGGGAGTGACTGCGACGATATCTTCGGAAATCTTTGTTTATAGATTCAGCGGGCTCTGACGATTTTCCGAATGGAATTAATTCGAAATTTTCGATAATAATCGCTCCATGCACGAGAATTTTATATACGCTACGAGGCATGTAGTACCAATCACATAATTTGGTGTACAATTAAAACAGTAGCTTCACAATAGTCTTTAAATTTCAAGGTTTCGCAAAGCAACTAGAATCCTTGTACCAGATTTTCATCAACACCAATTATGAGAGCTGCAGTTTAAATTTTAAATATAACTGTATTTGTATATTTATGTGTAATTAAAGAGGACACCTCATTATTTGTGGAATAAAACAATGGAATATTTATTTAAAAAAAGAAGTTTAAATGTTAATTTGACCAATTTTTGAGGAAGACCACCATTTATTGGTAAATTAAAACGATACAAGAAAAAAAAACATCCTTAAACCCCATGCTCCACTCAAGGGTACTTCATGGGCCTACCTACTCTAATTATCTCATTGTTCCTAACATGTCATTGGTCCCTATTTTAATTAACTAGTACCTAATTACTATTACGGAACTAGTGATAATATTGCGCAATATTGATAATATTGCGCCCGTGGAGCGACTTTATAGATCTCTCAGTATTCACCTACATTGAAAGAAACTAAAAAGGTTATTTTGACAGATATTAACATGCATTTAGTAAAAATTAGTTTAAGTGAAGTTAACTTAAACTAATTTTTACTAAATTATTTTCCTGAATTATATTTAGAGGAATTATGAGCTTTTGGAGTTATAATTAATTGTCACTGTGTTTCCACATAAGAAAAATTTCTGAGCATCAAATCTTCTAAATACTGGTTTTATCCAAAAAATATACGCGGCATAAAGTGATAATTTTAAAGAACAGAACATGAATAGTCAAGTTGATGTAATATATACCGACTTAGCCAGCGTTATTTGTCTTATTTATAAATGATATCACCGATGTCAATAACTGCGAACATCTGATATTTGCTGAAAATTTAAAAATGTATACAAGTTGCGTCTACGGCAGACTGTATCAGCATGCAAAACAACTAAATGGTGTGTTCGCAACCATTTAAGTCTTAACATCGATAAATGTATAATTGTTACCCACACAAGGAAAATGCATTGCATTAACTACTTGTACTGCTTCAATAATAAAGATCCCAATCGATGTGATACTGTTACGGATGTGGGTGATGTTTTTTGATAGCAAACTCACTTAGATGCATATTAATAACATTGAGGCAATTCAAAGAAGATTACTAAAATACTTACTTTACAAAATTGATGATGTTCATCGCGACTTACCCCCAAGAACTAGACCATAATCATATGCTATTAAGACTTAACTTTGTGCTACTATAAAAGAGACAGGTTATAGAAAATATAACATTTTTATTTGATTTGTTAAATAATAATTTAGATAGCTCCTGACTTTTGAGTAAAATTATTACAGTGCAAAACTAAATAAAATCCAAAATAATAAACAAGTAATTTTTTTATCCCGTAATCGTCATACTTGAATGTGCATGTGCCAGGATTCGGTACATGCATTTCAGAACATTCGTCAGGTTAAAAAAATCAGCCAACTAATACGTATATATTTTTCACAATATATTCAATAAAATTCCTGTTTCTTTTACCAATATTAGCCCACATCTCATGGATTCAGCATTTGCAATATAAATGCCGCATCATGTGTGTTCCTAAACACCTTTGTCACACCATTTGTCTTGTCTGATTTCACTTCTGTTTTTTAACACACTTGCTTAATATTTCTTTCTAATTTCAACCATTTTCTTTTTTCTTTCTTCTTTCGTCTAGCTTTTACATTTTCCTTTTTTTCTGCTTCTTTACTTGATAGGGAATATTATTATTGTTATTTTATTTTTCTTTCAATTGGAATTAATCATCCTATTTTAGTAAAATTTATATTCTTGTTTGTTAAGAACTGATGAGTAAAAAGTTCTAAAACCTTCTTAATCCCTTCGGAAAGCTGTGCAATATGTATCTATGCGTTGCAACTGAATGAAGCAATGTCAAAATGTTCACATTTGAAAAAATTGCATTTGAAGTTATTACCAAAAATATTTTTAATTACAGCTTAAATTGAGTGCAAACTTATTTTGACTCAGCACTTAGAATACTCTAACAAAATATGAAAATAAATAAAATGCACTGGTTTAATGAAAACAGCAACATGACATTAGCCCTTTTGGCTTCAAGCCACAGATATATATCTACATATGCAATAAAAACATAAGAATGCTTTTATTGTTTATATTTTTCTCTTTGTATTAGTGGATTTTTTTCTCGTCTTTCTTGCGGATTAATAATTAATCCGCAAGAAAGACGAATTATTTGATGTTTCCATATATCTTCCATAGTTTTCTTCAGAAATTCCATTGAAGAAGAAATTTTTGTCGTATACCTATTTTTTTAATTAACACATACATTATTATTTTTAATTTAAGCTATGCTAGGAAGTTAGTTTATATTGAAATATATCAGTGAAGGATTCAAATCATATTTAAATGGCTATTTCATCTGACAATAGCTTAAATAAGAAAAAATAAAGATAAATGTTTACCCATGGCAGCCTAAAAGATTTTTTTAAAGAAGTTTGTTAAATATACTTTACAATACTATTAAAATGTTTAATAATGTATTTTCATCGAATTGATTAAAAAATGAAGAATCAGTCGCCAATACTACGAAAGAAAAACTTAATAAATTATGTAACGGCGCCCCCATTTTGGTCGAAAATTTTGAATTTTAATTTTACCATCATTCTTTATATATTGCTTTTGTACTTACCTGTACTAATCTGTTAGATCAAGTAATACTTTGGGATCATTTTGGGCTTGTTTATCGCTGTTCATCGTCAAGGACATATCACATATTTACGGTTCCCTTGTTCTTGGATCATATGGGCGAAGTTATCTCATTCGAAATGACCACTTAGAAAGAAGAAAGTGGCAAGAGAGATGACGAAAAATGAAAAATCTCAACGAAAATAAGAAAAAAAATATCGCAACTTTTAAATTAATTCTCGATACCACCTTAAACACATGGCTTAAAATAATTAGTAAGTAGGTACCTATATTTAATTGGCGCAATATAAAATATTGTTGGTTTTGCCTCATTAAATCATGTATTTGCACATCTACTGAAGCTTAGGCAATCAACTATACTTTTTGAGTTTGAGATATCTGATTCTAACTATAAAAAAATAGCTATCAGTCTACATATAATGAAATTAATTATAAAAGTTGGCTTATGTGGGTAAGTACCTAGTACCTATAGCACATATTCTTTGTGTACGGTAGATATGCATACAGTGTATATTGTATGTATATAGAATAATATAATTGACTCATGTGTTTGTTTTTGTGTGCGCTGTTAAAAGCAGCCCACACTGTGTTTATGTACCTTAATAACACCTTCATCGGTTTGTTTTTGTTCTCATCTCTAATGAATGGGACTGACTTACTATGTAAGGAACAATAGTAATATAGTTATTCATTATTGTGTGTGTTTGTTGGTTCTACTTTAAGATATTATCTAATGTTTGACAACCACAATTATTACTATTAACATTTTAATTGTATCACTTATACACAATATCTATTGTTAGAAAACGAATTATCACCACAAATGCGCTTCACACGTTGTTCAACTGATTCTCATCGCAGGTGGACTTTTGAAGTAGGCACTATTGTGTGCTTACAACACAAGGGAAGTCTAGTTTTTCCCAGGGCATTATTGAAAATTTGCATGATGTTTTAAGATAGGTACTGCAGAAACTCTTAGTTTGCAATGCTGAATGCAACCTAATAATTAATAATACTGAAAGACCTGTTTGTATATTGTTAGATGTTGATAGTACTAAATTTTGCCGTAAAACGAGCATTAATTTAATCTTTTTCCTGAACTGGAAAAGGATAGTTTTAGATATTTTAATTTAAATCAGCTTTTTCTTACGTAAAGAGCCGCCTGTTTTGCCATTAGTTTAATAATTGTACATGTATTCTCATAGGAAAAACTATGGTTTATTTAATAAATCTGAGAATGTGCAGGTAAGTAAACACTTATGGCTACTATTTAGGATAGTGGTTAAAAATAATCTCCTTTTAACGGCATTCAGTTCAGTAACCTTTATTGTAGGTAGTTCATTGGCGTATCAGGAAATGCATGAGATATTTACACATCGCAATTGAGCCAGATGACGAATAGCTGCAGTATAATTATTATTTTGCATCTGTTTGGACAGATACGATTAACGCCGCACTTGTATCCATCTCCCTATTAGCTGCAAGACACTTCTGTAAATAATGAAGGTAACTATGGCGATCCTTCTGCAATATTTTATCACAGTAATTATTAATTATGTTTATTTTGTCTACGATTGTATAAGTGATTATTCGTCCAAGGTACAGGTACAAAAATTGAGAATAGAAACTAAATATTTACACTTGCATTTATTGCTTATTCATAAGTTATTATTGAAATTGTTCCCTAATTACATTACAGATGCAAATATAGTCGTGAAATAAGTAAATATTTATTGTCCGTCTTCTAATGCAGTCTGATTGGAAATAATGATTAAAAAAGAACACATATTTTAGTGAATGAAGTGATAATCGATTAAAATATCGTCATGTCCAATTCAATAATAGGCTTTTCTGAAGGCAATTGTTTTTTCATGGATTTCTTTTTAACGTAAAGCTACTGGAAAAATATATATATAGTAAAGGCGTATTGTATAAATTCTTTTGAAACTAACTTCACCTATAGGAAACTTATTGCCTAGGTTTCGGAGGGATACGCTAAGTGCTAAGTTAGTCCATTTTTTTTTGTAGTATTTTTTCACCGACGCGTCGGTGGCTGTAGTGTACCGCTCGTCGAAGAATAGACGCAGCTGAATTTATTTGAACATTAATTAGAACAACTTGAACGGTGTTTTTAATTCTGGCTCTCGGAGACGACAGTATTGCGTGGGGCTGTAATTTTTAGTGTACCTTTCTAAACGTGACGTGCTTGTAGGTTTCAGTATATTGAACACCGTTACAGGTATTAAAATGGTGATACAAAAGACGTACTTATAATAAACTCGCCCGTGTTCCAACCTTAAATTTAACATAAACCATCGGGCCAAAGTAAAATTTATTTAAATACACCTAAGATACAATAAACTTCATTTTTATATGTCCATCGTGGTGAGCTGTTTGTTCGACACGCATGCACGACAATGTTTGAACACAGTGAACGTTCTCCGGAGACGGTGTGTTACTCGAACATATTATGCAATGGACTCCGGTTCAGTTAGGAAAGAATATTGTCCAAACAAATCAAATCAAATATTGAATTAATGAAACGTGACAGCGGTATGCGCTTGATGCACTCGCAACGTGTTTCGATGAATCCGAATTTTTCAGTTGGTGTAAAAAGCACGGATAGACATGTTAATGGAATTAACCTTGACATTACCCTACGGGAGCAGCTAAGCTTAATATTATTATTTGCATTTTTTTCTCGTAATTAGTTGTACTATTAGTTGTTTATTTATTTTAAAGTATAAATTTTTAATATCGAAATTCATAATATTTGCGTCTTTTCAACACAGTTTCACAACCACATCACTCATTTTTTTAATAAGTATGTTTTGACTATAATGGATTTTTTGTCGAAAAGCCAAAGTAGTAAACACTGATGATTACACTATGATGTCAACGATAAGAAAATATACCATTAATTTTCAAAGGGTTCTAGAAAGAAATTAATTTCATTCATTAAATTTATTCACACTAACAAGCAAAATCGATAGTAAGTAGATGCACCAGCGAAGAGGTAAGACAAGCCATTATTTTAATTTTTGCCGGGTTTTAGTGCAGGACTTTGGCGTTCTGACAGCAGCAGAGATAAGGTACACCTTGAGATAGTAAACTAAACAATAAAAAGTTGCTACGCCTAGACAATGTGGTGGCTGGTATCAATCCATAGAGGGCGTGCACGTCACTAAGAGCGCGACATTTTTATGCATATCCTTGTATTTTCTCTCTTACGTAATTATTGTTCGAAAATTGAATGCATTATTGTTGCATATGTACATACTATGCAAGAATATGATAAATTATCACAATAACACAATCAATTTCCAACCAGTAACATCAACTTGAAACGCATGAAAATATTTTTGGAAATAAACAAATAATTCGCAGGAAAAAAGCATTATGTTCTTCTTATAATTTTATAAAAGATATGAACTAACATTAAATATTTATAGTGTATCAATTATTCATGGACTATTACCTATCTGATTCTAGTGGGAAACAAAATAATTTGGTAGAAGCGGGCACAGCGTTATAAATTAAACACTTCTTGACCAGCGCTTTACGTATAAAAGTTAATTTTGGATGAAAATATCAGCTCAAAATGTATTATTTCCAGTTAAAAGCCAGCGTTCAATAAATATCTACATATCTACCTCACGACTTCATGAAAATATATTTTTTGTGAAACTGTCATGTAAAAAATGTAGCCTTCATTTAATTTTCTAACTGTCAAAATGACGCTTTAGTTAACTAGAATGAAAAGCGGAAGAATCATTCTTGCCTTAGAACAATAAGTTTGAAAAGGAGTGTTACTTATCAATGCAGTTAAATAAAATTTTTGAAATGATTAAGAAATGTAAGCGATTTTACAACGTAGAATAAGGAATAATTGTATACCATTACAATGCGTACTTGCGCCTAAATTATATGCAATCCCATTAACATATTTTTTAAAAAAATTACTTTCTCCTTATATCTAAGCCACCCCCAGCGGCTTGTTCGTGCCGCTTCTATAAGAGATGAAAGGGTACAGAACCTCAGGTTCACACCCTAGTTGAGATGTAGGTTCTGTCACATTTATATCTAGGCAACTTTATGTACTTGCATGTTGATTGCAGCGCCTCTGAGGATTGATACCTAAACTACTTGCCCTCCGGAAGAGAAAACGTCGAAATTTGTCTAATTAAAGTTGGATACCCCCGGACAGCACTGTAAATGTCAGAGGGGCGTCACTGTACTCTGGCCACTGCAGTCATTATTCTTAAGTTGATTTTGACTGACGTTGGAAGTAATCGAAAATAATTAAATGTTACCGTTGGATAAATTCTACCGTGTTTCTTATTCAACTTATTGTTATTTTGTTTGATGCTTGCTGTATTATTATTTAATGATAACACTAATAATGTCTTGTTTACTATTCAAATTCCGTAAAAGATGTTGTCAAAAGTGGACATTCAAAAAACAAACGGTAGAGCAAAGAGACAAACAAATACGAAACAACAGATTCAAATTTAAATTAAAAAGTTCTTCTTTTGGACCGTTTTGTTATATTGCGATGCCTTCCTTAGTCTTGATGCCATATCCGTGTAAACTGTCTAACAGTTAATTTTAATTTTAATCTGTTGATTTGTATCTGTTTGTCTCTTTGTTCTACCGTGTGTTTTTTTGAATGTCCACTTTTGATAATTTTTATGCTTCGTACCATGATATTTTAAGATCTGAAGATGGCATTTGTGAGCCGAAACATGTTGCCTTAAATATATTTAAAAAACTTTTGGTGTATGTAAGGACGTTTTCCTTTTTTTATTCTTTTTATACATTATTACATACCACATTCATGGGTTTCAACATACGATTGAAACTGTGTCTGATTTCGAAGGAAATCATTGGTAAAAAGTAAAAAAAAGGGGAGAGATGTAACATCATTAAAATTTCAGAATCAAAATTTTTAAGAGCAGTGTTGCTGTTGCAGAAAGAATATACATATTGGATATTACTTCCCAAAAAGGCTCAATCCAACTTAAAGCAATCTCTCTGACACCGTAAGTTTGTAATTCACTTACAATAATATTATAACAAACACAATCGAATGCTTTGCTTAAATCTGAAAAAAGAAATCCACTGGATAGGTACCATGTTCAACCTGAGCAACAAAAAGTAGGTATTAACAGCAGTAGAAGTTGAGTAATTCTTTCTAAAGGCATGTTGGTAATCTAGTATAATACAAAAATATATTCAACCTATCTGAAAGCAATATTCAGTTATTTTTGAAAAACAAGATGTAAGAGCTACAGGACGGTAGACAGAGATATGGTTTTATATGTATGTATGTACATATATATTACAAGGGTGATATTACACTGCGACCTAAAAGATCTATTGTGTCCCCTGTTCTTGCTGTTTTACAGCTGGCCTTCCAATCCTATTTCTTTCAGAAAGTGTAGGATATCAGAAAGCCCCAGGTTAGGTAAGTCTCCCTCTTCGATTTCACGTGCTCCCTGCAACGCCCTTGAGTTGCACAGTGCTATGCAATTTGAAAGGGGATGGATGCCATCCTGTTCCTCAATCTGCTCCAGGCGTTTTGCTCCTCCCTTTGTTCCTTCTTTGTGAGGTATTCTCACTTTGGAAGTGGAAGGCTTTTTATGGAGGTCCTGCTCCAAATCCTGTTTATTAGCGGTGTCGTCCCGCTAATAAACGTCCTACCTCGATAGTAGCTAGGGAAGAAAAGGTTCATCTCCACAGAGCCTTGCATGCAGAGGTAAGGCTAAATACAATGGGTTGCGCCAGGTGCACAAAGGTTGGATTAGTAGACTAGTTTTCTATCCAGCGACACATCCCATCAGCCTAGTCCGCCACCTTAGGATTTAGGTTTTTTAGGTTAAAGGCGCACATGGCAATCGATGGAATGTTGTAACATTAACAAGTTTTTGGTTCTGGTACTGAAGATATGGCTAAAAGCAAAATTTTGTGTGACGTTTCCTTAATATTTCAAAAGTTTGTCTTTTCATTCTTAGGTTTTATATTTCGATTTATTATGATATATTAAACAACTTGTTCTATGAGGGTAGTTTTTTCGAAGGTCGAGTCTGGAAATGTCTTATGTAGCGTGTTCTTTGTAGTATTTCTTTTTTAATTTGCAGATTAATCGCTGTTTTTTTTAAAGATATTCCGGTAAAAGTCCTTTATAAAGCTATTAACACACTAGCGCGTTTATAACTCATAAACACACTCCGACGAGTGTGTTTATAGTTTTATTCAAAAACTAAAATAAATCAGCCCGTACACTGCGCATAATATCTATTAAATTCGAAAAGTTAAGCCGTTGACTAAATGAGAGAATGCTAATTAAGTCGATATTTTCTCTTTGTTCCTTTCAGTGAATTGTGTTTTTTTGCAAGTTATGATGTGCTACAAGAACATATTTGAATGTTCCGACAACCTTATCTCTTCGCTATATAAAATTTTATGGCTTACACAAATTTATTGGATTTGCACCTAATAACTTTCTGTTACAATATTGTTTTAGTTACCATACATATGGCATCGTTAATTTTTCCAAACCTACAGATGAGCATCTCTTAAATATTCAATGGTTTTCAAGTTTATTGTTATATTTAGATTCAAAATATCAATGTTTCGTGTAGGCGTATGCTCCCATTACTTGGAAACTTGTTCATTCGCAATCCTCAGTAACTTATTGCCTAAAATTTTCATCAACAATTCGAAACGATTTGGAGATAAGCACCTACACGAGATGGTTAAGCAATACGGTGGTTATTGTGTAAAACGAAATATCCAGTTTTTGGTACGCCGTTTTTGTTGTGCACCTGCTTCTTTTTATTCAGATTTCAATTACCTAGATTACTACCCTTGGAGCTCAATAAAACTGGCTGTTTGAAGCGATACAAACTTTATAAATGGCGTATTAAGGAATGTTTCAAACAATAAAAGTTACAGGTGTAAAAGGTATAGCGGGCATTGTGGAAAAAGGCGGAGAAACGAATTCAATTTACAGCAATAAATATCTTAAATGGTGTCTATTAAAATCTTTAATAAAAATTATAGCATGGGCAAACAATAATTTTATAACAACCGCTGCCCGCCCACTCTTCAGGTGCTGCAGAAATGAAACGCTCGTGCATGTTATTAGCATATGTTTCGTTGACCTGAAAAATGTTAACATGTTTACGTGCATAATTATACGTCGATTTTACGATTCTGTTCATTGCAGATACAAAAATATGTTGAATATGTGGAATTTCTTTAATACTATCCCTGTAATCTTAACTGAGTAATAGCAACTTTTAATTCGTTTTTTTTTAAGATTACACAGGCATTTTTTTGGAAGTTTGTTGATCTGGGACCGATCTGTCATTTGTATAAATATTCAATAAAAATACAAGTAATTTGAAATAATGATAAAGTAGCGATATCACTACGCATTTACATGAATGCAGTTTTAATCTTTTACTCGCGCAATCGAATATTAAACTAATTTATTTACGTTCTAGACTTCACATTAAAGTCCGCAATATGCTTATAAATTCATATCGTTACATACCCACAAGTATCCAACCAGAGGCACATATAAATTTTAACACCCATCGAGAAGTACTCTCGGCAATTGTCTTACAAACGTTCAATGTTTCTTCGTGCAGCAATAGACTCTTCTACGAGATGAGGCCGTCATATATGGTGCTATTATTATTTATAATATCAAGTACGGACATGAACTGAGTAATAAATATATTTTATGGCATGCCAGTAGCGAACACAGGTGTTTAGAATTTGTCGGCTTTATATTAACCCTTACTTAGAGTTAGCTGTAAGGTCTAGTGAATAAGTGAATTAAATATGAAAGGGAAATATTATGACGATGGGATATAAAATTCCATTCTAGAGGACTACTTACGGAGCTTTGTTTGATTAACTGTCAGTTGTGCAGAGTCGCACGTGAATGGTAATTGTCTTCTGTTGTTGCACATCTACGAAGTATTTACAAATATTGTATGCTTTTCCCATACATTGTATCGATATTTTTTTTAGTTAAATACAAAAGCACGTAGTTTGTGATTTTGGAAATTATCTCAAGTTGATGAATTGTTTTGTGTCAGTAAACTCTTAGTTAAAGCCATTAATCTCATTTTATTTTTAGTAGTCCTTCAACGCTGCCACTTAGCGTTTACAAAAATTTTGTTCACGGAGTCGACTCACCATTACTAGCTTTTCAAACGCTTTCACTTACCAAATCTGCAGTTTATACAAAGCGGTGTCACAACAATTTCAGAATCTAGCCCAGTTTCCTTTAAAATTAAATTGAAAAGGCCACTTATACTTGGAGAAGGTTGCTGCGCATTTGGCATTTAACCAATGTATTGTGATGTAAGACATGCATCATTTTTTTATATGGCGAAGTTCATGCATTAAGAAACTGTTGGCTGAATTAAAAATTGCGTCTTCATAATCTGCTAAAATTTGTTATAAAAGTGTATTAGGAATAATAAGTTATTTTTTCGAATAAGACAATCTGTATGTGAGTAATTTATTGTATTCCACATTAAATTCCGAATATTTCCTTATTATATAGTGAGGACGCATGGGCTGCAATCACCTGTCCAATTTACAGATGATTAAATAATATTAGATTATATATACTTAATTCTTTTCTTATTGATTTTCTTTGTATCTTTATTATTATTGTTATGATATATATACTTACATAAGGCTTACTCGTATAATAAAAATATGAATAGTATTCATATTAGAAATAGTCCGTAAAAGCAAAAAACAAAAAAAGTAAATAAACAAAACAAATAAACTGTAAAAGGTTAGGTAATATACCGCACCAGTCACATTTGTGATTTGGTCACAGGAATCACAGTATTACTGTGATTTTACCAACTTACAAACAACTCAACACAAATACTCCCTAGAAAGGTGCTAACTAAACGTAAGCATGACGCGTGATGATGACGTCTGTCTTCCAAGGTGTCCGGCTAACTGCTGATGGTGCGCTGTAAACCTGCGCGCACGGTTTATTGGCAGTATATCAGGTCTGTGGTTCGAACAAATTCATTTAAAATTTACAGGTGTTTTTTTGAAAAACGATCGGGCACGTCGATTTTTGTTATTAGCTGCTTCTTTGTGATAAATTCATGTATACAGTGTGACGCGACCACCAGCGACATTTTTTTCAAATGGAAACATCTGTTTTTTATATCCTTTTTGAATTCTGCATCGAATTCTAAATATGTTTCGTGTACCATGTCCTCCACCTAAACTCAACAGTTTTCGAGAAATTCACAATTGAATTAATGTTTCTCAGGATTCTTTTTGTATTGAGCAAAACATTCCATTTTGTTTTCTTAATTCTGGTATTTTTGATAGTTGACCTGTCACTTGTCACGGTATAGTGACACTTCAAATAAGTAATTGCCAAGTGCAGTTGCAAAGTTTGAAAGAATGGCACGCTTAACTGAGAAGCAACGAATAGAAATTTTGATGATGGTAGGATATGACGATAGGACTTGAAGACAAGCTCACACAAATGATAAGTACCCGATTGGTAGTTAGTAAGATAGAAAAAAAGTTTCGCGACCTGGGCTAGGTAAGAGACGATTATAAAACCAGCCATCTTCCAGTTCCACAGAACACTCAATTTAATATTTTGCTCGATTTACAAGAAAATCGGCAAAAAGCTATTCGGCAAGTTGCTGTACACCAGTTAGTCTGTAAATCCTTTGTTCATTTATACAAGCACAAATAACACCCATACTAAATGTTCAAATTTAGTTCAGGAACTTATGGAAGATGATCTCAACCGGCGATTAGAATTTTGCGAAATAATGATGGATAGATGCAATGCCAACGCCCAATAGGATAGGTTTTCTTTTCCGACGAAGCAACATTTTGTTTGAATGGTTTGATAAACAGGCAAAATTGTCGATATTAAAAGTAAATGTGTGGGCCGAAATTGTGGGTACCTTAATTGTGAGCCCCTTTTTCTTTGAGGGAACACTTAACTCTGAAAATTATTTAAATCTACTACAAAATTACATAATACTGAGTTTAACTGCACATTAGGCGAATTGTGGAAGCCCAAATATACCGGCAGGTTCGATATGCTTCCAACTGGATGCAGCGCCTTCACACTATTCGCGAACAGTACGAGATTACCTACATAATATTTTCCCAAACAGATGGATCTGAAGGGAAGGTTATATCGAATGGCCGGTTAGGTCTGCAGACCTAACCCCATTACATTTTTATCTGTGGGATTATCAGAAACCCAAAGTATACCTCAATAAACCAGAAAATATTGAAGAACTGAAGAATAGAATTAGAGCCGAAATACAACAAATTCAGCTACAAACGGTAACTGAAGTGTTATGAGAAATTAAATATTAATTTGCTTATTGTCATGAAGTTAATGGACAACAATTTGAAGATTTAATCTGGTTTGTTGTTCTGGTTTTTTTTTTTTTAAATAAATTTTTAAAAAACCAAGCCCCGAATTTTAAATGAATTTGCTCTAACTCACGCGCCCTCACAAATTTCGAAAGAAATCAATCGTATATTCCTCGATAATTGAATTTAGGTATAGCACCTCGTGCATGAAACATACCAGAACTAAAAAATGAAATAAAAAATGTATTTAATTTTAAAAAAGTTAGTTGGTAGTCGTAACCTACTTCTTTGGGCCACAAACCCCTGAATTTTAAATGAGTTTGTTCTAACCCACGCGTCCTCATAAATTTTGAAAGAAATCAATCGCATATTTCTCGAAAACTGAGTTTACATATAGGACATGGTACATAAAACATACTCAGAATTCGATGCAGAAGTAAAAATGAAAAATGAAAATTTTCATTAAAAAAAAAAGTCAGTTGATCGTCGTAATTTATTCCTTGAACCTACTTCTTTGGGCCACAAACCCCTGAATTTTAAATGAATTTGTTCTAACCCACGCGTCCTCATAAATTTTGAAAGAAATCAATCGCATATTTCTCGAAAACTGAGTTTACATATAGGACATGGTACATAAAACATACTCAGAATTCGATGCAGAAGTAAAAATGAAAAATGAAAATTTTCATTAAAAAAAAAGTCAGTTGATCGTCGTAATTTATTGCTTGAACCACAGTATATACATGAATTTACCATAAAAGAACCTGCAGCCAGAAATAAACATCAAACTTCGTTTTTCAAAGATACAAATCCCTTAAACGTCATCACTGCAGATATTTTAGCTTTAGTTTTCCGAATATTGTCAATTCTATTTTAAAAATAGCGGATCGTATCTACGGATTTGTCTGACTTTATTTCAAACGGTTTAAGTTTGAGAAACTAGTTGTGCTGTTACACCGTAAGGTTCTGGTATCTTAAAACCGCATTAGAATATGTAATTTATATACTGTACGGTTGTAAACTATGGACAGAAAGACTTCAATTGCTGGAAGCTTGCTTATTTGAAATGGAATGTATTTTCTTTTTGTGGAATCTCACAATATTAAAAAAAAACAATTTACTTGGCATATTCGGTACCTATCATCCATGGTTTTTGTGATAATTACTACTGTGTTCTGAAGGTACCAAAGAAAATGCAAAATGAAAAGTAAAAATGAAAATTTAATTAACTAGCTCAGCGGATAAAAATCTTAAAGGGCGCAAAAGAACAACTAAACTCAGGGTTACCCTCGTAAATTAAAACTTAAAACGAAAAAGCAAATTGTGGGTGAAAGAAATCTGACTTTCTTAAATTACTCCAAAAATTGAAAAGGTTTACTCAGAAATAAAAGAACAGAATTTAGAATGACGTTAATAATAATTAAAAGTTTTTATTATAAAAAAAAACATTTAGTTACAAATTGAGATTCTAATTCCTCTAATTTTACAAAAGGGCAATGCAAATTCCTTTAACAAAGTAAAAAGGTAAAATAGTTCAGGAAGATAGTTCTTTTTTATCAAACAATCCACGTGGTTTCAAAATTAACCAAACTAAATTAAACGTGGACAATTCAAGTAAATTTACATAAAAAATAAATTAATTACAAGCACAAAGCTTCTCTTCACCCAATCCGAGGTGATTAATGAATAATTACAAAACAGAAAAATATTAAAAAAACGAAAAATTAACTCTTTAAACTAAATATATCTTCCTGCACGAAATAATAAAAGATCTTATATCTAAATTGTGCACACAATAATATAATACCAATTATTATAGAGTGAGTTCCTTGGAGAATGCAATAATTCAAAATTAAGCGAAACAAATCTTTAAATAAAAATGAAATACCAAAATGGCAGCTAACAAAATAAATTTACGTGTACTTACACGGCATCTTGTGAAGAAACTGGCCTCACAATCGCATACATATAAAATTCTACAGCTGCGTGCGCTACGCCTAACGCACAAAGATCATAGAAGAAGAATACTTCTAAGAAGGACATGAACTACATGAGCAAATACTAACAAATCAAAAAGTGAAATCAATTTAAAACAACAGAACATTTAAATAAATAAATTAAACAATTAACTCAATAACTAACTCTTATACAAAATAAAACAATTTGAAATTTCTCGCAACATTGACAAAGGCTTATTGAAATGGCCAAAAAAACACTGAATTTACGACAACCGGGGTGCCAGACCATAGCATTACGTATGTTTTACGAAAAATTATAAGTAAATAAAATTACAAATATTAAAGAGGAAATTTTTTTTGCGTATATGTTAATTAAAGAGATAAAATAAGGTTGTTAATTGTGGGTAGTCGCAAAGCCAGTAAAACACTACCAGGTTTCAACATTTAAGATTTAATTTATATTTATAAAATTTCAACAATGGTTCTTATCTAAAGTCACTATAGTATACTACTCTACTAAAAATTAGTCAGAATTTAATTCATCATTAGGATTTACTTAAATTCAAACTATCTTTATGCTCTTTTGGTCAGGCTGTTGAAATTGTTTGTATTATTAATTGATGAGATATGTTTTATATTGTATATCTTCTTAACCAACAAATAGTTTATTGTTAGTCGTTATCATTAAATCTTAATTAGCTGTAAGTATATAATATCCAATATAAACAAGTTCCACAGAATAATAAAAGCCAAATACCTAATAAGACACTGCATAAATGCGTGTAATTCTTGTAACAGAGCGCAGTTTTCCTTTAAACGCAATCTCCAAGTAACTTGACAATATATATAGCTTCACAATAGATTGAGTCTGTTATGTAATACGAATGCATACAGATGCATACGTATCGCGTAGACCGCTTCAGGAAGCTTTACGCTCTCTGAAAGCTTTACAACGGCATCGTTTCAGATGCCGACGTAATTGTGTCTCATATCAGTACGAGGACACAAACAAGTAAATATGAATGTACGTATGTTCATATACATGCTGTGTATTGTATAATTTAAAAGAAAAGACATGCTTCTAGGCGGGTATATTTTTCAAAGAATAACTGAAAGTAACACAATCTTACGTAAAAATGCCGGGCAAAATTGTATATATTACATTCTTATTTCAGCAAACCGTAATGTTTTCTTATAATATCTGTATATAAAATATAAAGTAAGAGTCATATATATTTTAATAAGTTGCAATGTATATGTATATTTATTTCAGCGAACCTAATTATGTTATCTTTGATGTCGTTTAGTTCGTATTTCGTTAGAAAAAAAATATTGAGCGAACAACCACACTAGTGACATTAAACATGTGCTCGAATTAGCAATTAAATGTTTATTTTACTCTTTTAAAGGAATCTTTTTAACTCGCATGGAAATAGATTCAGTTAGTGCCGAATTCTATCAAAGCTTTGCCGTAGCATGTATTAGATTTAAATTTATTGTAAATAAATACGGAGATGTTAACACGAAACCGCCAATAACCCACAAGTAGTGTAAACAAGCTTCGAGCCTCCTAGATAGTTGTTGGTATTCAACCAATATAAATTTAGAAATTGAAGCGAAGATAGGTTAATTGACGTGAAGAAAAAAACGCGAAGACGTATTCAAATAAATTAATTACACTTAAAATCATATGGAAATCGCTGAAAAAAAAAGTGATTTGAGAGGAATAATGGTATTTTTTTAGCATAATGAGGCAAGGGAATAATTCAAATCAGATAGGATTTTCAGATATATCTTGCATATAACTTTACTTAGTTTCTACTTATATTGGTCTAAATTTCTCAATTCGCCAGTACACATATAAAATAAAGTTAAATGAATTATTGGTTCCAATATAAGATATTCTTCGCCTTCATTTGACAAATTCATATTTTATGCCCGTTTTTCGTACGTTTCTTCTTCTTCTTCTTTTTCTCCTATTTAGGTTTACGGCCGTTTGCACCGTCTGTGATTAACATTTTAATTAACTAATCAAAGATTAAATTTAATTACGAATTAAATATGAATAGGATTGCACCGAACAAATTTAATTAATGATTAGTTAATTAAAAAGTTTGCGACAGAAATATAGGTTGGTAGTGCCTTAAGTTTAGTTTTTAGTCAAAAAGTGTATTTATATTGGGAACACTGTTCCATCATAATGAAAATTCCGCTATGCGAATGCGCGATTTTAAGCGGCATTTGAAGTTATTGGAATTTAAGCTGAAGAAAATTGCTACAGAATTAGATATTGAAATAAAAAAAGTTGAGTAGTAGTTTTAAAATAGAAATTAATATGTGAATGCAGGTTTTATTTTTCATTATGCAATTCTTTTATTCGTTTATTCTGCAAATGCTCCAATTTTTGATACTTTATTTGACCTTTGCTATTACTTGTTAGAATTATTTTATTATTACCATCGTTTCCTTATATATTTTGTTCCTTTTATTTAATAAATAAATGGTTAATTACATACACAATATTTCTTTTAAAAAAATCAAAGTGATAATGCATTTAGAGTAAATAAAATATATTTCGTTTATACAAAAGCCAAAGAAAACAAATACAAAAAAATGTTCAAAAGTTAATTTCTATATAGCAATGAATTACAAATTGTTGAAATAATCATTAATTAGTAATGCCTGTATCGCAGCAGGTACATCATTAACAGCGTCATAATTAATCTCATGAAGTTGTCCATTTAAAATTTCTTGATTTGATTTTTCTTCATTGATTTCCTCTTCACCCACATTTATGGCTATATTGTGCAATACTGAGGTACCAACTACTACTGCTATAAGGGTATCCAGCTTTAAGCGACAACCATATGCCAGTATTGGAAAACATTCTTCTTAGAAACATGCTTTCAATGACATTCCGTGTTATAATGTGGCTTTCATTATAACGACTTTTCACAACTTTTTCAGAATTTAACAGTGGGGTCAATAAATTTGTTTTTGAGGCATATCCACTGTCACTTATGGAGAAGAATGGATCGGTAAAGTGTGTATTCCCTGGCCATCGTACTACGATATCCATTATTTTTAAATTAGCATCATATAAAAATTGTGAATTTATAGAAAGATATCCTTTCCTATTACGAAATACCTCCGGGTCATTCCCACCTGAAACCATGAGTAATCCTCAAATACATTTATTGTTAGTTTTTTTTTCAGGAATTAATTTTTGATTTACCTTGGACTTGGACTGGCCAAAATATTAAGACAGTAAAAACTGAATAGATCTTTTTCTATGTAATTGACTGGTCACCCAATACCTTGTATTTTGAGCTACAAGTAGTCGATACTTTCACCTCTCTCTAATTCCTAATGAATTTTCTGTTTACCTAATAGGTACTATACAAAATGGGCATTGATATCACATTTTCTAACATAACTGTTCGAGATGCAAGAAAACTGAATATATCGTATTTAACGAATATCAATTTTTCTCAAACTTCTTCTTAATAAACAGATTGTTTACAAGATTAAAAGGAAACAGCAAATTCTTAGTTTCTGTAGCATTTACCTATAATTAGTGAACCATCAATTACATTTATTTTAAGCAAAATGATGCCAATTTAGCAACTCATGGTCTGTTTTAGGAATCACTACACCAGAAAGAATAAACAAAGAAGATGCGTTTTAGGATGCGTTTTGTTAGTTTTGTTAAACGTTGATATTTAAAAGTATATCAGTCTACCTCTGACCTAGAAATCAGATAGACTATTATGGTATGCTCTTTGGCTACACCATTCGGAAATATGTCTTCCGTTTTATTTTGCATGGCATCAACCATACATTTCTGGGTGAACTAAAAATAAAGTTTTTAGTGCTCCATTCAGAATTACTTTGAGAAATTAATTTTTTAGGTTATTCTTTAACAGTAATCGTTTCTTATTCTTATGTTAAGCCGACAGCTATATGAGTGAGGAACCTTTCATTTACTCTCCTTTGTTAGCCGTGTTTCCCTTCCAATTTGGAGCTACTATAAATTTCAAGGGTTTTGAAGTTCATCATCTCATTCATCCACCTTTTCCTTGATTTACTCTTTCATTTTTTCCTTCCTGTAGCTGTCCTTCCTCCGTTCAATAAGTGTGGTACATGGTACATACTCTAAATCCTGTTCACCGACTTTTAGTCTCCTCAGCATTCGACACCTTTCATTATCCTTTGCTGTTTCATTTTGAGTTCCTTGTTTCCTCTGCCAATTTTTATGCAGAATAATGTCTAAATATACGTATTGTTTAATTCTTTCTAAGGTATACTTCTTTACCTTGGTTGCAACACTGGGAGAACTTTTTTTATTATACCACTGATAAGAACTGTGTTCTTTCCTGTGTTTGTATTATTGCTATGATTTTTGTTTTTTGACTTTGATCATTATTAAATACTGTAACTTCTGAAAAGAATATCCAATAGGTAGTTCTCTTTTTGCTACCATCTGAATTCTTTTCTAATTCTAAATTCTTGCGACTTGTTGCCATTGCTTGTTACTTTACCTTTTGTAATTCCTAATATAATTTGTCTATTATCTAAGGAATTGGGTCAAAGACAAACACAAAGGACACTGGAACAATAAAACCACGAAAACCTATGGAAATACCTTTAAGCGACCATTAAGGAACTACTACATCTCAGTAGAAATTACCGTAGCAGGTCTCCTAATAGAACAGTGTACGTTAAAAGGATACTGACAGAAGATTCACATCAACACTGGAGATACCAATTGCAGATTGTGTAATAAAATGGCAGAAACCTCTTACCACATTCTATGTGAACATAAAGGTCGAAACGCCAAAAAATAGGCTAGTTTTGATAGGTCAAATATAAATCCAAAGGATTAATTCGATCAACCGACCAGAGATATATGCAGTTTGGTACAGAATAGGATACTGCGCTACCAAATTTTTATATAAATATAATTTAATTTGATTGGTAAAGGAAAGGGAAATTAAATACAAAAGGGTAAGAGCCTGTAGTGTTTTATTTTATAGGTGTTAACAAAGCTTTTCTCTCGTTAGTATTGCTAACATTTTTGGAAAATGTTACACCTGTTCCAATCCATAACTGATACTGCATTAGAACGACTAGTGCTTTTCCACTTTAGAAGGAGTTAACTTCCTTCTAAACCAAAATAGTACAATAAACTTTATTTACATAAAATTAACAGTCCTTTAAATTAAAAAAGAATATTTGAGTTGATACCATTGGTGTATAAATTTGTTGAATCGCCAGACTATAGGTACCACGTTGTTTGATAAGATGAAATACAGTTTTGAATTCAATACAGAAGCTATGACTTTAAATCTAATCTTACATGAATAAAAATAATATATTATTTGTCGATAGTGCCATAAACAGTAAAGTATTTTAATATAACGTTGGCAGACAATACAGGGCAGTATGTCTGTCTGGAATATGTATATACACAAAATTTTGTACCAAGAAATATTCACTCTGTGAGAGTATTACTATAACCATTACTGTTACTCAATCAATCTCTTATTTGCAGCGATAATATATCATAGAGTACTTCAAGAAATATTTATTTCCAATCCAGCATTAAATAAGAATATGAAATCGGAGAAGTTCATGAGGTTGCATGTAAGTTCTATTAAATAAGACACCAATGTTTGCATACCTGTATAGACAGTAAAAGTACATATTTGATATGTATACGCAACACTGGAGAACTTTTGTTTATTAGCATATTGCATAAGAATTTCGATAGTAAGCTCATTTTAACTAGAGGGGAACTAACATAAATCAAAGCAGTTATTCTCCTAGGTATACTAATTGGCATCTTTCCACGTTTTTCTTCTAAGGTGATGTGTAACAAGATTAATGTGGGTGGGTAGTTGTTGGAATTCGGTGTATATAAAGGTGTACATATATCAAACAAAACGGCACGGATTTAATGTGTATATGCATCCCCAGGCGGCGTTTTACGCTAGAAATTCTTTAATGAACTCCCCCGTAGTTTGTACGAAACACCCTACGGAAGGAAAAGTTTGTAGCCTCCAAGGGCACAAATGCTTTTAGAGGGTATTCTTGTTAGTGAAACTTGCGCACTGCGCCTCTTTGTCGAAGCACGTAAATCCGAATACTACGCTTGTTAGGCAGGTTTGTATACATGCGAACCTTACAATTAAATTAAACGGTGATTGTAATTAAAATTCTGATTGTTGGTTCTAATTGAGTTAACCGGGTCTGTTTACATTACAGTGGTTTGAACAGTTACAATACACTCTTAATATAAAATTGATTCATACGTAAATATTACGTAATTAAATGCTTGATATTCGGATGTTTTAATGATTGTAAGTTTTCGAGTAAGTACTTTACTGTTAGGTTTAGCTTTTTGAAATCAAATAATAGATTTGTGTTTATCCTGAAATAATAAGTATTAGCAGTAACATGAAATAAATCCAGTTCTTTTCAAATCTTACAAACTTGGTGGTATAAGGGATGTTGTGCGTACCTACTACCTCTCCTACGGTGAATCTTGCATGGTGACGGGTAGGAAAATATTTGTTTGGTTGTTTTGTTGTTGAATGAGATTCGATTTAATAACATTTGCTTACTTTCTGGGTAACTCTAGGCTAAATTTCCTTACCAAATTCTTATAGTTGAGCATTAGTGAAATTAGATTAATCTTGGAGTTGAAAAGTAATTTTGCAGATGTGCTTCCACAATCGTTGTCTGTACCAGTACAAAGTATGTTTGGAGTTAATCAGGGCACAAACATTGTTAACGATTATTATTATCTATTTCGGCAGATGCAGTGCGTTATTTCGGGGTATATTATAGTAGATTTACGTTTGAGGAAACTTAAATTTCGCAGGGGTGCGAATAAAATAAGGTTAGAGGGTTACTTATCACAACGGGTTTAAATTAGAGGATCGTTGCAACAATTTTCAGGCAGAATTGGTTGCAACAAATCAAGCAATTTTCATCATATGGAGTGCGAATGGGAATTTATACGGTATGTACAATTAGCTCAAAAAAATATGACCTAGGTTCGTAAAACAAATTCGTAGACGTGATTCTAACATATTTACTTTAAATGCAATACCATCGTAATCTGCAATGGAGAGGGCTATGCCTCGAAAGGTAATACCCTTTACGGTGCCCGACAAAGATGCCGCCCAGAATTAAAGCCTTTGTAGTTGCCGCCAAAAGATTTTATACAATAATTCTGATTTCTAATTCTCTTGTTTACGTCGAAATTTTATTATAATCAACTGTTCGTATTTTTTTATATTTGAATTATTATTCACTTTAGTTCTCTTTAGTTACCTGGGTGCGTTATATTAGTATTTATAATAAACATATTTAAACAATAATTTATTTTTGTAGATAGTTTCAATTTAAATTGTTTCATTTCAGTTATAATAGAGGGTATTAACTTACTATTACATAAATAAATAAATGTCCAAGATATCTTTTTTAACTTTACAAATATAAATGCAAGTTTACTTGTTTAGTTATTCACAATAGATATACTAAATCAAATGTGAGAATATTGAAAAAGAAGGGATTTACTTGTTTACTTCTCATTCATTTGAAGGGACGAATTTTCTATGAAAAAAATCCCTAAAAGAACAAAATAAAATTATAACTAGATACTCTTTGTAGTAATAGCTTTACTAAGACAATTTCATGTATGGTCTTGTTCATATTTTTCATTTTACTATTAAGTCCAATCATCTTAATTTTTAAAGTTTAAAACTCAAAACATTTAATCCACATCTTATGCAAAAATTTCAACAAATGCAATTCGATTTGTGTCGTCATAAAATACAATAGGAATAAGACATTAAAAAAGAATAACTACTTTTTTTAATAACTATTAAAATAATTTTTAATAAAAAAATAAGATTTTTCCATATTTTCTAGACTTTTTCAACAAAGGAAAGGTATATATGCCGACAATCCGAAAGGTAATCCCCTTGATGTAATGCGACAAGTTTACGCGGAAGAATTCAATAACAAAATAATTCTTAGAATCTACACATGCCCAATGGCTGGTAGATTAAAGGAGAGGTATCTTTCTTTATGTTTCCTTATGGCTTATTTTCCCTATGTCATCTTTTTTTGAGTCGATAGTATGTGCGAATTATAACTGTTAGCTTATATGTATTATAAGCATCAAGGACGATAGAATTAATAACGAGTCACGGTAATTTTTATGTGGAATTGTGAGAGTTAATGATTCGTATTGTGAATATGACGGGGTAGATACAACGGGGCATATTTTATTTGAATGTCCACCTTTTCAAACCCAGAAGGATAATAGTTGACTGGCTATCAGTAACAAGGTCTGTGACAATTCCCAGGTCTTGCTCTCAAAGTAAGATTTTTCCATAGTTTACCCTTACTCGTCGGCGAATGCTGGGAGATAACTAAAGTCGTTCCATGGGGACAAATATAATAACAACTGATGATTTATTATATTTTTGTTATTATTATTAATAATCATAGGGACATTATTTAATTAGAGTATGAACATTTCAGTTGCTATGGAATTCAAATAGTGTTTGGAATAGGCAGTCTCGTGTTGTACCTTTACGCAGAACATGGGTTTTAGGATGAATTGTAATTATTTAGCTTTTCATAAATAAAGTGTTGACCTGAAACTCAAAAACTAGCACGCGGGAATAGATTTATATAAAGGTAGTGATTATGTTGTGCTGGTGTGTAGAAGATATCCGTCTTTACAGTTTGAGGTTATTAGAATGCTTATAGGTTTCAATGGATTCTCGGATTTTACGTTTACATGAATGAAGATTTCGGGATACACAGATAAAAATACGGAGTTGAATCTAACACCGTTTTAACTCTTTTCCGGTGTTCCCTCGCGACCATCCGTTCAAGGAGCCTCCATTTCGGAGTTAAATGTTTTGCTACTAAACGGATGGGAATACAGAGATAATTTTGCTTTTCATAGGGGAAAAAACATCTTTAACCGAGGCAACCTAATCCGTTAAGGACCAATTTGTCTCTCTTATGCAGTTTTGCAATAAATGTAAAAGTTTCCGAAATGGAGCAATTTTAACTCCTACTGCTGTTATTAAAATGAATAACGGATGTTGTTTCCCCCATATGTATGCAATACTACTATCGTATCAGATAAAATTATCTCCGTTGCTAATGCAAGTAACTCCACTTGGAAATAATTACATCCGCAATAAACAAACGTTACTCCGTTTCGGAATGTATTTCATCCTTTACACATGAATTTATTTCGTTAAGAAGGTACCTGCCACAGAGAGAAAAGAGAATATCTCTCTAGTGAGGAGGTTTTTAACTCTATTTTTATGTTACTAGCTCCATAGTAGCTAAGTTTAACATCATATTGGAGTTAATCAATGCAGGGCTATTCTATGTGGACAGAAGCCACCCTTGCTCAGTGCATTTATTCTATTATTATCATTAAAAATGCATCAAAAATGTCGCCGAACCTCAAGTTCTTGAATTATTTTTTGATATATTCCTAATGATTACTAGGATAGACACACTAAGCACGTCCTCTTCTGCGGTCACAGAGCAGCCGTCATTGGAATTGCTTTAATTTATCCATAATATAGTCGCTTCTTCGAGTTTGGTACCGACCGTGGTTGGAAGGCACGACACAGTTGAAAACACACGGATTCAGCTAAGATAAACGTGCTTTTATCAGGAGCTAACACCTAGAATGTGTGGGAGCCAAATTAAAAATTGGTACATCGTAGATGAAAATTAAATAAGGATGCACAAGTTTCTTACCTGCTTTATCTACATCTGCCCTGGTGATGTTTGCTCCCATAACTCTTACCCATCTTTACGGTTTTCGTACTTTACTCTGATGTGTATTTTATAAATTTCAGTACAGTGCATCCGCCATATCCTTCTCCATTCTCGAACTATTGCAAAGTGACTAAGTCCAGACTTGTTGCACATGCGCTGCACTAATATCGCTTTAATAAATGCGCATGCCCTATGCAAACTTGCCATTTTCAAATGTTTAGGGAAACAGTTACGATTTGAGAACAAATGTTCCCAATCGGAGGCATCCTTTCCCTTTTTGGCGTTGAGGTATTAGAAATAGAAAACATCTGTTAAGTAAACAAATTATCACCTCCGTGAAGGAGAAAATATAATGCAATGTTAGGGATATTTGTTCACATTTAGGCTTAAATACGTAGTGTAGATGCGGAGAAAAAGCGGAGATTATTTCTCCTTGAAAATCGTGTTAGAAAGCGGAGTAATTCAATCTCTCCGTTTTGGTTGAGATTTGTACAAAACCGAGGAAATACTTTTCTGTTTATAGCTATGGCAACTCCTTTGGAACAAATATTTCCAAAACGGAGACTCCCTATTTCACTCCCTCAAATTTTTACCTGTGTAGGTTTTGGACCGAATTGAATTGAATTTGGTGGCCGTTGTCTAACTCAGTTACACGCAACGTAGGACACAGCACGATTATGCAGCAAACGCTTTGTTCCATCAATGTAAACACTGCTACATGAGCACGGAATCTGGCAAACAGCAGGAGCTTTGAGATAATTACTATCATTGATAGGAAAGTAGCTGATTCTTTTGCAGTTAGGCTTAAAAATAATCTTGATGTTGTATTTAGACAAACTATTCACCATACGGTCGACAAAATCTTGAACGTAGCGTGTGTATGAATAACTTGTGTTTAGAATATATTTGATCTAGGATGTAGGTGTTGGCCTGTATTACGCTGGATATGGTGTCTAAGGTAATTAGCGAAACTCTAACCAAAAATTTCGCTAACATGGAATAGATCCAGGGATAAAGAACTGGATTGGAATACGGCAATAGCTTCTGGTGAAGAAGAATTTATAACAGTGTTTTTCCGAACAGGATGATGGCGTGAGGGGTCATTTAGATAATAATCGTGTAGAAGTGAAATGTCCAAAAGGGCCACCAGAGCGAGGACATTTAGGAAAGGAAGAGTACCGTCTGATTTGACCTCCATGATGAATTTGATTGGAAGATGTCGGTGATACGAAGTACGAGAAAAATATCTGAGGAATCACATTTATGTGACTATTTTTTTATATAGTTGTGGTAGCTGTCTGACCTGGAGTCTCCGTAAGCACTACAGCCTCTTGGCTTTTTGCATTTATTTTTATTTTTATATGTATATTACCACATTTTGGTTTCTGATAATACGACGCCGACGTAGGGATTTGTAGTACAAATACCGCAATTAAAATGTGACCAACAACATGAAAAATGGGAAATCCACGGCTGTACTGGAAACTTGTGCCCAGTAGCAATCGTGCAACTGGAAAATGGTGCAGATAACATAAATTGCCCCCAAGTCAGCCAAGTGTTCCGGTTAGAGGTTGAAAGCTAAGATAGGAACTTTTCCAAATAAGAATTCGACATTGATACTAAGAAGTACACTCTAGGGATCTACTGTCAATTCACCTAGTCGGTGAACAAAGTGTTTGGAGTTTTGGATAACGGGTAAAGTCCTTCAGTTTCAAGTTAGTAGTAGCAGCAGTAGAAACTCTGAGGATGTTCTACACGAATGAGGAGGAAACGTCGACCAAAAGTAGATCCAGGGCACGTTTTCCGCGTGAACTAAGCAGTGGGTGGAAATAGTTAATCTAAGTGTTTAGAATAAAAATTGCAATTAATTTAGTTGATTTACAAACTTAGTTGCAGCACGTATAAGATGAACTAGCATATTTAATCATTAAGGAATATATTATAATCGAAACGTCCTAGCAATTGCCAGAAACCTATATTTAACAAAAACTACAGTGCTATTTCTAAAATCCAGCTTTTCAGTATCAGTATACGTAGGAATATATTCATGTTATTTTTTTCTAACAGGGTTAAACAATCTTTATCATCGTTTAATTATAATTTAATCGCATCAAATATTCATTCTTGTAATATAAATAATATACGACATTGAAATCGTATGTACAACTGGTGGTCTAATAAAAGGTCAAAATTTAGAGAATATAAATAAATATTTTGAACGAGATAAAATCAAATGATACTTAACTAAAACTTTTACGCTTACGCACTTGGAATGTTTGTGTTTGTAAATACAGAATAATTTTTTTATTTTGATTGATTAGAATTGCGTAATGGTTCTAGCATGGCACTCTTTCAGTCTGTAAAGTTTCATGGAAATCAGAATATGATAATTATGCCGGGCAGAAGAAAAGAATTGAACAGAATTTGATATTTCATGTAATGTAGAAGTATCTTTATTGGCGATATTAAAGGTACTGAATGGAAAGTTCCTTGGAAATCGCATTCAAGTTTCTATTTATGTGAAAATGAAGAACCAATTAATGTGCTCGAATCTGGTGGCTCGACGCTACGTTTTTAGCGAAACGGAAAAGTATATTTGGCGGTTATCGTTTCGTGTGTCGGAAAACTTCGGAAAATGACAGATGCGACCCAATAAAAGGTAGTTTAGCTAAACTTTTCGGAATAGTGTGGGCGTAGTGGGGGTGAAATCGAAGGCACCGCGACGGCGACGCTGGTGTCGGGTCAGTTAGTGTACGGACGCTTATCGACCCAGGAAGGTCTTCGCTATAGTTAGTAGTAAGAAGATATAGAACACGTGACAACGCTAAGAACAAATGCGGCCTCCATAGACACATGTACTACTTATACAGGTAGGTGTAAAGCTTTTGCCTCTTTTAAATGGTCTCGTCCTTTGGATTTTTATCGTTGGGGTAAGAATTAGATTATTCATTTTAGATTCCCATACGTACGTGTTTTTTAATAGGACATGGCATTTGACGATTGTGGTAAACGTATGACATTTTCATTTTAGAGACCACTTCGGTTGAACGCCAAGAAAATATCAATCTCTCTAGTTGTAATTCGTTTTGCCTTCGCCTTCTGATCTTTGACCTTTAAAGGTATTTTCAGTAAGAAAATTTAAGAAGGATTATGCAACGCAAAAGTAGCATTTGTTAAGAATAATTCTAGTTAAAATAAACTTAACCAAACATTTTTTTTTAACTTTACACTTACTAGAATGAGCACCAAAATGTTATAAAACCATTAGAAATACTTTTCCTTCACCTATTAAAATTACGTAAGTTCGTATAACTAATACAAAAACCTTCAACCACGTTACCCATATTACAGGTTGCAGATTAAACCATTTATGTGTGTGCTAACGTAATATAAATTTGCACGTAAATTTGCCGTGCCGCAACATACACATTTTGTTTATTATTCCTATTAAATTCGTATAGCAGCGGTAGTTTAGATTTTTCCGATATTTATATGCCAACAAGGTACGTTTCGCGAATTTAGCGACCCAAATATGCAAATACAAACAGAACACAACTTAGGATTCAGGGCAGGTATACGTTATGTAAGTTACTGTATTAGTAGTGGAATGCTCCTGGGGGTTATTCGCCGGAGTATTTTGCTGAAACATAATTAACTCTACATTAAAAGCTTCCATGAGAACTTTTAATCTAGAAATGGAAGTATGTTATTGCGATTGTGGTATTTGTGCTTACATTATTTAAGATAGAAATATGTAGTTGGCACTTATATTAATAATGTTAGTTTCTCTGTCTGTTGGATTGTCATAAATGTTATAAGTTCTGGATATAGATCAAAACTAGAATCTAGCACTTTTAATTTCAGATTTTGGTAATATATTTGCTGATTGGGCTAAATTGATGAACCTGATAAATATTTTTATAGCTGAGAAACAATTTAAACAAAATTAAGTAAAAGTACGATTTTGCATATTACGAGGCACAAACCAAATGAATAATTTTGGAGCAAATCTTGTTGCGTCTGTGATGGTTATATTGTAAAATTATACTGTGTCAGAAACTTATGGAGGTCTTGGATGTTCAAGCGATATTTTTTTTGACAATTCATTATTTCTTAATTATAGGTATTACATTCTGAATCACCAAAAAAAAACAACCCTTAATAAAAAAATTCGACTATTCAATGTGATTTTGCTTAAAAGATGTGCGTGTGGAGGCACATACACATTGGAATTTAAATATACTAAAGAGGTAATGTCAGACAATATGTTTTTTATCTAAACCAAATTTAATCATACAACAGGTTACATTTTAAGTTCAACCTTTTTGAAAATAGAATATAATTTTATTATCTTTGTTCTTCATAAGAATAATATAAACGTCCTTAAAATTACAACAGAAACAAACTTCAATTACTAATATACAGTCTAAGGCTCCGCATATAGTAGGCGCTTGTTAAGGATAAGCGCAGGTAAGTTTTAACGCGCTTGTAACAATTTTAAACACATTTTATATAAGGCCATGCGTTCACGATACCTGGTGTAATTTAAATATGTTACCAATTGTTGCGCGCTTATCAACCCTTCGCAACTATAACTTCTGCTGTACGTGTACCCTAAGTATTTATTTATAGAATATATGTTCGAAAGGAAATTGCTTTAAATAGTAAACTGTCATTTGTTTCTTTATAGTTTTGGATAGTTGGTTGAAAAGTAAATAGAAAGGCCTCATCTACATTTTAAATGTGCATGTTTCTCTTACTAAAAAATTATAACAGAAGTATTTAATGTATTTATGGCAGTTATTTTCAGCATACATAACTTTTTTAATAACTAACTTCATTTACAATTGATTATTGTTCTAGAACATTATAATATTTAGATTACTAATAAAGGAGGGTTGGTTTCTAGACTTACTTGGTTTGTAATCTGCAATTTCATACAAGAAAAAGAAATATTTAATTTATTGCGTAGATGATTCAATTCAGTTACATAGGAACAAGAATACAAAAAATATTTGGGTGAAACATAAGAGTTTATGCTTTCCTTGTAAGTTGTGTTGTTAAAATGTATATTAATTGTTTTGTTTTAGTATTGAAATTGCATACTGGAAGTCCTTTTTGCAAACTAGGGAGTTGGAGTGTATAAACCAATCAGTACGTATGAATTGGCTCATAGTATTTGCTTGAGCAAATAAAATATCTTATTCAAATCGTAATACTTGCTGCTGTTAACCTTAGAGTGATAAAAATACCTGCTTCGAATAATTTAGCAAGGTACATATAGGGGAAGGTGGGGCAAGATGGGAACATTAAGCTTTAGAACACTGCATCAGGATTGCAAATTGATATACAAGGTTCTAAGTACGCTTGTTGTAATCTTTAAACATTTATCTGCTGATGGATGAATTGTACAATTTCGATGGGTACTTCTTGTGTTGTGAGAAAATTTTGAAAAAAAATGTGTAAAATCCACCATTTGCCCCACCATGGGGCAGATGGGGTTCCAGGTGAGTTTATGAATGGGTTGTAACAAAATCTGGGTAATATAAAAAAAAGATTTTATTCTTAAAAAAATGCAGGAACAAAGCTAAAACTCTTTAAAGCGGAATTACATAAAATAAAAAACATACAATAACGATAATAATATTAAACTTAATCTTCACAATTGGGACAATAAAGACGAACTCATCCACGTTATTCTTCACACCCTCCATTTACCCAACCTCGCCATACATGTGCATTGTATCAATGCTTCCCCTTACGATATTAACATTGAGCGTCATCTTTCCTCAACAGAAGAACTTGATTCTTTTCTCGACGTTTTCTAAAAAAATCTATCTTTTATTTTCCTTACAAAATTCGCTTCTGATCTTTCTGTCTTCTTCTTTTCATTTTTTTTTTCTTTAACTCTCCCTCAGCACTTCTAGTTTGCCTTAGAGATTCTCGAGACTTCTATTTTTCTTGTAGCAGATTTTTATAGCCTATGTTGTAAGGATTTGTTGCCTTTTTCCTTGTTACGCTTTGATTGAAACCTGTACTTTATTGCCTCAACATGAGAAGTAGGCATATGTCTTCGAGAAAGCATAATGGCGTATCCAGCACATACGGACAGGCTGCAGAGTGAGATAGTGATTGTCGCCATGTTGCCCCATACCAATAGCCCCATCTTGCCTCTTTGGTGACATTTTCTGGTTATGTTTGTAATACATATTAAATATTTGAAATAAACAAATAACGCACTTATAGAAAATATACATGCAATACATGTCAATTAATAAGCACAAAAAACTGTAGTTGTAAATAATTTACTTATGCTTCCGATACTGGCCCTTGAACTCACCATCAAAATGATAACGAAATTCTGGTAATTGCAGAGTTCACGCACAGACAGCAATAACTTTGTTATTACGACTAGTAAAGTTTCCTACATTACAACAAACATAAAACAGCACTTGTCAATATTAGGACTGCTCTTATTTGACAGATGCTTACTGCCGTTTTGTAGATAAGACGATGTCCCCATCATGCCTCGTGGCCCCATCTTGCCCCACCCTCCCTACATATCTCTGGGGTCACGGCTAGCTTCAGAGTTTTTGCAATCTAGGCTTACCACAGATTAATTAACAATGATATCTCACTCTATCGTACACATGTATATAACAGTTTCTCTTCCACTTACCTCTACGTAGTCTATTTCCTGCCTGAGGACAAACGAACTTTTATCTTAAAAGGGTCCAATTCATGCCTCCCTGAGGATACCGTGTATCAGTGTTTCAAACTTGCCAAGGAAAATTACTTGCATTCTGTTTAAGCTGTAGATACTTGAACCTTTATCTGCGTTAATTCCTTTTCTTCTTACACTGATAAAAATAAGTTGTATTCTTTAACCGATTTAATTTAGTAATTTCTCTTTTATAGATAGATTGATTTTGTTGCGTGCGTGACAATATATACTGCTATGGAATCAAAGGTAATTTAGAGCCATTTAGAACAGGTTTCAAAACCAAATTAACAAGTAATTGGAAAGTCAAGCGTTTCTTCAGTTGCCTACTTTAAAGGCGAATTTTGAATTTGTTAAGAATAACTATTTAAAATGGACAATTTTAGCATTAGGTGGTAAATATTGCTCTTAATTATAATGTAAACTTTATTTCTATGTTAATTCAAGCTTACCTGGTATATTTATGTGTTTGTATTATATTTTACTCGGAGAGATTTTCATTCTTCGGGATGTCTATTTGGTAACTTTTGCCGTATTCCGCTCAAACTAGAGAAATTAACGGTATGTTAATGTAGGTTAGCGATATCTTTCAAATTTGAAGTTGGCCTGCCTGATAGCGATAACAATCGAAGCTGTTTACTGTACATTAGTTTGAATCCTCATTCTGCCTTGTCACGAGAGACGACTTTGTATTGAATTCTATAACGGATTTATGCCACACTTAAAAAAAATATCAAAGTTCAAGAAGTGTTTACCTAAAAAGTAATCGATATAACCCTGAATATTTAATCCTTACTTAATACTTGCAAAATTGCCAGAATTTCTATAAATTTTCCTACAAGAATCCCGACCAGATTGCCATTCCATGCTATTTCTGAGACGCGGGGCCCTGTCCAATGAAACTCCATCCTGTAACCCAGAGAATTGCCAGTCGTCGTGTAGTGTCAAGTTAGTATTCCATCAAGTAAATCCCACCTAAAATCAGAAAATAATTAATTAGTTTCATTTCAATATTTAACCAGAAATAAGATATTTATAATTTCTGTTCACTATACGCTAATTTCGGGTTAGATTTATATCAACCGCCATTTAGTTTAGTTATTTTAGGAATTGTAATATTTAAGGGTTGTATTCAGAAGTCACTGAGTTAGTCTGTGATAACATAGTTATTCTTAAACAATCATCGTAACACAAAACGAATAGTTTCTATTAAATTTAATTTTTGCTATTTACGGGTAGATGGCTCTGTATTTTATTTTATATATTTGTTAAAAATAACTATTTTATCACAGACCAACTCAGTGATTTTTGAGTACAACCCTTAAATACTAAAATTCCTAATTAATTAAATTTTAATCTGATATTTCCATAACCTCATCGTCTTTTAAAATACCAGGAAAGTTCGAATATGTATTTTTGTATTAAATAAGTTGTTTTATATAGTATGTAGTGATTCCAACATACCTACCTCATGATCTAAGAGTCTCAATGATGATGACACGTAGCATTTGGTAACTAAATAAAGATTTAAGCTTGTTTTGGTTTCAAACATTCTTTTATTTGTACGTTTAGTGTCTTTACAACGTTCAAATTTTAATAATTCGAGAAGGGGCTTTGGGGGTGCGCCCTTTCGGTAAGAAAATAGGAAAATAGGTAAGAAAAAAACTGCCTATTCGTTAGTAAGCGTCCAGAGTACGATTTTGGCAGGCGATCTGGTGCTTCTTGAAGCGTCCCGTGCCACCTAGAACTTTCCACAGCATTCTTTCACTTATCAGAGAGGTCGCTGGGTGAATTGAAACCACTATATTATTTCTTTTTTGTTTTTATTGAAAAAAAAAGAAAAAGAAAAAGATTGTATACGGATAAGTAAATTATTAAACTAATTGAAAACATAAATTTAAAAATAATAATAATTAATTGTACTGAACTAAAGAAAAAAAATTGAAATTCTGTACATTTTGTTCTGAAAAACAGAGCAATACATAGATACGCACGTGTTCATACTTAATAAAAACCACAGAAAATTGGACAACACATTAAAATCTTTAATAGAGGTAAAGCACAAAAGCGTACATTGCTAAATTCATTCATTTTTATATTATCGATAAACTTCTGTATTTCATAAAAAGATTTTTTTTTAAATATAGTTATATGGTATTGCGAGATTTATTAGCATCTAACTCCTTCCATTTACTGGGCAACATGATACACAAATATTTTAGTGTTGATTTTTACAAACTTTGCCATACGAATTGACTACATGTGTTTAATAGAACAGAAATTACTAGAATTTGGTGTGAATTCTTTGTTCAGATATGAGGATTTACTATTTTTCTCTAGACATTCATAAGCATCAACCAATCAGAAGTTTTTCCTCGATAGAAATATAGAAAACCCACCTAATCTAATACGAGTATTGCATTATACGTACCGTACCACCTGCATTGCACGTGTATCTTTTTTCGAGTTTGTTTCTGCGTATTAACATATCCAAACAAACCACCAAATGTGACTGACCTGCAAAGTGTAACCTTGTGTTATTAAACGTCAATTCCAGTGGGCATAAAAAATTTCAACATCTTAAAGATGTATTGGGAACAACTATTTAGGTAATTAGTTCAGATTTAATCAAATAGCCATAAACTTTCACTTAATTTTATAATGGTTCTCAAAATCCATTTTAAAATTAGTAGTTTAGTTGAAACCAAAACTTTTTGAATGAGTGGTTCCGTATATTTATACATTGAGAAAACGTCTTAAAGAGGGAATATTATAGCACTAAGAAATAGGAGTTGCATATTAAAAAGACGTTGTGTTTAGAAAATGGTGTTAAAACACCCAATAGATCGCATTCATTTACTTAAACAGCTAGTAAATTTGTCTAGTCTAGATCAAATAAAATTGACTAGAAGTAATATCATAATTCCACGTGTTAGTGGGACAAAATAACCCTTAGCAATAGACAATACTTGACCATCTTTGTTCGTCAATTAACTTCTATAGTTTCTCGACAAAATAACACAAAAACAGTGTGGACCTCTCCTGACTATTAAATTAGTCAAAAAAGTGTTAAAATTTTCAACAGTGTATATAATTTTATTGACACATCTCTCACACAGTCTAAAATGTGGGTGTGAAATATTTTTATGTCTGGTATTGTGAATAATTTGACGTGGATAAGAAGTTGAATTGTCTTTGCAGTGAATCAAGCACTGAAGAATAAAATGATTTGTACAATGTTTTTTTTTTTAATTTTTCTTTCTCTTTCGGGCAGCGCAATCCTCTGACTTTTTTCTTTCTCTTTTACTTTGACAGCTTAGTGTATCCATCACTATGTATTTCTTGTCGGTTGTACCTGTATTTTTTAGTGTAATCTTTATTTAACATTTTCCACAAAATTTGTAATTTTTCATGACAATAAAGCACATTATTATGATTAGTAATGCTGCTAGGAACAAAATACACGTTATATAATACAATATACTAGAATTACCAAATTATAGCTACCATCAAAATTCAAACTTACCTTCGATATTTTTTTCGATAACTAAAACATGAGATTAATTAATGTAACGTTTGTCCACTAGTTATGAGACACTTAAATAACCAATAAAATTGCATTCGTTATCATTATTTAAATTCAGGGAAGTAACGCGTTATAATTAATCATTACTTTTCGTGAAAAAGGGAACAGTAGCTATCCATATTCAACACGTAATTTTCGACCTGCTCGGATATGTAGGTACCACGTATTGCTATTAACAGGTTCTCCTCGTACGCTATGCTGTAGGTGCCGTTAATTTTATGCGTATCAAGTTACCAAATTTGTGTGAAGAATTGCTGTTTTTATCTGTCGACTACGTTGACAAATCACCAAGGACAACCATGTGGTTGTAACAATAGTCAACGTCATTACGGTATAATAGGGAGATTGATGGACGAACGTCCGCAATTTGTTGGTCAATTTTTTTCACATAAATTACATTAAAAACGGTACCCGAATACTGCCGCAGTAAATATTCGCGTGTAGGTGGTACCTTATAAGAACGAGAAGAAGAATGATCGATAACTCATCGACTTCGAAGAGAGAATCGCTTGAGATATTACTAAATAATTGGCCGTGCATAAAAGATAACTCAAATAATTGATTTTAAGAGGTCACATACATACATAGTACATACTTTGTTTTGCTTCGTATTATTTTTTTTTCTCTTCGCGTAATCTCGGTGATAAGAATTCCAAACACAAGTGTTAATTCAGCGCAGCTGGTCTCTCGGACTTTTACGATTAACATAAAAGTGAATCGGGATTTTTTTTGTTCGTAGATCTCTGAAAATTGAAATCTTGACCTATGTCCTAATTGAGCATGTGATAACATAACTAAATTTAATTGTGACCAATACTGAATGGCCGAGCAAGTTTCAATTTGATCCATGCTGAGTACACAGCTGATTAAAGTCACTCGTGATAATTCGAACTTGACATGGTCAATTCTAAATAGTAAACATTGAAACCATTAATGTGAAATCTCTAGTAATAAATTTGAAAGCGTAATTCAAGGCCAATGAACAATTTTGAATCTATTATATTATCTATGGGTGTATAATTTTAATTTAATGCGTCTCTTTTTGGTGTCAATTATTACGCTTAAAATATCAATAAGAAGAAATAAATACATATACCAGATGTTTTGTTTTTAAATTCTTGTTAATTGTGTGGCTTGTTTTTTAATCATTATTAACCTAATGATAATGAGCTTCGTTTGTCGGTATACCAAAAACATGCATTCCAACATATTATAATTTACATTAAATATGTATCGTTTATCAAGCATAACCGAGTGATAAACACTGTCATAATTTACGTTAAATTGGTAACCTGTGTGTATTTGTCTAGTACGTTTGTTAAATTGTCGATCTCATGTCGGATTTAGTTTTTATTACTCGAAATAATGGTATAGAAAGCACGTAGAAATAGTACCAAAATAATGGTAGCAAACAGTTTATCGTTACCTTCCCATGAATGTCCAGCGGCGTCTACTTGTAAACAATTTATGAATCCAATAAAGATCAATCCGCTGTAAATAATGTTCGATGTGTATTCATCCAGTGTATAAAATTTTATTTATCCATAAATCTTTTGCATAATTCCTTGTCGCTGTGTTTGTACACGTATAAAATCGACAGTTTTAAAAGAGGATTTTTATAATTGTGTGGGAGAACCTCGTAAACGGGCTATTTTCTTTTCAGACTTCCACCAACATTCTGTACTACTAGAGCCGGCGTACTCATATTTCCACACACACACACATGTATACATAATTATATATGTTGTGTAGATTCTCTGTTCATACAGGTAGCTGTCGTAAACTAATAATTGTTGTATAATAATACTAAAAATAAATAAACGTACTTCCTTGAAACGTTTACCAACATTATATAGGTACATACATAGATATTGCCTTGGAAATGTGCTAACTCTGTTTTCAGGAAGTAATATTAATCTCTAATTCAAGTTATTATTAAAATAATTAATTATTAGGATATTTTTCTTTGAAATAACTTTCAAATTTACAACTTGTGTCATGTTAATTAATGTCAATTGCTTTCTTTTGAAATGCAACTATAATTTTCAGTTCGTCATTTTTGCTCTTAGTAATTTAATTTCTACTTTCATTGATGGTTTGTATTCACCAAAATATCACGAGTAATAGAACATTTATTGAATAAAAGAATACATATTCTTATTGTTGTTGTTAATTGCTGAGTATATATATTGCTGTGTTTCATAAGAGGGAAACCACCAACCATATTGAAATGTAATTATTATTTTATGTACATACCTGTTTGTAAGTCCAGTATAATTTGGATTAATTCACGCTAATCATGGAAGTTAAATATAATTTATCGTCTGACAACTGTACGATAGCCTGGTATCCTAGGTATCTATTTTAATTGAATGGGGAGTGACTCAATGTGATTCGTATAAAGAAAATGTATGAAAATCCTTGGTTACGTGTTGATAGTTGATGAAAAGTCTTGAAAATAGCTGTGTCATTTCTCATCAAATATAAATCAATTAAACCATATTGCGGGGGTACATCTGGTATCGAAGGGGATAAATTCACAAATTTGGTGTTTACTATATCTGGGTACTTGTTTTGCATGGGAGTGTGCATGTGTTTGCTGTTCCGAGTCTAATCATACATCCTGAATGTAACGAAGGGGTGAATATACGAGCGAATCTGGATTGTCACTACAAGGAAATCACATTCGGAGGTACTCTGGCAATTTATTTATTTTATTCTAGCAACATTGTTTAAATTTCTATATAAATGAATTTATAACGTCTATAATATTTTGAGGTTATTATTATTATTTCGTATGAATTTAAAATTCTGAACTTTACAAGTTGGCAAACGTGGTTGGTGGTTTGCTATTCTCTTATGATAGCGCGGGAGATTTTAAAAGTTCCTATTTTGAAATAAAGAATCTAAATTATACTGGATAATTGATAATACTTGTTTGGATAATTCCTAATAACTATACTCACCCTGAGAGTAAGGGTTCTCATGCTATTTATATGTCTTTGACATAAACTTATTAATAAATTATACATCTTATTAATGATTACACTGTTTTATTAAAGAAAGTTATTTATTTATTTTTCTTTTCCGTAAAAAAACATATAGCCGGGAAATCACAATAATATATATATATATACTAATTCTTCTGCTAAATAGGCAACAACAATAATGGTTTCTTTTTTCTTCTTCATATGGTAACCTAGTAACATGCAGCCTTTGGAAACTATACAGTGTTTTGGGTTTTTGTATTCATTCTGTTCCACTTTTCTTCCCTCGGATAGAAGTTCGTAGTAAAATTGATTTTACAACAATTTTTCAGAATAGATATAACTAACAGCTTTATAAGCAACAAATTTATTGTTCTAAAATAAATGTAAAGGTCCGTAATTTTCTGGGAACATCTTGCATCCAGCGTTTGACCGTCTCAACATGAATCTCTTGAATTTTTCTAAAAATCCGCTGTCTTCATTGTTGTTCGTGTTCCGCATTCCAACCCCTTCCCGAACACTTTTCGAAACAAATTGACTCAGGGATCTTCATTGGGCGAGCCTGCGGTAAATTTGAATGGTTATCGTGTTGCGGCACGAAAGGTATATTGTGATCATTCAACCAATGTTGAGTTTTATGTGCACAATGGCAAGTAACCGAGTCCAGCCAAAATAAAACACCATCTTGAGCATGATTGTGGTAGATAAAATTAATCAGTTTTGTTAAGCAATTGTTAATATAACTTCGACTGTTCATAGCTTCGTCTCTCACTCGTCCAACATACGGTCTGAAAATTCTACCAATTGATATCACGAACCAAACCAAAACTTGATCAGCAAATTTGGCCTTTTGCTTGTATTTTATATTGTCTGGATTTTGCTCTGCATTATCGGCGTAAAAACCGTCATTTTCTTTAATTTCGGAATTACTTAGAGTAAAGTACTTTTTATCATCTATGAAAATGACTTTATTATTTACAAAATGAGCGCGCTTCAAGGCAGAGTATCTCAGTATTCAAGTTAACTGATTTGGTGTATGTTTTGCAATATTTTACACCTCTTCTTTTTAGTTTTTTTGGGAATTGTATCTTTAATGACACCGTAACTTCGAGAAATTTTTCTCAATGACTGTCCAATTTTATTCTAGACACTTTCGACTCGGTTTGCTCTATGTCTAGTTAACAGTCTCGGCCTTCCATTTTTCGGAAGATTTAGGCATGGCAAACCTTACTAGCACTCTGCCATCGCACAATATATAAGTTATTCGCGACATATTTTGATTTTTAGAAAGTTGGACTATTCGAACTTGAGGCATCTGCGCAACCAAAATTATAAATATCTTTTCTAAGTTCTAATTTATAATCCATTAAATTCAATCAATTTTGGTACCTGAACTGTCATTAAAATGACAAATCGTTGAATTATTTCGGTTTGCAAAGGCAACTTGATATTTTTATAGCTTTTATTTTTTCATAGGGTTGTATTTTGTGCTAGAACTTTTGATACATACGCTACAATAGTAATTTTATAATTGTGGCAACCATAATAACAACTTTCAGTATCGTAGTAACAAATTCATATGTAGTCTTTTCAGTGTAGTAACTACGAACTCTGTTGAGTAATTTGATATTGTTTAGCTACTTGTTCAACTTAATCACATCAAAATAAACAACGAAATCAGAGGTTTCTTATTTAGTTCGCTATTTCTTGTTTATAGATATATTGTCACGTGGGGCGCGACTGGGGGGTAGCTCAGAGGTAACACATATATATATATAATAATTGCACCTACCTTGGGTTACAGGGACAGGAATTAACCAAAAGACTAGTACACTAGACAGCTGTTTATTAAGAGAGACTCCACGAGGAATACCTCGTGTAGTCTCCTTTCGGAGAACCTCCTCGCGGAGTGTCTCCTTTACCGAGAGTCCTACTTACTATAATTACAATTATTATATAGCTTAGCGCTATCCCCACTCTTGAAGGCCGATTCGTGGCATCTCCCTCCCCTCCAGAAAACCGAAGGGATTTAAAAAGTAACATAAATTTAAAAAATTGAAACAAAAAGTAATTTGAATAGCAGCCACGAATCAGACTTTAGTATCCTTAACTATGCTTAACTATCCTTAGACTAACTTAATGCTATTCACAACGAAACACATTCAAAATACAATCATGACCCTTAATTAATAAACCTTAAATACTTAAACTAACACCACCCATATGAGTCTTTCTGGCGAATTCTTCCATGCTCCCACGGAGGCAGAATCATCTCTTTGTTTACTATTAGCCGGTTTCCTCAAGTAATTTGGGCCGTTGCTACACTTGATAGTTGTTTTGGAGTTGCGGTAGAAGCTTGATGGACGTTGCAATGTATGTATGTAATTGCAACCACTCCTTTTATACTGGTGGATGAATGACTAACGAGCTAAGCTTCTCTGTTCCGGGGCCGGTAGGATACTATTTTATATACCGCCGTGAATAGCCATGGGTCCAGTGCTCCAAACTTATTGATTCCCTGGGTTACTTAATCCATCGTTATAAGGTTGCCATCCTCCACCACGTGCTTCTTCAGCCTCCATTTTCTCCAATGTTGCTGCCCCTCGAGGTTACCAGTAACAAATCTTATAGGATTAACACTAAGGTTCGCCTCCCCGGGTACCATCTCGCGGTTGCGCCAGAATTAAATATAAGGGTGGTGCACATGGAACAAAGAGTAATTCAGCAGTACATTGTAATAAAATAATACAAAACAGTAAAACTTAAATTGAACATATGACTGTACAACAAAACAAATCAAAATAATTAAGCCTAAGTAAGTCGGGAGTCGTTACTTTATTATCAAAATTACGTTCGCATTTCATTTTCACCTTTTTTTTTATTATTCTGTTCTGGGCCATCTATTAATAAAAGGGATTATTTAATGACTGCCAGGAATGCGTCTTCATAATCCTCTTTTTATCCTATAAATGTATAAGCCCAATATCTCTTAACTATAGTACGAGAGCTACCTCCTCTCAAAATACAATGACATTCGTTAACTGTAGCCTTAAATGTACTTTGTTATAAACACCTTATGCCGAAAGGTTAACTTCCTTTACTGCTTTTTTTTTTTTTTTTTTTTAAACCATCGGTAGAGGGACATAGTGGCTGCCGAAATGCGCCGTAAAATCTCCTCTACAGACTTAAAGCGTAAACCTAAATCCGCACCTTATACCGAAAGGTTAACTTCCCTTACTGTTTCTGTAACTATCGGTAGAGGGACTATAGTGGCTGCCGAAATGCGCCGTAAAATCTCCTCTACAGACTTAAACCGTAAACATAAATCCGCACCTTATACCGAAAGGTTAACTTCCCTTACTGCTTTTTTAACCATCGGTAGAGGGACTATAGTGGCTGCCGAAATGCGCCGTAAAATCTCCTCTACAGATTTAAAGCGTAAACATAAATCCGCACCTTATACCGAAAGGTTAACTTCCCTTACTGCTTTTTTAACCATCGGTAGAGGGACCATAGTGGCTGCGAAATGCGCCGTAAGATCTCCTCTACAGATTTAAAGGGTAAACATAAATCCGCACCTTATACCGAAAGGTTAACTTCCCTTACTGCTTTCTTTAACCAACAAACTTTAAACGTAAATGTAATAATTCTTTTAAAAAAATGTGATGCTATATCTATAAAAACTTTGGATTGCCATATCCGAATTTTTTCTCCCTCGACTTACTTTTATTTTTTACTAGGCTTAATTTCGAATAAAAAAAAATAGTGTTATTCTGGGTATAAGTGAATTATAAAACATTGGTTATTTTTTATACATCATATTTGTAAAGTTATCCTTTTTCTCCATGTCTTTTGAATTAAGTTATTTAAACATTGTAATGACTAATGACTAATAAATTTTCACCTAAATTATGTATGGGGAAAGCGCTACTTACAGCCAAAGGTATACAAAAAGGAGCAAAACCAAATTAGGTACATACGTTATTGAATTCGTTAATAGCGCGCAAAAAAAATAAAAAAGAACAAGCACCATTGCTACGCAAATGTATATTACCTGTGGTTGTAATTGTATTTCCTTAGAAATTAATAACTAATTACACTCACTTCTTTTGTAAAAAAAAGCAAGAAATTTCTTTTACAAGCAATTGCCTATTATGAAAAGTTAAATTACAAAGTTTTACAGCAAATTGTTATGCAAACTTTCATTTCTCTTATGTGACAAATATAAATAGTTTTAATAAAAGAAAAATGGTTAAATGATACAGATATTAAATGTTATGTTTAAGTACAATATAAATAATAAATTTTATAAAATAATAAATGTGTTAGTTTAAAAACAACTGTATTAAATGTAAAACTTTTAACAATGAAATGAATTTAATAGATTCGGAGTAATTCCACCGTTCACATATACCGAATACCAACTTTTATGTAGCAACAATATTGTAGTCAACATCCTTCACGTAAATCTGTCTATGCCTACCACCTTTGTTATATAAAAAACATATCAGCAATCTATAGTATGTTAAGGACATTAAATACTGATCATGACCTTCATGCACTTCCGATGTGCATTCTTACTATAAATCGCTGTACTAGAAAAAAAATGAGAACATATTTGTTTGTTTACGTCAGCTTTTTTTGCTGTGTCCTCTTAAACCGATTTGTAAATACATAAACAGATTTCGTAAATAGGTAACTAGGTCTCGATAAGCGACCTACGGCAAGTTTGCTGACTATCAATATTTTGAACTACCTATACAACAATTATTACGAGAAAAACAAATTCTGAACACAACAATATTGTACATTGTCTATTTTTGTTGTAACGTAAACAAAATGTAGGAGTTTTCACATTTTATGTAACCATAAAAACCATATTTTATTTAACAAAATATGTTTTTATAAGAGTGTGTGACAAAGTGAGTGCAAGAATCAATATAAAGAATAAAAAAAACATATGTACTTATTTATTATTAACGTATAATTTAATTTAACTAAATCAATTAAATTATTTTTTTTTATCAAATATAAATTTAATAAAATAAATAAAAAAAATCAACAAGCAAATTGTTTAAATACATAAAAATTCTGATTAAAAGTAAATTTAGAAAAGAGGTACCATTATCAAAAAAAACAAAATTTAAGATCGCAAGGCAGCCTCCACCAAATGTCACGTGGGGCGCGACTGGGGGGTAGCTCAGAGGTAACACATATATATATATAATAATTGCACCTACCTTGGGTTACAGGGACAGGAATTAACCAAAAGACTAGTACACTAGACAGCTGTTTATTAAGAGAGACTCCACGAGGAATACCTCGTGTAGTCTCCTTTCGGAGAACCTCCTCGCGGAGTGTCTCCTTTACCGAGAGTCCTACTTACTATAATTACAATTATTATATAGCTTAGCGCTATCCCCACTCTTGAAGGCCGATTCGTGGCAATATAGACTAAATAAACAGACAAATATAAATAAATTGTAATTCTTGTATGATATCGGATTATGTAAATTAAAATAAACCTTGTAGTAATAAATTTTAAATACAGGCCATTTACTTAAAACTAAAAAAATAAGGATAATGTGCAACACGTTAATTTCAAAACCATACCATATCTTTATGATTCTCTTAAATAGCTATAAACATATTTATTTAAAGTGCACATTTTTTGGTTTTAGTAGTTCTTATTCTAAGAAATTAATATGGTTTCTACAAAGGAATTAGGATAAACAAATACAAAAATTCTGTTTGTTTCTATCCACAACTAGTTGAATTATACAACTGAACAAATTTAAAAATTAAAGGAAATGGAGAAATGTTAGGTTAATTGCACCGTTGATACAATGAGCCATTCAATGTATTATTTTTCGTACCGATTTTGGACTCCTATAGCCTACTACCTTACGCGCTTTTTAAGATCCAGGAAGCTTATTGCATTAGAAATCAAGACTGTAGTATGTTCCGTTCCACGGAAATGTTATTTTGTAATTTACATTTGACATTATTTTCTATGTGTTTGATTTTCCAACAAAAAATAACCTTTTCATAAATACATACAGTATTTTAAAGTGAATTGCATTTAAGATTTTTAAAAGGAGATGTTAAATGCTTTGGAATTTATGTAATTAACAGCTATTAAGTGGTTAAAATACAATTATTGGTCGATTCAGTATGTTAGCTTTCTCAATTTATTAGGCTGTGTAAAATTGGTATAAATATACATTATGACCAAATATTCATGACTACAGCACTGATGAGACCACAGATTTTAAAACAACTTACTACAAATTTTATTATATTGGACGCAGGTTTCGATAACAAAACTAACATCATCAGCAGTAACACTGAACTATTTAACTACATTAAAAGTGTACTTATTTATACCTAAAAATAATCACATTGAACAGTGATCATGGTCATGGTTGACTATCGTCCTTTAAGTGATTCGAACCCTAATGACTCGTAAAATTAAAGATTCGTATAATACTATTCCTACCAAGAGATCATAAAAGATTCATACAGATCCGTGATGATTGATGACCTCTGATTTGTAGTAGAACGGATGATTTGAATCTTAATGATTTATAAAACGAAGATTCGTATTACAGGATTTGTATGGAACCAATAAACTCGTATCCATTCATGATGATTGACGGCATTATATAAAATAGTAACTCTGTAATATATTTTTATACCAATCATTTTCTAAATTTTGGAAATATCACTAAAATAAATGTGATTTTTATATGTTTGAGGGCTTGTTTATGTCTTTGCAACATCAATGCGTAAATCTAGCAGGATGTTAATGTCAACGGATATAATAATTGCTGCCTTTAAACTGACGGACTAATTTTCATAAGAATTTGTCTCTGTTATGATTTTATACTTGCAAATATTTACGTATCTAGAAATGTTGGATCATTTAAAAGGAATCATACACATTCACATAGCAAACTCAATAATAGAATAGGGCTAATTCTAATCTTGAATTCAAATTATACGAAAAAAATTTAAAAATATTAATGTGATAAAGCATGTTATGCAAATAAAACTTGGTGCTTTAAGAAAATGTTCAGGAATTAGATATACTGTTCAACAGCAAAAAAGATGGTTTTATTTTTTCTATATCTTTTCTTTAGATGTAATCCCAAAGGAATTCTTTTATACTTAAAAAAAAACATCTATTCATTTGCGAGGCCACCTACTTACAATCTCACTTAAATGCTGTTGATTATAATATGTTTATAAGCAAAAAAGAGGTGGTATTAATCAAATAAATTTGGAAAATATTAGTTTGCAACCAAAATAAATGTAGCGAATAAATCCTCAGTGAAATAGAACTATCAATTTAATTACACATTTTATAAATTTTTACTTAATGCGTTTACAGCATTCACATATTGCAGTTATTTATTTTTAGTATTTAACTCATTTTCAGTGACAAGAACATTGACGCAACATGTGTGCATCTGTGCATGAACTTATAAGCACACATATTCTAAATATACTTCTATATAAATTTTACTTTATACCACAGCTATGTTATTTAAAATATAATTTAAGTGCCAGCCGGATATAATTTCAAAGCGGTAAATATCTTCGTAAACCATTTCACCGATATTTTATGCAACAAATGGCATCACGAGCGTTGAAGCGACCCTGCCTTGGGACAGCGGTAGGTACGGTAATTGAGTTTTACAGTCAAAGAGATTTACCTGCAAATCGTAGGGATTTTTACACCTGCACACATAATTCAATTTTCCAAGAAACTGGCGCATTCCGGCCCGTAACTAAAGTCAATTTTACAACAAGAAGGAAGTAGCTTTTTTGTGTTTTAGTTCTTTAGAAGCTGTGAAATACCGCTTCTACGTCAGGCCGGAATCGGGGGAGACTACGTGCATACCGAGTCGGATTTTCTTTTATTGACTGACACTTTCGAATATGTATGTTGTATGTATATAAAGGAAACATCACTGGTTATGCACAGGGGACATACGGTGTAATAAAATAATACCTCTGTAAAGAATTTTATTAGGGAGATAAAAATAATTGAAAATAAATGTTTCGGTGTGTCTTATCTAAACTAGTAAAAGAAAACGATACACCGCCTAACTTTGTTTATAATAATTATTGTATAAATAGAAATTTGATTTTGAAATGAATTCTATTAATCCCCATATGGGAAAGGCATCTAAATTATGACTGAATTAAAAATATAAGTATGTAATTTTTGCGTCAGTGAAAGCACACGGTTGTATGTAACATATATGTACTTACAAATATCTATAGATATTGTTAGATTCTAATTAAAAGAAAAAATACAGTAAACGTACCTAATCAATTTTGAAGAATTATAAAATACATTCACTTGCCCAATGCATACTATATAATTCTTCTACAATGGGTTTAATGTGTAGGGACTGTGGGTCCAGTTACTACATGAACCAAGTTTATTGTTCTTTAAGAAGCTGTTTTTTTGAATTTTTTAAATGTAAAAGTTATGATACGTAAGTTATACAGTGTGTTCATGGATAGAATTGGCAATAGCTATAATGAACAGAAAAGTATTGAATTGGAATTTAATATTTGGGAAATAATTCCTGATTGGTCTAAAACCAGAAAGCTAAAACCGTTTGGTTTCTTTTTTCAAAACCCAGTAGGATTTTATAGATTAGTAAACATTGTCTTCGCTTTAGGTAAACTACCTTTTCCGTCCACAGTATACCAACATATTACTGTTGTGTATTAGAAGCACAAACTTCATGTAACTCGTATAATAGTAAATGACTAGGGTCCATGGAGACGATGTCTTTTATGACAATTTTTGATGAATTGTTTTTGCTTTTCTTCAATTAAAAAAGGATAAATTTTATTTTGAAGTCTTCTTGAAAATCAACCCAAATGAAATGAAAATCGCATATGAGCCACGCAATTAACCAGTAGGATAAACGCTCTAAGAAAAGTTCAGATTATTAATAATAATTATTAATTTTTACAAGAATTTCTACCTTATTCTGGAATCTGTTCATTTGTTGTTAGCGAGGTCAACAGGGGACTTCCTTTCTGAAGACTACCGATTCATATCGTTCAGAGGTCTTTTCTTTGCGCGAGTAGATATAGCTGGATAAGATTTTGTTTAAAATATCTGTTTTATATTTTAATTTTTATCTTCATCTGTTGCAGTTTTTGACATTTTTCAATGGAAATAAGGATTGTATAAGTTTGAAGAAAGAGTAAGTTAGTATGTTGACGAACATAACTGAACATAGCAGGTAATAGCGGGAAAATTAAATTTCTTATTAAATAAATCAAATTTAATAATCTAAAATATACTGAACAACTACTTTAATATTACTGTAAATAACTGTTTTAAATAAGTGAAGTGAGCTGAGAGTAGATGTTTAAATGGTTCTTTGATGTTATTATTTTATCAGTGAATAATAAATTGTGCGTGTTGTTGGTACAAACACTATGCTAATTGACATGGAAGCCGATAATTGAATAATTTAACTTAAATTGTATACTCATTATTTCAATGAAATCGGTAGTGGTACGATATTATACAAACTTATAATAGGAGAAGTTTTGTGTGTAGTCCATTCGGCATTCTAGTCACTACTGAGAGATTTATAATTATAACTACTTATCAATTTATGAGAAATGATATTGGTAATGCTGATTACTTGTCATGATCTTTGCCATCTAGTGAGAAGGGCATGTATTTCTTTACTCTATAAGGTGAAGAACAGGATTCTGCAAAATAAGAAAATTAGATCATCGAGTTCGGCACCATTCAGTGAGCCCCTTACATTATAACAAATCTTATTAAGATCTTTTTTTTTTATTTGATGCAGTGTTTTAGAGATATTCCGTTGTCTCAAGAACTCACCCAGTATATACCTTCTTAGAAAGGCTTCAAGACATTAGCTTCTTAGCTTAAGCTAAATAGTTAGCTTACTATAGATAAAAGTTTTTGCTCAATGTGTTGTTACAAAATTTCCTAATCTTACGTTTCACATTATAGTTTACTTGATTATATATAATAATAAAACTGCTTGAACTACTCTAATCAATCTCACTTTATATATGTTTCTCTCATATTTCATTTTGATCCGATAATTTTATATTTTTATTTACGTTTAGTGATCATTTTTGATTATGAGGATACCATAATTGCTTCAGAAGATTGAATTTTTATCAGCACAATACATATTTACATGTGTCTAGCTTTCGTAAAGCCTAATTATATTTTATTAGATTTAATGACACGCAGTTAGATGTACTTTTCAGTACATTGCGCATTCCAACTTGTTAAACTACCATCATAAATTCTATAGTAGAGCAGTGTATGTACATTACACAATGTTTGCCAATGTAACGACTGTGGAATGTTCACTCACTCATTTGAGAAACCTCAAGATAAAATACTTTACATCTTAATCACGAGCTATTCTTGTTCAATATTTACTGCTTATCACAACACCAGGTATTTTTAATTCTTTGGCATTTTGCTTTTGTTAAAAAGAAATCAATTTGCAATGTTTGCTTTACGAGGTATAAATGTCTTTTCTGGGTTTCTGAGACGTAGATGCAATTTTTCTTTACGTAATTGTGGATTATAGTTTGTAATCCTAGGATAAAGATGCATTTTTGTAGAATTTAAATAGGATGATATATCAAAATGCCAAGAAATTCAAATATTTATGTGGAAATGTACGAACTGCGTCTTCATTCATTTCAAAATGTGAGTTTCCTAGTACAATTTTCTCTTTTGTTAATGATAACTTCAATGTAAAATTTTATAAGTATATGTGTACCTAAGGTACTCGCTTATTTATATAAGATAACATTGAAATTTTACAAAATACTATTCAAATAACTATTATAAAAATTATATGTAAAAGCGTATAAGCAGTTCATGGCACTTAAGATAGCATAAACTGATTGTTCTTCAACTTTACCTACAGGATATAATTGGTACCAAAAATTTGATTCACTGGACACTAATAAAAAAAATTCAACATTCTGTGATAATGAATAGCTCCAAAAGGTTTATAATATCATTATGAGTATTTCATTACTATTCCCAAATCTAATTGTAATTACATTTCATCAAAACTTGTTGCTGTGAATTATTTAAAATATGTTTTTTTAACGTATGAACAATTTTATTGATAAAACACAAAGTAGAAGAGAAGTTAATTTCTTCATTATCTTAAAATATAACACTACAAGCTGTTACAACAGTAATAATAATCAGTATTCAACTATTCAATGGTCTTGGTTTTGTTATTACAGCTAGCACAGTTAGTGAATACACCCTATACCTATACTTGAATAAATCTAATTAAATTTTCCAGAGTAGAATGACTTCTAAAAGATGGCAACTATGGGGAAAAGCTTGTTAAAAAGTTGTTTATACGGGTGGTTACATTTTAATACAGTATCGTTATCTCGAAAAGTATAAGAGACACAGAGAATGAAAATGAACAAAACAGACGAACTGAATAATTATTTTCTTGAATCATAATTATTTTGAAGTAAAGGTATTGCATTAGAATATCTGAGAACGAATGTCCCCTATGAAACTTTTAGCGCTGGTCCAGACTGCTAAACTATTTTTTTACATATATATCTATATATTTCTTCGCGTATTTTCACAGTTCAATATTTCGTAATCAATATCGAATAGGGTATTCGCTTCAGTATGTTCTTGTAACCCTATCCCTAATGTAGAAGACAACAGAGCGTAAAATTGTATGTTTCTCTTAACCAGATTAACTTATTTTATCGTTCTAAAACCAATAGTTCCAAAAGTACTTCAACTACTTTTGTTGGAGAGTACCTACAAATATCTCCATGTATAATTCTACACACTAAACAGTATACTTATACAACGGATGCTTTTTTCAATTCCCGATATACAGCTATGCGAACGTGGAAAGCGTTCCGTTGGAGTTCATGTTTGCACAGCAAATGACTACAGCATGTTATTTGAGTAAACATGTAGCCCGACATTACACCCACGGTTGCAAATGATCTTGTCGCGATATGTGAGGTCGCAATACCATAATTTGTCACCTGTCCAGTTTCACTTACACGCTTGTATATCTCCAACTCGGCGTGAGCGCCATTTCGAAAACAAGGGTTTGTCATTTTTTTTTTTTTGGTTTACGAACCATACTTGTGATAGTGCCATTTTCGGACGTGGACCAATACATATAGAACAGAAAAGAATTGCTGTCTAGATGTTTATATATTTCTTTAAAATCTGTGTCAAAGTTACGACTCCACGTTCTTGTCCCTGCGAAAAAGATGGTTTACGTAAACTGAACAACATTTTGAATATAAAAACGTTGATTGTAGTTAGAAAGATAGATCATGATTTGCTATTTGTTATTTTAAAAAAGGTAATTATTTTCCGGGAAAACCATGGGATATTTTTTTATTTTTATTATAATCTTGTAGGTGCAAAGGTATGTATATTTAAAAAAAAAGGATAGTAAAAATAACTTGTTTGTCCATCACATTGTTGGGATAAAAATAACATTAACGTTTGTTTAAGTATTATAATTTTAAATCTAAAGCAATCTTAATTAAAATTAGCGTGCTGTTTATTGGCTAGGTGTCTAGCATTACTACATATATTTTTAGATTAATTTTTGAATTATTTCTTGCGCTTATGTGGTGAACTCGGAGCGTGAACCTACGAAATTTAAGCAGAAATGCTACGAAAAGATAAACTAAATAAATTCCGTGCTATATTTTTTTTCTATTTAAAATTATGTGGGTACAAGCAAAAAACATTTTGTGTTCATTTTGATCTTAATTTGAAAAACCGCTTTTGCAATTCAATTTAATTTTTAGATTGGATTCAGGCAGAATCTGCAAGTAACGTCATCTACCAGGCCTTTGTTGTGCATATGCCTGTTAGTCTACAGTGACCAGGTAGCAGACCTACTATGATAGTCATCCTATCTTCATTCACTAGATCCTTTGTAAGTTCCAGACCTCTGCTCATTTAGAAACCCTTTCGTTTGTCTCTGTCCCGGTGATTTTGCCACCACTCTCTAGACTGATCATGTATCTATTGATGTATCCTTGATGGATTTTTTAATTTGCGGCTTGGTAGTGCCAAAAGAAGAACCAGCTCCAAAGAATGACTGACGGACCTCGCCTGGCTAGCTTGCCGGCCGCCTCATTTCGCCCCATTTCCCTCACACGCAAGCGCTAATAACCCAGTAGCCCAGGCCAATGTTAATTCCCTTTGAGTGCCCACCTCATTTAGGGCGCTTACGCAGTTCCAAATCAGCTTGGAATCCACACTTACTGAACTAATCGCTGGACTTACTATCAGAGAAGATAGCGACGCGGTCCATCTTTCTATTTCTCTGGCACAATGGTGTATTGCAGCAACGTAAATTCCAGCTGCGATGCGGTAGTCCGTTTTAGAGCCATGTGTATACCAGTTTGAGTGCGCTCTTACTGGAGGGTCTGTCTCCCAGTCCTTCTTATCTGGCATTATAACCTGATATTCCCTATCCAGGTTGCTTTTTTTTGCATAGGTATGTATAAAAAAAGAATATCCATCGCAAAGTTTTATAATTTTAAATCTAAAACAATTTTAATTAAAATTAGCGTGTCGTTTATTGGATAGGATCTGGTATTATAACATTCATTTATACATAATTTTTGAATTATTTCTTGCGATTATGTGGCAAATTTGAGGCGTGAACCAACAACATTTAAGCGGAAATACTACGAAAAAAAAAATTAATAAATTCCGTGTTATATATTTTTTTCTATTTAAAATTATGTGGGTGCAAAAAGAAAAAAAATATGGTGTTCTTTTTGATATTCATTTCAAAAAAACTATTTTTCAATGTAATTTAATGATTAGATTGGATTAGATTAGCATTAGGATGGTCGTAAGATTCTTGTGAGCTTCTTTATCCTAGAAAGAGCCATCTATTTTACTTTCGTAATTAGACCTATCTGCTCATCTGCCAGACCCACACTGAAAATGTAATAAAGAGACTTTTTACATGCGTGCCTTACCACTTTTACCTGGACGATTGTGTTAATTTTTGTAAGAAATGATCAATTTTGATGAATATCTGCAGAACTATACCGATCTCTTAAATGCCACTTTGATGGATAAAGTATTAACAACTATGTTGAGCATTACTCTATTGCTAAAAAATTGATATTGTCCTTAAACTCCTTTAGTGAAGTTGCCATAATAAATCCGTAATATAGATAAAGATGGGAATGATGGGGATGTAGACACCACCTAGCGTTACTCTATTTGCATTAAAAGTTATTAGCGGCAAATATGACCTATTTAAGTATCTTCCAAAATTTCTTGAAATGTGCATGTAATGATAATAGTAAAGAGGACAAATTGAGCAGTACTGTGTATAATGATACTTTGAAGTTGTAGGAATTATAATTTTGTTCAATCAGGCATCTTTACTTTCAAGTTAACACCTAAGTGCTGTCCTTATCAATCAAATATATGCCTATCAGCTTGACATTTACTTAAGCTTTATTATTTTTTGTTACTTTCTCACGAGAATGTTTACATAAAATACTAAATAGTAGTGGACAACTAAACAAACGGAAACAAAATAGTTTTTATAACATAGAGAATAGGCTTTCAAACCAAATTACTTAACCACGCTATATTGACCACAACAATGGAACTGGAAGTCGCCATTGTTGCTGCTAAAGGTATGAACTTAAATATAAAATCTATAATGATTGATAGTGATTATAGTAATGTTTCAAAATATCCGTTTGGGAGTTCTTGAGATCGCACAAGCGGCAACGTTAACTTTAATATCTAACAAGTCATGAAAATAGTATGAATTTATATATAAATGATTCAAGGATTAGAAGAGAAGAGAAGAATCATATAAAACTGTCAAGTGTTTGGTCGAAATGTTTCATGATGAAATCTCTCCTACTAGCCGAAAAAGACATGGATCGTAAACAGTTTTCTAAATTACCGCTTATTTCAAGCGCCAATTTCTATGAGGTCGTTCTAAGAAATAAAAATTTTAAACGAAGAACCCAATAATGGATATACATTTCATGAGGAAGAATGTTTTTAACTCAAAAAATAAAGAAAATGCTTTGTGAAACGTTAGTTTTGTCTCATTTTAATTATTGTGATGTAGTTTATTCTCCGTTCTTAAGCTCAATCACCATGCAAAAAATACAGAAAGTTCAAAACTCCTGCTTACGTTTAATCTATGGTATTCGTCGACGGGATCATATTAGTCACAAGTTGAGGGATGTCAGGTGGTTAAATATGAAAAATCGTCGCATACTTCATGCTGCTTGTCTGTTTTATAAAATTATACACTCGGAAAAGCCACCCTATCTTTATAATAAAATAATTTTTAGGACTGATGTTCATACGTTGAACATCAGATTTAAAGGAACTTTAACACCGCCGGCCCATGCACACCAATTCTTTAAAAAGAGTTACTCGTGTCAAATCACAAATATCTACAATAATACTCCACAATTTGTTAAAGGTAGTGGTTCGTGTTACATGTTTAAGAAGCGATACTTTAATCACCTATTTGCTTTTCAGTCTGGTCTATGTTAGTTTGGTGGCTGCGCGCTCACTGTATATATCTTTATGTTTCTAATTATGTATTTATTTAGATTTAAATTGTACATCGTCTCGTGTGCTTGAAATATGTTTTGTTTTTTTTTTGGTTATGTAGGGTTAAATTGAAAAACAGATTCGTCTGAATTTCGCCCTGTTTCCTTGTTAAGTTATACTCCATATATGTAAGTACGTTGTTGTGTTTGAGGAAATAAAGATCATTTATTATTATTATTTATTATTATTTTTAATTTTTTTCGAGTGGATTAAAAGTAGATACTGTTTATACTTCGGTTATTGCTCGTGCATGCTGAGGAGATGAGTTTCATTGAGTGAAAGTTTTTAAAATGGGCCCAAGCAATTTGTTGCTTATAAGGTACTCTCCTAATCATCATTACGGCCCCGGAAAAAAATCCGTTACAGCAATTGACCAGAGCGAGATTCGAACTCACAGCTTCTAGCACTGGTCGACACTCCGCAAGATGTTCGGCTAATGCAGATACTAAATGTTGATAGTAAAAATTCCAACGTCCGAAATTAATAAACCTTGATGTTTTTTTGTTGCCACTGAAACAAGAGACGTGAACAATATTTACGTCACCAGCAACAGCACATAATCTGCTGTTTGTCAGTTACAATAACGCAAAGTGTTTTGTTCAGGCGATAGGTATTACTTCCTTTGGAAAAATACCAAGCCAAATAGATAATTGGAAGAATAAATGAATGAGAATTTAAGATGAAAATCTCATTATTAACGTGAAGATATCTGCTAAATTGTTGATCCAAAACTACAATATATATCTATAAAGGATAACAATAATTGTAGGATGACGTTAAGCCACTATACTTGGTTAATTAACTAACGCTAATTAATAACTAGGCCACATTAAAAACGTGTGTAACACTAGGTTGATATTAGCTAAGCTGAGGTTGTCTAATCCGCATGAGTTTTAGACGGTCATTTGCCACCAGGTTGCAGATGTAGGAGGAGATTTAGAATTAAAAGAAAACATGTTGGCTGGAAGACTTCGATGGTGACAGGATCTTGCGTGAAAAAATTCGTGTAATCACAACTTTGTGTGTGATATAAAATCAAATTTTGCGCAGAGATCCAGCTGAGCTCAAGCTATGCTGCTATCGACATGTTGCCTTCTACAACGAGAAATGACGAGATACCTCGACTTCTTATTGAAAATTGTTTGTAAAGTGAATATACAAATTTATAGAAATGAATAAAATATTAACGTTCTTACTGATGTATTTTTTTTTCCTTTTTGGAATAATGCAATAAAGCAAGTGCAGTAAAAACCTTTATTGTTTAATAAATGTCAAATTTTTACACCGAAAATCACGTACAAAACCATTTTTATGTGGTTATAGATATAAAACTTTCTCTATTTAAAAATTGAAATTTTTAAATTTTCCCTTATTTGATGACTAGCTTCTTCATCTTTTTTTTTGAGTTCTACACTAGCGAAATTGCAGATTTTATAACAAGCGTTTCTCGTTCACTTTCAAGATAGGTATAAGCAAATCTTACTTGACAAAAAGGGAATCGTTATGTGCAACTAACCACACACAACATCCTACAGAAGCCATAATCACGGCTAGCTTGTGTAAATGAAGTTATCTATTTATCCGGATTGTCATGGTAATCGGACTGAAGACTTAACGCAGTTGAATAAAGGCATTAAAGTGATCATTTCTTACTATTATGTTGCGGGTAGATACCTGCTGAGATTTATGAGAATATAGCCAAGTGTCGTATATCACCGCTGGCAACGATGAGTATTTTCTGTACTTTTGCCAGTTACCTTTTACGTCTTTATTTCGTCGAATGGCATGAACACGCAGAGCCGAAGACAATTGCGACCTTGTTCCTGGAGCGTAGGAAAGCGATCCTCGCGCCCCAGTTCTTTTCTCTTCCGCAGGTATTGATGTCTTGTTTTTTAAGGTGGAATGTATACGTGATTGTGTTGGCGTTCTGCATGGGTTATATGGGAACTGCGCAAAAGAAATAATATCTCGACAGAGTTCAGTTTTATGCGTCGTAAATTTTGGAGTAGTATATATTTGGAGTATTGAAATTATTTTGGCGTTTATGATATGAGATAGATATATTATACTCAATTAAAATATTGACAGCACCATGCGGCTTACCGAATGACGGCTTACTAAAAAAATAATAAAAATTGTTTATTTCATTGTTAAAGTTAAATTAAATGCTTTTGGATACACTTTATTTACGAAAAACTAACAGTCCAAGAGCTGGCGTCAAAAAAGTGCAAGAGTTTTCGGAAGGTTGATATTTTCAAATCGAGTTGCGCTTTAGTGATAGAGAGCTACCGTAGAGTGTCGGGACACCTGGCGTTGGGACGCTCGGCAATCTCTAAACTGTTTTTTGAAAGCTCAAAATGATTAGTGAATGTAATAGAGAACAGGAATTTAACAGTCAGACACCAAAATAAAAGGACGCGTGACGTCAGCGCTATTGCATACATGTTAAAAAAATTACGTCACCGCAAATAATTTCCCAAAGCTGAATGTTGTAAAACATTAATTTAAATTATAAAATTCACGAAATAATCAGTCAGACTCTTTTTTAATAGGACCCCATCAGTCAACAGTCAATAGAAGTGAAGAAGACAAGTGCGTGCGTGTTGTGGCAATTAGAAATTAATGAGTGCTTTTTAATAGAAATAATTTATTTCTTGCACTTTTTTGACACCAGCTCTAGGACTATTAGGTTTTCGTAAATAAAATGTATACAAAAGCATTCAATTTAATTTTAACAATATAATAAACAATTTTTATTATTTTTTTTAGTAAGCCGTCATTTGGTAAGCCGCGTGGTGCTGTGAATATTTTAATTGAGTATAATATATCTATTTCATATCATGAACGCCAAAATAATTTCAATACTCCAGATATCTACTACTTTAATTCATCCCAAACCCTGTTCTCCACCTAACGGTACTACACGTGGCAATTTTAAGTACTATATGGATTCCATAACAACGGATCCAATTAAATAATTCCCTATGATTATTATTTAACAACAAAAATATAATAAATCGGTCGGCTATGAATTATGTGCAAGGAAACCATGGAAAACCTTATTCAGGACCTCGGAAGCAACCTCAGGTTACTGGTAGCCTGCAAAATATTTTTATTACGCTCCTGGATGTGGAAAAGGCAGCTTCCACGTTTCGATAGTTATGCCGTCTTCAGGAAGCTCATCGGTTTTTCGCGCATCATGTCTCTTCTAGCAGCGGAAGGATGGATTAACGTAATGAACTGAAAGCAAATAAAACAACAGCAGTGTCTATTCTAATGTTTAAAAATAACTTAATCTAATATTATTATTAAATGTACCTAGGTTTAATGCTACTATCTAATATCTATAATTTAACACTAATTCAGACCACTAAACGGTATGAAATACTCATTTATAAACACGTACTACCCTACTAACTATCTAAATCATGCCGTAACTTATCTAATTCTTTAGCAGCATTATTAAAAAATTCCTCACTCATGTGAGCCCTAGTCCGAAAAAGTTGTACACCCCCATATCTCAAGAATTTAATAAATCAGTCGGATTTTTTAAATTCCCTAACTCCTCTAATACATATAAACTATCAATTATAGTTCCCATATCTTGTATAAATTCTTGCTCGCGCCTAATATAACGTACGGCCTGATGTTCTGCAACTAATTCCACTTGAAAACTTCCGCAATGATCGATCCTCTAATTTAATCTTTTGATTATATTTTTTCAAGACCTCTATTATAAACAACAAAAGCGGTTCCTGTACCACCCTTACCCTTCGACCCATCTGTAAAAATTTCTAAACTCTCTCCAAAAGTGCTAATAAATTTGTTATAAGTGATTCTTTTTAATTCAGCCCCTTATATCTACTCGCCTTTCTGAATCATTCTGTTCTAATCTAATTCCTGTTACTGTAATTAAACCCTTAAACCCTATTTAATTCCCGTCGCTATGAAATTTAAGTTCTCTCGAACGTAAACCTACTAATAATATATCCGAAATAACGCACGCCGCGTCGACTGAAATAGATGCGCGTTCGCGGACCAACCGTTGACAATCTCTGCGCATCCATTATTTTTTTTTTGTTTATTTAATTGTACGCGCATCCCCTCATATGGTCCCAGCGCATACGATTTCGTCGTTTCTATAGCGCCCTTGTAAATAGTATCTGTCGCGTTACTGCTAAATCCTTCCTTGACTCTAGCCGATGCTCTAATTTTATTACTAATTCCCCTATGTTTCGCAGTAACGTACTGAATTTACTATAAAATTTAATTTATAAAATAACCCCGCAATATTTGACGTAAGGAGTCGAAGAGGTTTTTTCTAATATCTCGCAAAGTATAAAAGCAAACATTTTCAAACATGAACGGCTTTATTTTACGTTATATCTTAATAAGAATAATTGTATTACCAAAATTGCCCTTCTCCATAAATATCGTATTCATCGGGACCTATTTTAATGCCTTATGCCAAACAAAATAATAATATAAAAACAAACACAAGAAAAACACTCAAACAGCTCAAAGCAAAAAAGTAATCCTTTGCGTATATGCAGTGAGTAACAAAAATAAATATTTTGAAGCCATAGGCGTCAAATTCAAGGGCGCTCGATTGCCCATCTGTGAATAGACGCCGTCGGGCGCCATTTTTGGGTGGCTCAACGCCGTTGGCGCCAAGCGCCGTCTAGTCCGTTTCTTGTGGGTATTAGGGGCCGAGAATTTGATGAATCATTGTTTATTTATACGGCACTTGATTGTATCGCTGTAGGAGTAATACGGGTAATGGTTAAATTAAGGAAACTATTTTCACTTAGTAGTTTTAAAGGAATCTATATATACTTGACTTTTTTATCGGTTTTGTTCATCGTGTAAAATCGCCCAAGTCGGTTAAAACTGGCGGCCGATGCAACCAGACATTTCTCTTAACTACTACAAGAACCAAACTAATGATGGAATTCTATATGCGTACCTGCAGTGTCTATAAGATTATCTGCAAAACTGTAAGCATGTATTATGGATGCTTACAGACTTATAACTCATAATAAATTTAATTATTACGGTTGCTGTATACAGCAAATCTTTCAAACGTTAAATCTATAAACTATTGAAATGATTAAGAAAGAATAATTTAAACAAGAATAAAGTTACTTAACTTACACATTTGAGAAAAGATTTATTTAAGTTTAATTCCATATAAACTAAGCAACAAAAAGGCTTTATATTAAAATTTATTCATGGAATTCATCAACGAATTTTATTGAAATTTAGATCATAAAGTTTATAATTTTAAATAAATTAAATCGAAATCCCAATTAAAGTGAAATACTTTAAAACAAAAAAATACCAAAGGAAGTTGAACATTTTTAATAATTATTCTGCTTCTTTTTGTGTCGGAAAAATTAAGTTAAGTCGTTAAGTGGCTCTGAAATCAAAAAAACCAATAATAATCCGGAATTTAGTTTTGATTTATGTTAATGGATTGGAAAAAATAAGGTTTTAACCCCATACAGTATAAAGGTGGCGCACCATGTCTATCTAATCCATAATTTTTTATTCAAAAAGTGGACCAATGGTGTTTACGCACCTTAGCACAAAACCTGCAGCAGCTTGAAGACCGATTCATTTCACTCATTTCATTAAGTTTGGGTGGGCACTTAAAGTCCGGGCACTCTCTTATTTCCACTCGAGCAGCTTGGTGTTCGCTATAAAGCCCAGTATCTTGCCCAGTGGAAACTTGAGATCCTTCAAGGGCTGCTATAGATCTCTCCCGCAATATTTCTGCCTGAGTACCTTCAATTCCTCACATGTGCAGATTACATGTAAACTCGTTTCCTTCTGTAGTTCGCATCTTCTGCACCACGGTTCGCTTACTCGGCCTGTGTTGCATAGATGCTTTTTCAGGGGACAGTGTCCAGTTACCAGCCCAGTAATGGTTTTAGCTTCTTTCTTGCTGCGTCTGAGTAGGTTATCAGAGAATCTAGCATCCTCATCCCCTATTAACGCTTCGACCTCCATTTCTTTGCACTTTTTTTTTATCTAACCAGGTCCAGATCTCCCTTTTCAGAGACATCGTGTAGTTTCGTGCCAGTGTATTGAGGGATTGTTTACAGTCTCTAACTAGTTTTGCCCTAGTTACGGGGTTCGAGACTGCCTTGATGACAGCCTGGCTGTCAGTCATTATATTAATTTTCCTCCTCATGTAGCCCCCTTTTGGAATCATTTCTGCCCAGGCTGCAAGGGCAAATACCTCTGCCTGGAAGACCGTTGTATGCTTCCCCAGGCTGAGGGATATCCTCTGATTAGGGCTGGGGCCCACAAATACCGGCTCCTGTGCCCTAGCTGGATTTGGATCCGTCCGTGAACCACTTATCAATAGCAGTGATCTCACTACGTGCCTGCCTTTTCAGCTTTTCAGTGAAGATAATTTTGAGTGGGCATTTGCAGCAATGGCTCGTCCACCATCCTACCCGTAGTATACCTAGGTGTGCTCTCCCACTCTAAAGTTGAGATGCCACAAAGATTGTTGTTGGCTTTCAGTCTAAGGATCGCATTCATTACCTCTGCTCTCACATAAATCTCCAGAGCGGGGAGGCCCACAATGGTCTCTAAAGAAGCGGTCCCTGTGCTGTTAATTGCACCCGTGATTCCCAGCAATGTCTGTCTCTGGAAAGCGGTCAGCAGCTTCACTGCGGAGGACACTTCTGTCCTCCTCCATCAGACAACTGAAGACCGATATAAATACTCTAAAAGTATTACCGCTTCCAAGATGCACACACTAAATAAAAACCTTTCATTTAATTAGGAACAAACCACAATATTAAACAAAGAAAAAGATCATAAAGCCAGGGCTTTTTTTGAGTTTATCCAAATTAAAAACCATGTTAAGTCATAAATGACAGTCAAGATATTGCAAATTTGTGTAGCAGTTATTATATTAAAATTTTCATGTTTTTGCATAGGTTCCCAAAAATAAAAATGCTAAAACATTGAAATAATTATTTACGAAGCAATTACGCGAATTTCACGAATGAGTGACCAGTTTAATGTCACGAATGCGTGAAATGTGTCGTATACGAAGTTTGTAAAACATTTTTTGTACAAATAACGAATACTTTTGACAAGAAGATATTAATATGTTATGATTTATTACGATAAATATATTACAACCATTGACAGTTTAGTTAGTTTTACTTTTTAAATGTCAGCAGCATTGTCAGTGTATTTGCATGAATCTAGCTCTTTCAGTATATACCAATTTCATTTCACGCACTAGTGCATAAAATGCTACTTTACGAACGCTCTTGAGTGCATAAAGTTGCATATTTTGCAATAGGGATTAGTACAAAAAGAATATTTTGTTACATATTGAAGGTAGATGATATATGCATCAAATTTTATTTGTGGGATCACTTAATATATAACAGAAAGATTCGGCTCTATACATTTTGTTTCTCTAGGCATACACGATAAGGAATCTTAAAAAAAAAAACTTACATTTAGAAAGTTTTACTGTTTTCAACAAAGAATAATGATTACTGCATTGTTAACAAGTACTCGTACGGGTAGGAGCATTCGTTTGATATTTTATATCATCAAAGAACCACTCCTTAAGGTATTGAGATTCTACAATATCCCTCAAAATATTTCTTTCACTATTATTGTTAATATTATAGTCAGAATTTACGGGCCTATATTTTTTCTGAATTATTCGCTTTCTAAACCACGCTTATAGGTATCTATATGTGCATGTAGGAATACTAGCAATCTATGTTTAGTGGGAACTACACGATTTCTAATTTTATTCGGTTCGCATTATATATTTTTTTCCGTATAAACTAGAAGATGTGCCTACGTGCTTCTGTACTTTTGTAGACGAAGATTATTTTTAGAAAATCCTTATTGGGAAAGTGTAATTCCAGATTTGTTTATCATACTTTAAAATTACTATTTTTTCTATTTAAACAAATTTCTGCATTCTTTTTATGTATATTGCGTAACGTACTACATTAATTTGTGGCGCTATTAATCATAAATTTGACTATCGCTCGCATCTTATTGCACTTATAAACACAAGCAAAATGTACGAGCGAGATAATTAAAAACACCACACAACACAACACCCGAAAAGAACCCTCCCCCCAATTAATGTTGAATAGGTCCGAAATTAATTTGGTGCAGATGATTAGTATGCCGACAGCGTGATCTCCATAAATTCTGTTCGTAACTGTAGCAGGAAAGAATAAAATAAAATTAACACAGATGTTTGATTGTAAAATTATGTATCTACAGTTATTCTCATATAAATCTAGTACTTTAAATTTTCTCAAGAATGTTTTTTTTTTTGTAATTTGTTCCGTTTATATCAAAATAATGGTTTTCATATTTGTTATTTTTGTAAACAGAAAATAGCAAATATATATATAAACTTTTTCAGGGCGGAAAAGTACAGATATTATTAATATTATTAAAGTTGAAAAGCGGTTGCATGATTGGAGCGGCAGCTGAAGCACTGCATTTAAATAAATCTTTTTGTTATTAAATAATGTTTTGACATTTAATTTTTCACTCAAAAATTACAAATAAAACAAAGTTTGAAAAGTTTGACACAATGCTAAATTAGTTTGTACTGGATTTATTTGAGCATAGGTATCTACTTATCATCGAGATATGTAAGATACTACAAAACTTGTCAACCTATAAATATTTGATTTGCCGTGTAATAAAGTTTGGGGTTTTACTTTGATTCTTTAATAGATATCTTTCCGTCAAAATTTATTTTATAGATAATTATATTATCTTATTGTAGTATCACCCGATATTTTACCACCACATAACATAGATTTATAGGCTAGAGATGTGGGTTAAAATTTGCATATGCCTTGTATTTGTGAGGCTATACTTTGTAGAAGACGATTGGAGAACACTGGTAAATTTATATATGCCTGTGTAATTGTATGCATACCTGTATGTTTCTCTTTCGTAACTTGTAAAAAAGAATTGTAATTGATGTCCTTTATGTACTTACACCGAATATTAAGAGGGTTGCCACTATCACACTCCCTATTTTTATAGTAAGGTTACAAATAAACAATTACTGTTACTATATATTTCCCATTATCAATATTAAGTTTTATGAAATGAAGGATCAGCGTCAAATTTGAGTTAGTCTTCGTTTAGAGAAGTTTCCAAAGAAGCGATAGTGTTGAGCAGTTAATTTGTTGTTTATTTGGTCACTAAACAAGAACATGACAACCAACCCACTTTACTAGCATCAATCATTCAGTCAATAGTGACGTCCGGTATGAAAATTGCTGTTTTGATGATGTGGTTAATATAGTCTTTCTAAATGCGAACGTCTGCGCAGATGCTGGATTAGAATATTTTTATTCAGAAAAGAATGTGTTTTAGTACAAAACAAAAACAGTTTTGAACTAGAGAGCTCAAGACTAGATAGACATGAGTTTAAAAACGTATCGAACTTTTTGATGTTACCTCTTGGGACATCAAAAACGAAACAGCAAGAATCAATAAAACTAAAATTTTGAAAAACTTTTGATTTTATTTATTCTCCACCCGAGCTTTTTTGTGCTGTCTGTTTGGTGGAAAACCCCCTTTACAATTTACACAATTCGTTTAGCTCTGACGTCAATACCAACGTTAATGAGCGCGTTGGCACAAACCTATAATACGTATAATTCAGTAAAACATTATACCTACTGTTTATTACTTGTGCTGTTATAACAAGCATGTAACTGTTACATCCTTTGCTGCAGTCAATATACATTGAAAGCCGTAGATAATACACATTATTGTTTGTATTCTTTAATTTATATTCCTGCTTCCTTTTCTTTTGTTTAAACATATCCGGTAGTTCTTTGTGGTTGCACGGTTGCACCTATTATCACATACGCAAGAATTTATTTAAAACAGTATAGATATTAATATGTTCCTTCACGTTTTGGCAGTAGCGTTTTTTTTTTTTTTTTCTGACAGAATTTTTTTATGAATACACGGTCATGCGTTCCTCCTGTGATAGTGTAGGCCTTTCTGGATTCTTATGCGTTCTACTCACCAAAAAACTTTTTATCCATAGTTACATAGTTCGAACCATGGCCCTGCCTATTTTCATCTTTTGAACAGACGCAAATAGTGCCTTATGTAACGTTGTCGCTCTTTTTCTTTAATAACATGTTTCTGGTGTATAGATATTCGTTTGTGGATAACGTTGGTTCTTTGATATGTTCTATATTTACAGCTACATTTTTAAATATGCGTAACTATAAATGTATAGCACATATTAGGCAATAAAATAGTGCCACTGAATTAACATACATTAGCAAAAGTTAATCTGTTACTTTTATAAAAAGAAATTTTATGAGTTTGTTTTGGGGGTTCCCACAATATCTGTGTTGATCTTTACTTATAAGTGGCCAAAGATTTGTAAGTTTTATAGCAAAATGTAAAGGCAAACTAATTTATAGGAGGTCCCGTAAGGTTCCGCCAGAAATTTCTTTTTGTCGGTGGACGCAATTTTTGTTATAGAGTTACTTAATATTTAGTAAATCTATTATATTCATGCTATTTTTTGTAAAACCTGAGTTAATGAAAGCAAATAGCTTTAAATAGGTTTTATTACAGTTCGAAGCAAGTTTGTTTCTGTAATGTGGTACATTTATATGAAACTTCTTGTAATACATTCCTGCACATATTCATTTCCTATTTTTCTTTTAAATACTCGTTTATAATTCATATGAAACATATTGATTTAAGAAATTAAGCATACCTTTATGTCCATAAATATTTTTGGAACTTATTAGTGTCGCAAAATCAAAACCTGTACCTTGTATACATAAAACATTACCGCTCTCTCCTCTATTTATTTAAACCACATGCCACGGCAGTGTGTGCGGTTTGATAGAAACGCGGCGCTTTTTAAAATTCAGGAACACCCATCTAGGAAAAGCTAATTCGAGTTAATTCCCCCCGCACACATACAAACACATAAAAACGTACCTAAATATCTTGAACGAGAAGTGGAAGCTCGAGACTGATTTCAATAAGAATCTCGCATGATTATAAGTTTAAATGAAATGCGGTAGAAGGGGCTTTAGTTGAGAAAAATAGACTTATAAATTACCCACCGTGAATAGCGAACCGTATAATTTAATTCTCACACCACCAATTTGCTTTGAACGATTTAGGACTATTAGTAACGGAGGTGAATGCTATTAATTTGTCTACTTAATGTCGGATCAAGAGGTAATTGGTGGATAAAGTCTATGTGTCGGTGTAAACGGGACGCCCAAGCAACAGACACCATCTTATGCGCGAAACAGAAGAAGACGGGTGTACAGTTCGTATGTAAAATACGTGCATACACACAAATTACGAGCTAAACATGAAGCTTATAGACACGTAACTGTTACAAGTTGTTACGAGATCTTCGTGAATTTACGTTTCGTGTAGTTTCACCGATTATTGCATCACAAAAGTATCATTAATTTGTAAACATAATTCGTAAATTTATTTTTAACATCTGTCAGATGTAATTTTTAATTGTAAATATACTACCGCTAAAAGTTAGGTTTTTCTGAGCACATTATCAATATTTTAATTTAAAAATAGAAAATAAAGGAAAGAAAAAGAAATAATATTAATAATATATTATTATTACCAAGGAAAATAGTATTAACAATAAGAATGTGTACTCATGAGATAGGTTGTAATTAAAATTCATAATTAAACTTAATCTTATATTTATATGTACGGAAATGTTGAAAATGTGAATCTTATTTATACACAAATGTACTTGATTCTGTTAAAACATATCCATAAACATCAAAATAAATTGCTTTAAAGATAAATAACTCATGTTCATTACATCAAATAGTTTTGTTAAAGTTAGTTTGCTAGTTTAACAGTGAGACATGTGATTTGGAACCGATTCAAGTAAAATGGATGAACACGAATTTGATACTCACTCCAAACTGTATGTCTAAACTCGTGTAAGGAGTAGGATATTTTTTTTACCGATGAAGCAGCATTTAATGAAATATAATTTATGAATCTTTTGATTAAACCACCTTTAGCGACTTTTTCTTCGTGTTGTGGACAGTCTTTGCTCTCACCTCTTTATTGTTTTAAATGTTCTTGTCAATCTAAGCGTCTAAAATTTAGATCAGAAGAGCTTTTGCGAGAAAAGTTAGGCAACGTAAACATCTTAAAACAACATTTTATACTGTTCCAGAAATTATTTTTGTTTTGTAAATCAAACAGCTTCAAACTGTTTCAATGACAAGACAAAGGATGATTGTCACCAAACTAAATATAACAAAATAAAATAAATTATTTCCGCATTTTATCTAATAATGATAGATTACACGGATATACCCAATCATTCCGTTTGGATGACATGCAATTGTAACAATTACTTTTCACCATCAATTTAACTATGCTAATTGAATCAACAACAAGTAAGACTGTTTTCTCGAGTTAAGTACGACGACTTAATATGCTTTTACGTTTTTATCTAACATTAAAAACGCATTGCTAAATCGATGCAAAATCGAAAAGTGTTCATATCCCGATTTTAGGCTTTATTTAACATTTTTTCTAGTATTGGCATTTATTGAAAAGGAAATTCACTAACAATAAGTGACCTTCGCCAAGAATATTTTCGATCTTTTATAGAGAGTTCCATTTAGTTGTTGGGGATAAATGCTTTTTGTTCATCTTTCGTGTCTTGTGGTTTGGTAGTGAGAGTAACATTCGTTTTCGTAAGTTATCTTGTAAAATGGAAGGATTGGTTTCAAAAAAAAAAAAAAAAAAACGCATTACAATAGCTGTTTATTTGATTTATTTGAATGCAATAAGGAGTATAATCCTACCTAATAAATCCTGCCGTCCATAGTGAATCAGCAAACCCACGTAGGTAAATTGCAAAACATGTCAAATCTGTGTTTATGAGCTTAAGGTTGTTTAGAAAATAGTTTACCTCAGAGTTTGTTCCAAAAGTAGAATTAAATTTAAAGATAATTATCTTGGGGATTAAAGCGGTTCCATCTTTGGACAACTCAGTCTCAAGAGCTGACCCATGATATAGCAGAGATAAAAGTTGTTAGTGACCTTCCTCCTTGTGGGATCAATTTGGTGTAACCTGTAGACTAACGGATGATTTAATGTCCAAAAGAAAACGAAACAGATGTAACTACCTATTTCCGAAATTTTGAAACATTCAGGGAGTGAAAAAAGTACCTTCTAGAAAGCGTCAAAAAAGACGTGGTCTAGATATTAGCTATAGGTATTCAGGATACGCTATTGTCTATTTGTTTAAGTCTTCGAGAAAACTTCGATAAGGATTCGAAAAATTAGTTGAATAAAGAATGCTAATCTTTAAAGGGTAAAGTGGCAAAAGGGTTGAAAAGGAGAAGAAAGTTGCTCAGGATTCAATCAGAAACATAATGGAAGTTGCGTGAAAATACATAGAACAGCAAAATGAGACAACTGTATTGGATGTTTTGGTAAAACAAAATAAAATAAAATGGGAAGAGAAGGATTATGCATTCAGCAATTTAATGTGAAGATACGGAAATTGCTCTGGGTTAATTTTTTGGCTTGCCAAAAATTGCCTGCCTTTTGCTTGCAATCACAAAGAATGTGACAAGCGATCTAGCATCCTATTACATAAGCTACGAAGACGATTCCTTCTGAACTGCATTACTTCTTTGACTTCTTCTATAATGGTGCCTTAATAAAATCTTTCCGTTGTGCTTAGTTATATTTTTTTCAGTGTTCTTTGTGCTTTTCCTTGACCCAATTCCTTATGTGGTTTCGTATTGCGCTTTTGGGCACTTTTAGAACAGTATCTGGACCTAAGTGGATGATCTGTTTCTTGTGAACTAATCAAACTGATGAGTTTGTTACCTTCGATTACCGAATGTCTCGGAACTTACTGTAAGGTAACTTTATTGCGGTCTATCAGGCTATTCAGTTCTTGACTAAATTCCCAAACCAGTCTCGATTGTATCTTAGGGATCACTAGAGCTCCCAGTATCGCCTGGCTATTTGTTGCAATATAGATCTCCTTATTTTTATAAGCCCTTTAATTAACTTTGTTGCACAATGCAAAATTATGCCTCTGTTTATGAAACTGTGGTATATTTTCCTAGTGGAAGGATGATCCCTATGTTTCTCATCTCAATGTAGATTCCAATTCCAGTCCTGTTCTAGTTTATACAGCTACTTGTAGAGCGTTGCGCATTTTACCTTGGACTACAGTCTTGAATTTACCCTGAGCCAGAGTAACAACATTACCACGGTTCCAAAGTTTTATGTCCCTGATTGTTCAGTGCTTCTCGTAGCTCGTTCCCAACCAAGTTCCACAGTAGGAGGGGGAAAACCTCGTCCTGGGAATGTCCTTTTCTTTTCCCCGAACCACTGGTGCCTCTCCCATGGTGGTTATGTAAAAGCTCATCTCCTTTAAAGCATGTAGTCTAACCATCTGCAGCAATTCTCATCGATTCCTTTCTTCCTTGATCCTTTGGAGATTGATTGAAATTTAATGCTTCATGTTTGCATATGCCGTATATGTAAATAGGTAGAAGAAACAGATTCTTGCTGGAAAAAAAAATGGTAATACACAGGCTGCCCTAGCGAATTGGGTCATTAAATTTTGTCGAACTTTTAGTAGGAATTTGATTTTGAAATTTTCGTAGTAATCATGCTCGACGAAAAAATATTTTCAGTCTTATAGCAGTTTTTGGTTCAGGTGCGATATCAACGTTCTTATTTTAAATGAAATGTTGTTATTTTTTATGGGTCCAATGTATTGCTGCTCATTTGTGATGAGTTGTTTAATGTTTGTTATTGCTTAAGTTATCGTTTTTGAGTTTTTTTTGACAATTTTGCAAAATTTTAAAGTTTTCCTTTTCCTATAGAATTAATTTTGAGGCTATTATACATAAGGTTTTCTACGAATGCTGCAAGTACACGTCATAGGTATTGACGATAGGGTAACTGCGATATTCTATACAGTGTGTTTCAGAACTATGCCAATAGGATTCTTAAGGTAAAACATTTTTCAAATGAACGTCGTATCTTTTAGTGACAATTTATGCAGGCCGGATTTTATATCGGTTGATTTTAAGTTGTGTGTTTATTCTGATATTTTTGAAAATTCACGTTTATTTATAAAACGGCAGAAATATATCAATATTCGGAACCCTCTGTATGATAAAATGATGCATCATCTCTCTGTATCATTTGAATAATATTTGAAGTATTTATTGTGACTTTGTTTCTTATTACTAAAATTTATTAAAGACATAGACAATAATTATTTGATATTAGCAAGCTATAAGTGTTATTACACATTAACAAGTGAACGCATTGTTTACATCGGTTGACAACACATATAATTTTCTTGTAAATTATTTGAAAGGTACTACAAATAATCAAAAACAAAAACACTTCTACCCAAACTTTGTTTATCTTTTACATGGATATGGATAAATTCAATGCGTTACTTGAATTTCCTTTTTAATTACGGGATTGTTTGTAAATAACTGAGAAAAATGTATTTTTTGTGCGATAAACATGGCTAATTAAGGTGTACCATGGTTAAATTAATTTACTATAATAAAAAACTAGTCACAATAAGTACTTCAAATATCATTACAAATGAATGCAAGAAGAGATGATGCATCATTTTTGAAAGCATCATGCTATACAGAGTGTCCAGAATAACTTGCTTAACGGTAGGAACTTTTGCATATTTCTGTCGGTTTTATGAAGTAAATGTAAATATTTCAAAAACCATCAGAAATAGGTACACTGAACCTTAATACTAATCGATGTAGAATCTTGTGCTGCATTCAATGCTGCACTGGAAAATATACGTTTCATTTGAAAACAAAAAGTTTTTCTTACTTTAAAGAGATATATATTGGGCATGAGTTTTTGATCACTCTGTATAGGATTTGCAGTTATCGCTATCGTAGTCAATACCTATGAGCGTGTACTTGCATACACATCAGCAGAATATCTTAATGTCTAAGAAATGATGCATCATTTTTGAAAGCATAATGCTATACAGAGTGTCCAGAATAACTTGCTTAACGGTAGGAACTTTTGCATATTTCTGTCGGTTTTATGAAGTAAATGTAAATATTTCAAAAACTACCAGAAATACCTATGAGCGTGTACTTGCATACACATCAGTAGAATATCTCAATGTCTAATAGCCTATGATATATTTAATTTTATTGAAAAGAGTGTAAACGTCAAAATGGTGAAAAAATTGCAAATATCTCAAAAACGATTGGCTTTGGACACATTAATACAAACTCACAAATGATGCGAGCAATACACTGGACCCATAAAAATTGCACTATTCCATTTAAAATGAGAAAGTTGATCGACACCCTGTAGGTATACCAAAAGTGCTATAAGGTTGAAACTATTTTCTTTAAGTAAACTATAGCTGCGCATGACTACTCCTGCTGGAAATTCAAAAAATTCTAATGACCCAATTCGGTGGGGCAGCTTGTATAAGAAATATTTTTCCATAAAAAATAAATACATAAAAAATACATTAAAAACACATTAAAATACATTATGAACGATGAAGTCTTGTGTATTACTCAATTAAATGTAATAAAAAATATCGGCTTACTAGTTTCGGTTAAACAGCCATCTTCATTTAAATTCATATTGGCAGCATGGCTCTAAATATGGTTGTTTAGCCGAAACTAGTAAATCGATGCTGTCTATTACATTTGAATCAGTAATACGCCAGACTCTCATTATCCTTCACACTTTAACTGAATTTGGACATAATTATGCAAAATGCATTATGTAGGTACATGTGGAATAAATGGGTCAAAACGGCAACCGGCCAGGAGCACAGTGTTGAGGTGAGCAATTGACATGAATTATACAATATGAGTGTTAAATATGATATATATATATATATAATCAATAACTCCTTCTACCTCAATTAAGGTGTAGGAGTATTTCTTTTCTTTTCAACCATGGACGAACCTCTTCCATTCTCTCCTATTTTCTGCCATCTTCCTCGCTTCTACCCATTCTTTGTTTCTTTTCTGTAATATTTTTCCTATCACATCGTCCCAAGTTTGTCTAGGTCTTCCCGGCTTCCTATTTTTCTGTATTCTCGCCTCCCATATCTTTCTTACTGGCCCCGATGCTTCCATTCTCAATAGATGTCCCCACCATTCTAACTGCTTTTCTTCTATAAATTCTAGAGTCGATTTTATGTTTAGGTCTTTTCTTATATCTATGCTTCTGATTTTGTCTCTCTTCGTAACTCCTCGAACTCTTCTCAGAAACTTCATTTCTGCTGCTTGTATTTTACTTTTTTGTTTTTCATTTAGTAATCATGATTCGCAGCCGTAAGTTAGTACGGGTGTAATAATTGATTTAAATACTTTAATTTTGGTTTTTTGTGATATTTCTTTTTTATTTATGAATTTATTTTGCATAGTATAGTACAAATTCATTGTTTTCTCAACTCTTTCATTTATTTCTGCTTCTTGTGTTCCATTTTCGTCTAGGTTAAATATGATACCCTTTTTAAATATAAGTTGAGTAGAAGTACTCGATGTACTTGTTAGAGATTTCCATTGGCTGCATACCCAATAATACTTTCTTCAAATTTTTATATTACCTTGATATCTTGAAAAGTTGAATCGATTAATTCTCAGGATATGTTATGTCAGTTGTGCGCAATAAAGCAACATTCCTGCAAGTCTACCAGGTACTAAAGTTCTGCTGAAATAGGCTAGAGTCGCTATAATGGGGAATTGAATAAGCCCATTTTAACGGTTTTACCAAGAATTCCCGACATTTTATTTGCGGTGTAAAGGTTGCCGATACTCAAATTAAGTTAATCAATTAAATTAAATTGAAAGAAGGCGCATAATTCATCTGCATGACGGACAGTTATAATCGTACGCTAGCCGTTAAGAGTACTTTGTAGTAAAAATTACGGTTGTAAACGGTCTAACATTTCATGCTGGGGCTTAACGCAAATACCCACTCGTCATTCTGAACGGCGTCTAAGTGCGGTGTTTAACGTGGAACGGCGCTCGGCATACCCAGACTCCACGACAAATAGTATTAAGTATCATTGGGGTAGGTAACAGAGACGATATACGCGCATATGTCGATGTGCGGTGCGTTCTAATGTAGACGAACAGGTTTTGTTTAGCATAATCAACAGAGTTTGGAATGCAAATTGAGAACCGCTGCCGGTGCACGAGCGGCGCGGCGCAGGTACCATACCACCAAGCGTTTAATGGCAAATTGCAATGGCTGTCGATTAATTGAAATGTGGGTTTAATATGGAACGATAGTATTTGACTTAAATGCTGTTATTTGCATTATTGCTGCCGCTTCGTCAGCTTCATAATTCATATTTCATGCCATTAGCACCTTAATAGGTGAAATCCGGAATCGATTATGCGGATTAATTGCGAGGGTAGGAAGAGATAATATTACTTTATTACCAAGACTAGACAGATATTACATGGCATTAAAGGTAGTTTATATTCTAATCTAATACTAATGTTATTATATTTATTGCAAGATACATTAAAGTATTAGCTTTATTCTTTGTGTAGCGAGAAATATAAAAGCACGTGATATTACCATAAACTAATAAGAGATGTGCCCTTTTTTTTGAAATAATGAACAACCTATATTTATATACTGCACGAGCCATCTGTTCGGAAAAGAGAGGCACAATATTCTTGTAAATACCTGATTAGCATTTCTAGTATTTAAGATAATCCTTTTATGTTGCATTTGATAGCCCTCGTCCGGTTTAGCCACTTTCTACGAGTTTTCCGAATTACCGAGGGACTGACGTTCACAGCGTAATTTCCCGTGATGTATGTTTACAGCCCTTAGTTTGTTTGTTATCCCCCGTCTTCGGGAAAGTTTCCAGCCGTTGAAAAGGCAGAAACTGCCCGAAGGAAGAGGAGTTGCAGATATGTAGTCACGAGTCACGGCCCAAATAGTTATATCCACGCAGCTCAATTCAACTATCACAACGAGCATCAACTTTCGTGCAAAACCAATGTAACTTTACTCGTTTTTAATTGTTTAATTTAATCAAATATAGTAGTAAGTAAGAACCACGACGTGTTTTTATTTACATCGAAAAGGTACAAAACGGCCAGCGCACATAATCACAAAACACCATCTCAACTAAAAACAGTTATACCTTTGCATGGTTATATGTAAGATGCGCAATCTTCTATCGTGCTGGTTTCTGCTGCATGTGTAATTCCTGAAATTGACAGAACATGAAATATTTTCAACAACTTTGTACAATGTGTGTCGAAAGGCACTTCTATAGTAAAGTAGTTCTATAAAATTTTGTACGTTTTTTTTCCGGACTGTATGGTTTATAAATGAAATTCACAAGATCAAAGAATAAACCTAAAGAAAATTAAAGAAAAAAATAAGATCATTTTAATAACCAGTAGCTACCCTACGTATAAATAAAATTATAAAGCAACATTACACAAATTATACGAAGCATAATAGCCAATAAACTAAATGTGGCGATTGATGCAAAGATGCTTGTAGTAAACTATTAGATCAAATGCCCTTAAGTGTGTGACAAACGTTGTGGTTCCAATGAGGTACTTACTCGTGTAGTGATACCTTAGAAATACGAAATTTCTTGGTCTAGCTGTTGGGGCGAGGCAACGTGGTTCCATTTGACGTTTTCCTGTGAGATTAATTGAACATGTCAAAATTAACGCTGTTAGTGATATTTCGTGAGAACTTTTGTTTGTGTAACGGAACGGGTTTTCTTGTCTGGAAACTTTTGGGGATGGCTAGCCCAAATTCAATTAAGACAAAGCCAAATTCCGTCTCACAGATAACCCCTCCTGCTCTTTTGACCGGCGAGCCACTGCTGAGAAACAAACTTTTTGTTCGGTAGCGAATGGTTTTAGTAATTTTAGCCAAAGATGTTTCCCAACGGTGTTTTCCTCCGTCAGTCGAAGCAGGGCCGTTAGTTAGCCTAAAGATTGACGACTTGCCCACCTCGTCGGCTTTCTCTTTCCGATGATAACTTCCTCTCCAACCCCTTACTATGGGTACCAAATAAAGTTCTTTCGAGTTTGATAAGGTGAAATAATAGAATGATTACTTTTTACACTAATATATTGAATAAATTTTGTGACAATTGAGTTAAACTAACAATCTACAAATTTAATAAAATAACAAGCAAAATACAAAACGAAACATAACTGTTTAAATGAATTTTTAAGTTTTTCTTGATAATGTTGATTAACTTAAATTCTAGTAATTCTTACTTACAAAATTATTTATTAAGGGAGAGAGAGAGAGCGAACGAGTTACGGTTTTTATGTATTTGCAATGGTTAGATTAAGCAGAAATTTCGAACATCTTACCGGCCGATGTGGGTAATTAATTCTTCCCGTATTCCAAATTATAAGGCACAAAACTTACACAACACTCACAAAAATTTAAACAAAGAAAAGGGGGAATTTAAACGGATTTAGCACAAAATCACTAATGACCTCTCGAAGAATGCTTTTGCTTCCTGTTCTCAAATTTTTAGGCTTATTTTAATTGCATAATTTTAAGAAGATTTTAATTTTTTACCTTTAAGATACGGATACGCCCGGACGAAAATGGGGGCGCGTGCTTATTCCTGAAGCTTATTCGAAGGACCGCGGACTCATTAATTCAAAACAGCAATGTAAAGGATTTTTATAAACTTTGGTTGCGACGTCATTTCGCACCGATAACTAGTTTCGCTTCTCTTTACAGGAGGGCGCAAGTATGACCGAAGGCGTCTTCAAACGCCCTTCTTGAGAGTAACGTGGAATCTGCTGGTCAGCATTTGTAACATACAACAAAACAAGGAAGCAGATAATATGCAAAGTAATACCATATTATCTCAATTACGCGAGTCTTTAAAAGAAAATAGTCTATTATTTCCTGTGAAGTAGACGCTGCTTCAGCAAATGCCACAGTACCTATCATCTACGTCTTAATAAAATGAATTTAAATACTTAGTATTATACAGGATGGAATTTCGTATTCTTACATCTGCATGGAAAAAAACAAGTAACACACTGAAACGTGATAACTGGAAACTGAGTAAAATAGTTCAAGGATGCAGAAATAATCTTCACTCATACTTTTTTAAGAGAAGGTAAATGTGGTGTGATGGTAGCGAATAGATAAATTTAAATATTATCAAAAAAATGCATTTTTTTATTCTAATTTGAAGTATTACCTACCTTAAACAATTATTTATGGAATAGTTCCAATTCTTATCCTAACTTACCGAGCAGATGGGTATATATTATAATATAAATTTAAATAATTCTTGATAAGAACTCATAAACTCATAACATCTAAGGGGTACTTTTAATATATGTTTTTTATTAGTCATCAATTACGAATACTTTAACCAGACTAGACATTATAAATGTGAAATACATATAGCCCAAAAATAAGATAATTGGTATGATTTTATATTGACTGTATTGTTAATACTGAATTCTTTTAGAAAAAGGGCACTTTACCCTTGAACTTCTTTCAGTTTTAAATAGCTCTATTTTGTATACAATAGAAGATGAATTAGCTCCAATGGCTCTTAAATTAATTGTAAAATTCTCAAACCTTTGCATTATTATAATAATTTCGAAAATCCGTGAGAAAAAAGGATCTCATAGGGGCGTACTTTTTGACACACATTGTATAATGGCTATAAATGAGTGTTGACAAAAAAAATATTAAACTTATAAGCATGAATAAAAATATATTGAATGAAAAAACTGCTGTCTCTAATCAATTAAGATAGATATATTATCAATCAAAAAGTTTATTACAGTTGTTAATTTGGTATGTTATATCTAAAAATAGATGGGTGCTTGGTTTTAACTTGTCAGTACCGTTGCTTCTTCGAATACAATTTGATACACATCCTCTTAGTGTACCTTTTCTGAAGGATTTCTCTAGTCCACATTGAAAATTTGGTCTCGCATTCGTTCAGAATAAATCCTGTAAATAAGAAAGGAAAAATTAATATGGAGTCTAGGCTCTAGATAAACATGAAAAAAAAATGTGGGAAAATGGGTTTATTGTAGAAATACTAAAAGAATTTGTGCAACAAATAAAATGTACTTTCAAGTGTAATTAGTTTTGGATTTTGTTTGACTATTTCAGCTTTAATTATTCAGTTACAGTTTGATAATATCTCATCCACTATAATGTGTATGCACTATTCTTTAAGTTTTATTTCATTTCTCTGAATATCTGCTTCGTCTCTATCGCATTTGTAACCGCATTTACTATTTCTCTGTTTATCTTTCATTTGGTATGTGCTCTCTAATCTAGGTATTCTACATTCTTCTTAAGACTCATTTTTATGACGATAATTCTTTTTTATATATTTTTAGAAAATTGCCAGTATGCACACATAAGTTGAGGTCGTCGAGTCATTTCGTCGTTTTGACAGAAAATATCCATGGTTACCCAGTGTTATCAAACAATTTTCGTTAATTTTCTAATTTCAGCTTTTTTTTTTGTATGTATAAATAAATATTCTTTCGTTTATAAAAATGTATTTATTACATTTTCCATGCTAGCAAGTTTGTGGATTTATGGCTTTAAAATGAAAAATAAAACAGGAACTGCTGTAAATGTTTATCAATAACGTTAATGTGATGTCGTCCTTTACAACCGTTTAATATGTTTAAATGTTTTCACTAACAAGATTTTGTTGTAATGTAATAATGCATGGAAATGTCAACCACAGCATAGTAATTATTTTCACTAATTTCTTTAAACTTGAAAAAGACAATAAGTTGTCTAAACGTCGTCATTAATGATCCAAAAATTTGTCTTTCATTTTAAAGCTATAAATCCGCGAACTTGCTCGCATAGAATTAGAATATAATTGGCTAACAGGCAAAGAATTTCAAACAATTTATTATATTTTTTAAAACATATTTCGGGTGAGAGTAATTGCTATCTTGAGGTTTAAAAAAAATCGAAAACTGCAAATTCTTGACAAAAAGTCAAAAACTAACATTTAAAGTAAAACTCAAATAAATTACAATACAACAAACAACAAATTAAAATTATTACAGAATTAGTACCAGCCAACAAGTATAGAGAACTTAGGGCCGGTTGTACAATATGCCGATATACTAGCCACTAGCAGTATCTTACCGATAAGTTCGTTTTTGGCGTTGTACAATATATGGATATTTGTATTGGTTACATTGTTCTTGTTGAAAAGTTTTGAAAGTGTTGTTCACTTTCCACTATCTAAAAGAGCCAGGCAATCAAATTTGAATTTTCCACAATTATTTTTAGTAACTTCAAAATAAAGGTATTAAAATAATTATTAATGTAATAGAAAATTGTAAGTAATTTAATGAATGATGATTCAATGTTGAAGTTACTAAAAGTAATTGTGAAAAATTCAGATATGGTTGCCTGGGATTATGCAATATCGCACAACCAACAATTACAAATTTATTCCTAATGATAGTATCAGAAATCGTTTTTTCCATATACTATAGCTTCTTTCAATAGTATTTCTTGTTCGAAGCAATGCTTCTTGAAACAAATTTTCTTGGGGTGATGTAAAGTTTGGCAAAGGCGTAATTAAATACCCTGATAATCCATAGCCGGTGTCACTTAATAATATCTCATTTTGTATGTCACTTCGTTCAAACCTTACTTTTATTACTCAGGCATTAAAAATAGTTTAATCAAGACTAGATCCAGATCATGCTCCTCCTATATCGCATATGCATAAACTAGCATCACAAATAGTTTGGACAGTAAAAGAATAATATCCTTTTCTATTCGAAAATTAAATAAATACTGTTAAAAATGTAACCCAACCTAATGTAAACAGTAGTGTAAAAAGTACCCTTCACAAATCGTAAAGTATATACACTTCTAGTGTATTATGCAACTTAATGCAACTTTTCCTACGAACATTTTTATGATAATTAGTCCTACTATTTTAGAATTTATTTTTATCCTTGTATTTCCAATTCAGTTGCAGTCTTTGAAGCACTAAGTTTAGAATCTTTTTATATTTTTTAGGATTGTTCTTTAGCTTGTTCGGTCAGGATTGACGGCCGATCACATCTTATTTTATTTTTTAATCTGCCTTCATATTTATGTTTTTGTAATATGTCGTCGATAGTGAAGCTACTTTTTTCATAATTTCACTAATTTTCTTACAAATGTACCCTCTTTAAAATGATCTACTATTAATTTATGAAGATCAAGTGTAGATAGCTTCTTGATGATTTCCTTTCATTTTCCACTTACTTCTAGTTTTAAAAATGACTTCACTAAATGTGTGTTTTGTCTCACTTCATGCGTACATACCACAGCATCGTAACAACCTGTGTTATGTAGGTATACAAAGTGCATATTTTTCTACACTACAATTGCACAAAAATTTTACCCAATACTGGTTTCATACAAATTAAAGATGGCTGGAGTATTATCGCGATTAATGTATAAATAAATAAAAAAAAAAATTGATTGAATATTCACTGCCTTTCAAAAGCAAGAGAGTAATACTGCGTCAGAATTCTCAACAGCACTAATTACTAAATGCGCAAGAAAAGTGTCAACACTTCATTTTTATTTCGCCGATAGCAAACCTACCTATAGTTGTCGGTTGGTACAGTTTGTAATACAGCACGTATCCTTATACTACCGATAAATATACATCTTTGCTGGATAGCTGTCGAGTACTTCTATATCAGTTACCTTAAATGTTAAATTTTAACTTTTTATCCTTAGTATTTTCGATACCGTTAACCGAAACATGATTTAAAAAATTCAATAAATGCATTTTTGAACAAACAACAACAAAAAATTAAAAGGTTTAATTAAAAATAAAAGTACAGAATTTTGAATGACGTTAATAAACAACCAAGAATTTTATTATATAAAAAAAAGAAAAAAAAATGTTAATTACAAACTTTTGCAGAAGAAAAAACCGTGAACAGAGGATCCTGGTCTAAATCAAAAACTGCATTTGATTCTAAATTACAATAGGACAATGCTAAATCCTATATCAAAGCAAAAGATTAATTAGTTCAGGAGGATAATTCTTTTTTTCAAAACAATCCACGTGGTTTCAAATAAAATAAAATAAATTCGTGGAACACTAGGAATTATACAAAAATGAAAACTAAAAAACAAAAACAATGCTTCTATTTACCCAACCCGAGGTGATAAATAATTAAAATGAAACAGTAAAATTAGAAAACGAAAAAATTAAACTCTTTAAAATAATGAGAGAAATTAAACTGCAAATTTATCTTCCTGCACAGAAATAATAAACGCTCTTATATCTATAGTGTGCACACATCAATATATTAACAATTATTATTAAGCGAATTCCTTGATGGGACGAAATGTATTCAAATTATGCGAATCAAATTAAGATATAAAAAGTATTAACAAAATGGCAGCAAACAATTTAAAAATACATGTACTCACGCTGACAGTCGACCAAGGAACTGAGTGATACAATTCACCAGTCGTTTTTCAAACAAGAACAGCTGCGTGCAACGCAACGCACAAAACGGTACGCCAACGGACAAAATCTCAAAACATAATAACATAAACTATACAAGCGAACGCTAGACATTTAACTGAATGAAATTAATTTAAAAAACTTACCACTAAATTAAATAAATTGACATGACAAAATCTATGCAACTTAAAAAAAAACTCTCGCGAAAACTGAGTGTCCGTTCACAGCACTACGTATGAAGTTTTTCAGGCTATGTCTATATGTCAAATATCTCTTATAAAATGTTGGATGAAAAATTAATTATGGCAAAATAACAGACAACTTTTATAATACTCAAGCCTTTACACTATAAAAGTTCTTTTTAAAATATTTTTCACAGTGCCCGTATAGCCCGATTTTTCTAGAACAACAAAAAACCAAATGAGCCGGTAGATTTTACAATTTCCATTTTTCCAGCATTCGTAGCGGTTGTTCCCATCTGTTCCAAATTTCTTTCTAATCTGGCCTCATTATTTTCTTGTATTCATTACAATGTCCTGATCGCAATTCTATAACACTAATATCTTTACACAGGTTTTTGTCATCCTTCTTGTAAAAACATATAATGAATATTTGATTCCAATCTTCATTTCCAACAACCAATGTCGATTGTGTTAAATACACGTGGATAATGGATCGAAATTAAGCACATAGTTTAATTGACGATTTTAATATATTACAAAATACAAAAAATATATTACAAAACTGACTTGTTTACAAAAACATGACTGTCGTGATTGTTTTTACTAAACAACCTACTGATACAGTCGCGAGCAAATGTTATAGGCACCTTTGACGAAACTAATGGGTTTCGTGTTTTTTTGCATTTTTTTTGTGACAGTTATTTCAACGTTTATATAATCGTCTTTATGGTTATAATAGTCTTTACCTTTTGTAAATGTATTATTTTTTTATTATATATTTTCAAGTCTTCGAGATGTCACTTTCCCCCTCCCATCTAAAAAGTATTGTACCTGTACTAAAAACACTCTAATATGCAACAAATTAATAAGATCCCTTAAAATACTACATATTTATAATGTATTACCTACAAGTTCTTATTTTCTCATTTCTTACTGTAATATTCGCCCAAAATTTAGGGTGCCTATAACATTTGCTCGCGACTGTATATGTATAATCGTTATATTTACGAAATTTCAGGGGACATCTATCAATTTAACAAATATATAAATTATCAAATTCAAACATAACAGATTGGAAAGCTTCTGCCAACATCTGATTCGTTTTACGAATTTAATGAGAATATTTCCAGATTCAGCCATTTTTCATTCCATTTAGGGCTCTCAAGTTTCTACAATCCCTATTTTTCTCCACTGGTGTATTTCCCGTTTGTCTTGCATTCATATCTTCTATTGCAAAATCTTCTCTGTCTTGGGTTAGTAATATTATTTGGTATCCAGAGGCGGCGGTTGCATAAATCACAGGGGAGATTATGACAATGATAGACTGTGCTGCGTATGCCATCACGAAATATACTGTTGCGTTACAAATTTATACGATCACTTTGTTTCTAAATATCTGTTATTTTTAATGCTTTAAGTACATAGGCCATGCTATCAAAATATGAACAAACTGAGCGAGGAAGATAATACACGTGGACTAGCTGAAAAATTCCGGCAGGTATATCATATCTTATTGTGAAAAAATCCACGTAAAATAACAAAAAAACAACTTGTTTTACTTTTTTAGAGTACCTTAATTCCTTTCTTTGATTAACCGAATTATAAGTCATGTCGTAAAAAAATGAAATTCAGATTTCTATATATATGTACTTATCGATAACATGGTAGTAAACAAATTCTGAATGGAAAATATAAAATGTACCATAAAATCTGCCGTCTAGACTCTAGACTGCAATCGGACGAAACGAGACCGCTCCTACTATCCGAAACTACAGTCGTAGTTTTCAAACTGCTGTTATTTTCGTATGGAAGAGAGTTTCCGAACACAATTAGGTTTTATGTCGCGAGAGCCTTAATTCACTTAAACGCGGAAACAATATCTTAACGTGTACCGAGAGTGCATAACGTTACTTTACATAACATGCATTTATGTATGTAGGTACGTATAGTGAACGATGAAGATGTTTGTTCACCCGACGCTTTTTCAAAATTACAGATAGGAGGATTTCCACCTTGTTTACCTATCTGTTTGCGCTAGATAACAGTGCAACGCCCGCGTCTTTTCCTCAGTTCTTAGATCTGGCCGTGATAAATCGCCTGTTTTACCGTTAACTACCGCAAACATGGAAGGATAAAATAACATTCGGGACTAATAATCTTGAAAATGTTCTATTTGTTCTACTGTTTTAGGTGTACAACTAACAACTGTTAGCACTAGATTTGGAATGTCAATATTAAAAATATGTTCACTGTTTAAATGAGCATTATAACAATTATCTTGGAAAACATATACATAGTTAACAAGTTGCTTATTGTGTTTAAAAATATGCAAAGTTTATAATTTAAGGTGATATATAAGGGCAAGTTGGGGCAAGTGCAACCTTAGGTGAAGTGTCACACCGCTTCCCTGTTCGAAATGTTGGTGGGCTTAAATAGGTGTTTTTTCATATGTTTTAGCGAGTAAACGTACCAATATTTGCTAGTGCTTCTATCACCCTTTCGAAATCTTTTTGTTACGAGAGTTATGAAAGTCAAAGTATCAAAGTATCAGGCATAGTATAATATCTAATAATCAACTCAATTTTTAGGACAAAAGTGGACGGATTTTTTACAAGAGAAAATGTTAAGTCCAACACTCCTTATGAGCATACCATATCCACCATATTTTTTTTTCTAGTAGAATTGGGGGAAACTTAAACCTGGAATTAAGTTTATTCAATTATAATTATTATTAAAATTGCAGTGAAACGTAACTCTGTTTTCTAACTTAGCTCTGAAAAAGCAGCACTCGGAAATAGTACACCATTATAAAAACCATTGCAGAAATTAATATTCTGAAATATTTCAACAAGTCCTAGAGATATCAAATGCTACTCCGAATATGTATTTTTCGTGTAAGGTTATTGTTTCAAGCCATAGCTGTTCAATGTCATTTGAAAACTAAAATTTTAATGATAAGAAAAGCAACAGATAAGAGAAACTCAATTAAAGTTTACAGGTAATTATTGGCTGACATGTTTCGGCTGACTAGCCATTATCAGAGCCCTTCTAAAGCAGAGGCAAACATTTAAAAGTCTTCGCCTCTGCTTTAACACGGCTCTAGTCAGCCGAAACATGTCAGCCAATAATTACATGTAAACTTTGATTAAGTTTTTCATCCCTGTTGGTTTTCCTATCATTAAATATCACTCAATTCGAACATAACCATTTATATAAAATTTTACCTCTCATTTTTCCTCCGCGATTAGTTATATCATTTCGATGTAAATTATAGCAGTTAACGCAAATATTTGTTATCATAATTACCCCGTAAAACTTCAATTTTTATTTCATTAAAACGATATGTTAGTTATCTCGCGTTTCAATGTGCTACCTTCATTAAGCAAAATAAAATTCTAAATTAACCATAACATTGCATAAATTACATAAGTCTATAGCGAATGTTACAAAATCAAATAAATTTCAACAATAAATAAAAAATAAATTTGTCAAAATTAAGAAAAATAACACTAGCCAACAAATACGAAGAAAAAAATTGCGAATGATGTTATAATGTCTTTGCGGAGAAGTTCAAAGCATTCTGATTGCGAATTCAACAACCAAAATTTTCCACCACGCCTAGATTCTTAGTTATAGAATATATCAGTCGCTACTTTTTTCATGTATTTTTAAAGTTCTGAAGTTGAAACCAAAAAGAAAATCAAGATATTTTAAGAATAACAGGATTTATTAGCAAAAATATGCATTAAAGTACATTTAAGCCTTTTGTAGATAGATTTTTGCAAATGCTGACTTTTTCGTTTATATTCTTGATCGCTTTCTCACATAAGAAACCAACAATAACCCCCATCATATCCATCTACCTTGGTAGCATTTTTCCATTGTTAGTATGTTTTGGTGGATAAAATACTTATCAATTTTTGCTAAAATAATCATAACTCAAAAATCTTAGGTATTAGGAAGATTTTATCATTATTTTCGCATTTAGCGGACAAAAATTAACAAAGAACTGCCTTTTACACCACGCACAGTAGGAAAATGGCTGTAAGCTAGTGTAATTATTATATATAATATTGATGGCTTTACATCAAATAATTATTGGAGCCTTTAGTATTCTTAATCTTTCTTCCTTTTGCTGTTTCGCGAGGTGATAAATGATGTCTCGTCAGCTATTTTGCAAAAATTGTTAATTAGCCTAATTCAGTTTTATTCGAAAACAATGCATTCGACAATTTAACATAAAAAAATAACAGGGATACTTTTGCTGGGATATCGTGAAAAGAAGTGCATGATATTTGAAACTTATTTTTGTCATACAAATATTGGAGAAATATGATCGGAAGATACGTTTCCGATTGTTTGAGTTGCATCTATAACATTCTTCATTTATACGTACAAGATATAATAAATCTGCACTGAGAATCATTCATTGGAATGCCGTGGATTCGATAGAGATAGGAAAAGATAAATTTCACGTAAAAACGGAAAGATAAACTAGCCAATCGAGAAGATTGAAAACTTGAAACAGTTACGAAATGTAGAAAAATGGGTAAATAAGGTGAAAATCCTCGTATCTACAACATTGAGAAATGGGTTGTTTGGGTGAAAACGCCGCTCCCGGGTAGTGGGGGTGATAGGGGTATTGTTTTCGCGTTGAAGTGAATCGAACATATCGCGACGCAAGGAGGTCTCAAGGTACGGGATAAGTTATGAATGTCGGTCTCATAGGAAAATAATAATTGAAAACTGTACTGCCGAACCAGCAATAAAACCATTATTTCCTTTTTCCCTAGAAGTCTAGACGATTGCGCGCGGTGTGCTCCTTCTTCTACTAGTAGATACATCTTCGGAAAAGTCAACGACCATTTGGTGCCGGTCACCTGAATGTCGCAAACACCGGGCCATACTTCGTAAGTTTGTGGGGCGCCACAGTGACTTGTTCACTATTATGTACGCTTTTTATTTGCAGTCGCGTAACATCCATTATACGTAGGTACCTTACTCGCTGTTGTATTAGTTTGTGAGCGAGGTTGTGTGTAAATAGTGGGTGGAGGGAGAAAGGGAGAGAGAGCGTATGGTGGTTGTTTGTTGTTCCTGCATGCGCCTGCGTTGTTCGAAATAAGTTCGTAATTTAATGTCTTCGCTTGTCGTATAGTTTACAAACCGGCAACCAGGAAATCGAGATACGTAAACAATTGGGAAATATCGACTCTGATCCGGGGATTTTCCCGCGACTCCCATTCATTATATCTAACTTTGTAACTGCTTGTACGTTTCGATAACGAATTGATAAATGTCGTTGCTTTTAGTATTGAAAAAAACAGAATTGTATAAAGTTTAAATGTTCTGCTAAACAATTAATAGATCAAAATTTGAACTAGCGAAGTAAAATTGCATATATTGCATATGTATGTATATTCGAGAGAATAGTGAAAATTGTGTAAGAATTATCTAATTTTTTTTTTGTATATAAATTCTCGTATTAAATATCAATATTTAAAGGTTTTCGTTATACTAGAAGCAATTAAGAATGATTAGGCAATATATATTCAATCGAACAATAGACAAAGTTATAAGAGATTTTAGTATAAGAAAAACAGGCAGTTTTCCTTGATAAGATTCTTAATTTGTGTAAGTGTAATAGTATTAACATTTTATAGGACACAGCTTCTTAGATATTTTTTAACGCATATATTTTTCTTTGTAAGGACGTTTGTTAACAAACCTGTTGAATTTCTTGCTTATATACATACATTCTGCATTTATGGCCTTTGAAAGGTTTACCCACTATGAGATTTAGCTTACGTATATCATGCTCATTCTATAACCTACAGGATTACATTGTTTATTGAATTTAACTATCACTTTTAATTTGTATTATATTTATTACTGCCTGGATTATAAATGAATTTAAAGAATTATTTTGAATGTGATAGAAATTTATAGGAAATTTATAGGAAACTAATAAAAACCGATATACGAAATGGGAAAATTCTTGATAGACGCGGAAGTGGCATGCACCCTATATTTATATGAAATAATCTTCAGTCATGCTTTTGCCCCTTCAAGGTCACGGTTAGTGCTGTACTAACAGCTCCTAGCAATTCAGGCAACTAAAATTTCTAACAAATTACTTCGGATGTGAAAAAACATAATTTAAAGAATTTTAAATTACATTTTTAACGTATCTTGGTGATCAACAGTTGTCTTCTCTACCGGAATATGTGAATAGCTTATATATACAACAATAAAATATCCGGATATTTTAGCTACCGATCAGTGTATACAAACTAATTAGAGATTTTTTTTCCAAGTAAATTATCTGTTTCTACCATTCATGAATAATAAATGTGAAATTAAAACTATCAATTAATATTAAACAATTTACTAACGTCATATCCTTTTTTTATAATATTTGCGAAAGATATCCTCCTTTTAGCACATCGAAATTATTAATTGAATCTCTTCTTGCGTCACCCTGAACATAAAATTGTTTCCAGGAATTTTGAAAAAAAATATTTAACACGGATTTAAATTTCCTTCATATCATTGACTTTGCATGAATAATGTACTTAATTAAAAATATTACCGACGAAATGCTGACTAAATCGAAATTCTTAATGAACGGCATAAATTATAAAGTTTTTTTAAAACGCAGTATACTGTGGGTGCAAAACATTGCATCATAGCTATTAGTTATACATAAGTCATTAGAGGCTATATTAGATCGTATTTATACATCCTTTAAGAATATATTAAGTGGGACTGTACTTTAATAATTACTTCATGTCACTGAATTTTATTATTCAATGCTTATAGGCTTTGAGAATTTAAGAGAACCACATTTTTTGGGAGGATATTTTTTCCGTGAAATACTTTTCATACATTTCCAGATAGTTCAAACATTAGACAAAATAAGATTTAAATAGGTAGGAACTGCTTATATAGAAAATATTAATTTTATTATTAAGTTCGTATAACAAAAACGTGGGTTTTTTTTTATGATGATTTACCATTGTTTGCTAAACCTAAATAAATAACTCCATTTGCTTCTATTTATCACTTTTTCCTTTGTTTCAAATGTTTTATTAAACTCAGTTTTCTTAACACATTCCTTCTGGCAATTAAGGTTTTTCATTAATTCATTATTAAATCTGGTGCGCTTGTAAGTAAACATTACTATGCATACATCTAACTGTTTAACAAACACCATAAAAATGGCAGTGAAACATTAACACTTCTAAAAATAAGTATTATAATATCCATCAAAAATTTATGAGATTTGATCATACTGCACAAATAGTAGGAAGGATGTCTGATTACATTAGAACTACAAATATGTATCTAACATCAGCTAATGTTTTTCTTTTTTTGTTATTGCTAGTGACAATTCCTATTAACGATGATCTTATTATTAATTCTACGTATGAATTCTGTACTAGAAAATATTTAGCAGGAAGAAAAATTAAATCAAAAGCAGTAAATATTGTACATGAGTATATAAATTTTGAGTTGACTGAAGCTGAAATAATTACCTATAAGCAATTGAAGCCATAGGTTACATGTCAAACTATTACCATGAATGGAGTCAATAAATTTTCAATCGATTTCACTTTGGTTCCAGCAGTTCTTAGAACCTATAATTAGCTAGATATAAAACATATTTTTAACTATGCGTTGAATCAATTTTTTTTTTGGTCCGTAAATAAAACTCTGGTTAGGTTCCACATTCGATTAGTCCAATCAGTATAATTTTCTAGATTTATGTTTCATTACGGTATTTATGTCTTATTATTCGTAATTTGACATTACTCTAGTGAATTATGGGGCGCATTTGACTCCTAAACGGATTAATGTGACCGATTTATTTTCAATTTAACGATGACGTATTGATTGGTGCATTGAAAACTCTTGTATTTAATAATGCCGAAACCATATCTGTCCTACTCTAATGGGTACTCATTACATAATGAAGGTATAATTAGGATTTAAATTGCAACTTCCCAAAATCTTAAGTGCATTAAATGCAATAGCTGTAATTTACTATTATTTTATTCGATTAAGCATTTGTGCTTTCAAGAATTATGGCGACTCAATGTGGGAGTTTGATTGTTAAAGTGTGGTGTTCCATTAGGGCATGCTCCCACATATACAATTATCGTATGTTTTATTTTAGGTAAATTAAAATTACAGTAGCATAGCTACACCATGAATCACGAGTATAGCGATTTTAAATTCAAATAATTTAAAAAAAACTTTAAATAATCAACATATTTTGTAAGAACAATAATAGTAACAATTTATAAAATTTCATACTTTTAGTATTAATACAAACATATCATTTCACTTTACAGATTTGTTTTCAATTTCCAATGTTTTTTTAAAGAAAAAACAGGCATATTTATGCCACGACAGCGTTACTTTTTCCTTTTTCTTTATTCAAAAATATTGAATATTCCTATGATTTCGCATCGTTGAAAATCTCCTGTTAGATGGGGCAGCAGCTTAAAAGCTCGGTATGTTCTATGCCTAAAAACTTCATGTAGGTTTTAAGTCTTTCTGGTGCACAGGAAGTCCTGCAGATGTATTCATCACAGATCTGCTTAATTCTTTTTTTTTAATTTTAATCGAATCTGCACCTGATTACATCCAAATAACTCGTCAGTTTAACTAACAGTTGGGCTAACTGAGGATGGATAAACACTTTTCTACTTTTATTTGTAAGTAAAATCTTTAATTAGTTATCGTACCGTTAATAAACCGAGCTTAAGAATGTTGTTTCTTTAAAATTATTGTTGGAGGAATTAATTTTTGAGCAGATTTTTTTTTTTTTTTCCTATTTAACCAAGCTTGAGAGTGTTTTTAATTTCAATTATAATCTTTAACTAATTTTAACACCAATTAGAGCGACATATTATGCTGGCAGATGTAGGGAAATAAATGGTAATATGAGGGTGGATACTTATACAAATACATAAAAATAATCATCATCATACTTGTGAATTTAAGTGAAACTGGATGCATTTGGGAAAAGCTCCAGCATATTGCAACAGGTTACTCCAAAGAATAATGGATAGTTTCAGGGTAATCTAGCGTTAAAGCTTTTGAACTATAATGGTGACTCCACGGCTGATAAATGTGCGCCGTTTTGAAACAAAAATACTTCGTATTTTTTACTGCTTTTGGAACGAAATATCTACAAGGAATATGTTATGGTTTTCAGGGATTATTACGTATTAAAAAAGAAATAAAAGTTCAAATCTTAATAGCTAAGAATTGGTTCGATTCCAAAACGATGTTATTAAAATATCTAACCTGGATAATAAATATATTGCAGAAAAATAATTTAGGTAAATTTAGAGATAAATTACATTACAACAGATCTTCACAAGTAAAAAGCAATGCTTTTGTAATAAAAAATTCATATGCTATACTGTTTCATTATGTTCGAGTAGTACAAAAAGTTGTCCGGAATATTTTCTTTCATTCATATCTTTTTTTTGTACATGACATCTCAATTGACAAATCAACATAATTTCAAAACAGAAACAGTCTAACAAAAATCTCGATTGGGTGCGTTCACATACTAGATAAGAGTAGATATCAAATTCTCAACATTGATCTATTCATTGATTTATTCATGTCAAATAGGCCACTTATTTCTCCTATTTCCTAAAGATTGCTGAAAAATTATGGACTCCAGCTTTGGGATTTTATCTTACAAAAATTTTTCCTTCCCGTCAAGAGGACACGCATTTGATCCCTAACAAAACCCCTGCTGCAACCAAATTTGAATCCTGCAAAATATGCCACAGCAATACATTTATTTATAAACATTATCCAGTCATATTATTTTCTGAGGCGGCATTTAAAAAAAAAATTAAATTGGATGTTTTACGTGAATTTTGCGTAAAGATTTGAAAAGCTGATATATTGGTTTGATAGTTTCATTTTATATCACACTACAACTTCCTTGTTATTTCCGACTGTTTCAGATAGAAAATTTTATTCATTTAATCTTTTGTTTGGTTTGTCTGTCGTGTAAAATTAACGTATAAAACCAATTTTTATTATTCTATTTTAACTAAACACATCTAACTACAGTTAGACTTGAAGAAAAGGAAATATCTGAACTATCAAGCCTGAGCGAGCAAGAGAGGAAATATCGGTAATGGAAAGGACCCAATATATTTCCCTCTCGCTGGGTTAGGCTCGCATCGTTCGGATACTTTTTCTTCAAGTTACCTAAAACATAAAATTATGATGGGTAGATCTAAATTTTTATCAAAATCTAAAAGAAATGGAACATAAACTGTAAAAGACAAATGCAAATTTATTTCTTCTTGTTTAATTTAAATGTATGGTGGATGTTTGTTCGCTGGTATACTAAACAACATGTAACATCAAAGATCTTAAGATGAAACCTACTTCAGTTATTAATATTCACTGAACCAAGTGAGATTTAAAAGGAACAGAAAAGAGAAGTTATGTATTATACTACACCTGACGCCCAATAAATAAGTTTTAAGCCTGTCATAATTATTATAAAATGTTTTGTTCCACTTTTGTAAAATTTTATTTACCTTATATTCATTTCAAATTACATGACGAGATCTGTAGGTAGCTAGATAAAAACACGTGTAACGGAACAACCGCTGCTAGAATATTTCATTACACCATAATAAAACGTTATCAGAGTGCCTAACTTGGTTAAGTTTTTGTTAAACATTAACGTTCTCCATTAAGAGAATGAAATTATAGCCCTATCCTATTGCCTTAACGTTTCCCATTATGTATTTACCTAAAGCAAATATTTATTTAAATAAAATAAAGTAACATCTATAAACAGTCACATGCAAGTTGTAGGTTTAACATCCAGCTTTCCAGTGTTTGTTAACAATATATATCCTCGTTCTTTAGCACTTGACGTGTTTATAATAGAAACATTTGCGGCACTGCTTACAGATTCAGCGTTGACGTAAATAGGCAATAAAATAAAAAAATACACGGACGAAATTACTTCTTATTATCCAATTAACACTTATTAGAATTCCCACAGTATTTTCCACGGTAAAAAGGACGCATGTCTGTTCTGTGCGGTCGTATTTTTAGCGACTACTTAGCAGAAGGTTGTCGGTAAAGAAGCAATGGAATTATTTTTATTAATTAATACAAATTCCGGACAGACCATCAAGATTAAGCGCTAATAATATTGTGCTTATAATTAGGTATGCGTTGCATATAACAATACCAAGTTAATTAGCTCTTTTCATTAGCCCTTCGATTATACTGCATTCAAAACCAGTTTGTTGTCTTATCGTTCTATAACAGTTATATACTTATTGTTAGACTCCTTTGCATTATTATTGACGCAGTGGCCCAAATTTTGCTCTGTTCCATTTTGATTTTGAGTTTTTTCTAAGGTCACGATGATAGTTAAAAAAGTTTTCTAAGTGGGAGTGCTTGACAAGTAAAGGGAAAAACAAACAATCTCCATTTGACGAAGTTTATTTAAAATGCACATTAGAAGCACTCAGCCATACATGTTATCATAGATTGCCTTTTTTCACTTTTACGCTAGTAATTTCTTTTTATTATGTCAGGGTCTAGGTCATATCATTCCCTATTGACAAAAGCATTTCCTGGTAGATAGTCAAACGTAAATAGGTTTTGATTAACTTCAATTTCCTCTTTGGTTAGTTATGTTTAGGGAGACTTGGAGCGCTTTCCACACATTTGGAAAAATATTCTGCCAAAACTAGGGTAAATAACTTTTAGATTAGATTAGGATTGGGGTGGCCTATGGACGTGTTTCACCGCGAGCTTTTCAGATCTATTGTAATCCCCTTTTCCCTAGAAAACGCTCTCCAATTTTTCCCTCTTAATAATAATAACTCAGCACTACAGGCCTTGAAGGCCCTTGGCTAGAGTGCCGGAACACACCGAGCCACTGAGAAGTGTTGTCCTAATGGTGACCCAACCAACAACCGGTACCGCATATTGCTGCTTGACTTTCAAGATTGGCAATGATGCACCCTTCCTTCTCAGCCGTACTGCCGGCCTTTTTTCCCTCTTAATTAGGCTTATTGTCTTTAGAACGGTTTCTTTGTGTAGCTGTTAGTTGTGAGGTTCTCCACGCCAATTACTAGAAACCTTGTCTTCGGCAGACCTTCACATTGGCACAGTACATGAACTGGTGTTTCTTCGTTCTCTTGACAGAACCTGCAGATTGCGTCATCTACCAGGCCTACGTTGTACATATATTAATTTAGTCTACAGTGACCAGTCAGCACATCTACTATTATTTCGACAGTCTTCCTATTTTTATTCAGCATCTCCATAGTAAATTCAGGCCTCTGCTCCCTTGGGAACTCTTCTGCCTATTTATGTCCCGGTGATTTTTGCCACCAATCTCTGGACTTATTATGTATCCATTCATTAATGGATTTTTTAATTTGCAGTTTCCTAGTGCCGAAAGAAGGGCCAGCTCCAAAGAATGACCTTGACGAACCTCACTTGGCTAGCTCGTCCGCCGCCTCATTTCCTCTCACGCCCGAGTGGATTGGAAACCAGACCCTTTCCCTTTGGGTGCTCATCTCATTTAGGGTGCTTACCCAGTCCCAAATCAACCTAGGAATTAATCGCTTTGTGTGCGGACTGACTGTCAGAGAGCATAGCGACGCTTTTACCTGGCTCGGTCCATCTTTATATTTCTCGAACACAATTGCAACAACCTCCGCTTGGAATACTGTTGTGTCTTTACTGAAACTTACCGACAGAATTTTTAGGCTTCTTTGCGTATATTCCAGCTACCGTATTTCGTTTTAGTTATCTGTATACCAGTTTGAGTCCGTTCTTATTGGGGTATCCGTCAAGATTTTCGCGGACGAAAAATAAGTTCTTCAATGCTCTCTTTATGAGTGCTTGTGTAAGTTCCATCAGTTCTTTCGATGAAGGCCATTTTGGTCGCTTGGCGAGAACATCATGGATTCGTGAACACGCGGGAGCTTCATTCAGCTCCTCGCAGAAATTTCTCGATGAGTCCCTTTTTTTGCCTTACAGATTTCTTTATTGTAGTGCGCCAATTTACTTTTGTGTGTATCCCAGCTGTGGTAGAATTAGGATCTGGCTTCGTTGAACAGCCTGCGAACCTCGGCCCTCACTAATTTGGCGCCTTTACAGCGTTTTTTTTTTTCTGGGCAGTTTTCCATGTATGCTGCTATAATGGCATCATGCACTTGCTCTGCGGCTAGTTCTAACCCCTCTATTCTCCCCACCGGTTCCGTATCTCACTCAAGAGACCTTGTCCTCGCCGTTTGTCTTTCTTGTATTTCTGTACGTGACATCGGTGAGAGTGACATTTAGATTATATCTAATGTGTCGATGGTTTGAAGATGATGGTTCTTCTGACACATGCCATGTTTTCATAGCGCCATCATCCTACCTGACCAGAGCGTACGTCTAGCACTTCCACTCTGAATCTATTCTAATCTAATATTGAAGATGGTATTTGGAGACACGAGTGGATGAAAGTGCCATGTCGCATTTTTGAAAAACTGTCTTTTTGCATGAATGAAGGTGTTATGTACTCATCTTTCGCATAGCACTATCGAAAATTCCGGAAATTCAAGAACACTGGAGTTTTGTGAATGTATAACGAGGTTATGTTACACTACTTTTGAGTTTGAAGATGGAAGAACCTTAATATATGCAAAACTTTGATTTTGTAACATAACACCTTCATCTACTCGTGTCTTCATTTGGTATTCGAGAAACCCAGTAGAAGGGTTCTATCTAATCCTTATTTAATATTATTAACAACCGGTTTCGGCCTTGGCTACTTCACTCAATGTTAAAGTTTTCTTACAATTTAAAAATTTAAAAACATATAAAATAGAATAGAAAAAAATCTACTAAGACATTGCAGAAAATGGAAATTGGATAACGATCTGAAATTCGATTTGTAGCAATTTTCGAAATCGATTTAGCGGTTGTTGAGTTTAGTTTAGATGAACGAACATGCAAATCACCTCACATTCTTTGTTTGAACCATTAATACAGATCCAATTAATCATTACAGATTGTTATTTCTGAAAAACCGGTCATCGATACAAGTCTATCGAATTTGTCCATAAATCTATCGGCTATTTACTTTTGCTATTTCTTAATCCCTGACCCACATTGCAAAAAACCAGAAACTAATATTGGTATGGAATAGACGAAAAGCACTGAGAAATCATGACAATCAATAATGATCACATTGTGAAAAAAATCTACTAAGACATTTAAAGTGGGACTCTGTGCACATCTGTAGCATCTGTAAAATTATCTGCAGTTTGTAAGCATCTAAAATGCACGCTTACAGAGTTACATATAATCTTATAGGCGTTACAGATGTGCATAGAATCCCTCCATAAGATATTAGGGAATTACGTTTATTATTGTTAGTATGTTATTTGCAGGGAAATACATACATCTGGCACAATGATTAAAGTGTAATCATCTGGGTATTAGTTACAAAAACAAAACCGATATACATTCAAAACAATAACTGCGGGTCCTTGGATAGTAATAATTATGAATATTTTGTGTAAAAACCGTTTGATATATAGGGACTGATTAGAGACAAGTGGCTGAAGTGGGAAAACCATACAGTTGCTAACCTCGCAAAGTAATCAATTATTTTCATGATTTTTTTTGTTTAATGCATAGTGTAACACAATTGCGCTTGCTATCCTGCCATCAATTTCATTTTCCAGTTCTTCTTCGGCGTTTAAAACTAAATCCAAGTATTTGAAACTCATTACTTATTTAATTTTTATTATTTTTACTTTTATTTGCTCATCTTTTTCTAACGCCATCACTTCTGTTTTCTCAAGAGCGATGCACATTCTACCTTTGAACTCCGCATTCTATATCTTCATATTTTGTTTAAGATCTCCTTGCAACTTTTGAACTACGGCTACATCGTATGCATAGACACGCTGTTTCTGTCAAGTATGCTTGTTATAAATTGCAAATGCATGTTCTTGTAGTTTTAATTTTTTGCTTCGCAGTTATTACATATCCAATCCATTAATAGGATAAACAAGAGCACGGGTAAGGACTACTTTCTGTCTCATATCTGTGGTTGTAATGAATACCTTTGAATTATTTCTTCCTACTACGTTGCTAATACTGTATCCTTTATTCTTTATTCATACACTAAAAAATGTAGGTAAATTTTCTTGATAAAATCACTTTTTTTCATAATTTTCATAGTACTTGTATTATGGGAAACTTTTACTTGAATATTATAAGAAAATTTCTGTTTCTTAAAAGAATCTCTAACATTGTAATATTACCAAGAAAAAGATTAATATCTCTTAGGAAAAAATTTCTTACAATTTGGAAAATTACAGTCATAAATATAGTAATTTTCAAGTGTTAAGGAAATAAGCAAGGCGCGCATGCGTTAACTTTTAATGTTCAGGTTTAAATCAGACGTAGGCAGAAATGACATGGTGTGGCCACACGTGGTTCTGTTTTCTTGTTATTTTAGAACTATTATACTGATTATTAGTAGGTGGTATTGATTCATATTAGAGAATTTGTTTGTTCTTTTAATGCTTTAAAGTCTGTTACACACTCTGTTACAATTTGAATATGGAATATCCGAAACAACTTGCATGCACGTTGGAATTAATTAAGCATTAGCTGTTAAAAACCCATCTACACGCTAAAAGAAATAGGTAATTTTTCTTGGTGAAAATCACTTTTTTTGATAATTTTCCGCATTCATTGGGAGTAAATGTAAAAAATGTTTTACGTGAATACTAATCGAAAAGTTTCTTAGACAGAAAAACATTGTAATATTACTAAGAAAAATATTAATATCTGTCAGGAAAAACTTAACATTTCTAACAATTTGGAAAAAATAATATTTTTTATTTAAATAAATTACCTTCAGATTTAAATCAGACGTAGGCAGAAATGACATGGTGTGGCCACACGTGGTTCTGTTTTCTTGTTATTTTAGAACTATTATACTGATTATTAGTAGGTGGTATTGATTCATATTAGAGAATTTGTTTGTTCTTTTAATGCTTTAAAGTCTGTTACACACTCTGTTACAATTTGAATATGGAATATCCGAAACAACTTGCATGCACGTTGGAATTAATTAAGCATTAGCTGTTAAAAACCCATCCATACGCTAAAAGAAATAGGTAATTTTTCTTGGTAAAAATCACTTTTTTTGATAATTTTCCGCATTCATTGGGAGTAAATGTAAAAAATGTTTTACGTGAATACTAATCGAAAAGTTTCTTAGACAGAAAAACATTGTAATATTACTAAGAAAAATATTAATATCTGTCAGGAAAAACTTAACATTTCTAACAATTTGGAAAAAATAATATTTTTTATTTAAATAAATTACCTGAACAGCAAAAAATTTTTTTTGGGATATACAATATCAAGTACTTACAATTCGATTTTCTTAAATAAACTATTTATTTTATACAAAGTTGGTACAGAGATATTACACTGCAACTTAAAAGATCTATTGTGTCCCCTGTTCTTGCTGTTTTACAGCTGGCCATCCAATCCTGTAACTTATAGCCGCCACTAACCATCTCGTCTTGAGCGAATCCTGACAAGATGGCCTTTCCCCTATCCACTACCTCGGGAACGCGCCTGGTAGGTACTCCCAACCCCCAGGACAGTTACGGATAAAGAAGTAGTAGATTTACAGAGTGTTACAAAACTGTAAATCATCACGTCAAAATGTTCTAAACATATAATAGCAAAGTTTTCTGGCCTATAGTAGCAAATAAGTTAAACACATTCTACAAGTACAGAAATTGCCGTGAAGATGGCGGTTCTCTTATTTCACTACACTAACTTTGCATACTCGGTATAAGTTTTCTACATGGTAGATATAGTTATATATAGTTATCAAAAATATTTATCTATTAAATAATTTAATTAATTAATTCACACATTAATTCAATGTGTCTGAATATACTTTTGGACAAAGTGTATTGCCCCTCACTTGGTAGACTTTATGTACCGTTTTTCACTACACAGAGTAGCACAACGTTTCGTGTTCCCCGTGCGCGAACTAATATATCGCTAAAATCCCCAATATCTCATATGACGAGAAATTTCAATTAACTGTATACGGACTGTGAGTGATTATTATTTTGTGTATGTAGCTTCTAATTTGCACTTTGTGCTATGAAATGGATATTTAATATTTTGATTCTAAGAATATGTACCTTTTGTATTTTTAAGTTAAGTTTCAAATATCATGTAATACCTTTGATTTTGTTTGTTATATTAGGATCACGATCTTTATTTCTATATTATGTTTATGTTACTGCAACGTCATCAATTTGCTAATTTTCATCCTGTAATTGGCTTGTTAACTGTTGGACGTTATAAATTATTATTATTATTAAAAATATTTCTTAGGAACTGTTATCACAACAGTTGTCCGATTGCATACGGTAGCCCTTCATTTTTGCGAATCAACCGCCAATGTGGAGGGGCAAAGGGCAACTGGCGTACAATGGTTTTGGGGTGAGCATTAGAAATGTTCATGTTTTGTTTGTCTTTTATGCATTAAATTCTAATTAAATACACTCTACCAAGGCATTTTCGTTCCGACGATATTTTCCTTTTTGTTAGGAAAAAAATCAGAAATACTGAACTTTTCTCTGTAATTTTACTTTTAAACAAGTAAAACTTCTATGGAAATTATCACTACTTTAGAAGTTTTGCTTGTGAGTATTCCAGATTACACGAAAAAATCTTGGAAAAATTACCCACATTTCGAAATTTTAGTATGAATATTTCAGGTTATATGAAAAAAACATTCGAAAAATTATAGTTAGAAATATTACTTTTAAAAGAAAAATAATGTAAATAAAGTAAAATGCGGTTGTAGGGGCACAAAATTGCCTCAAGTTTTCCTAGCGGACAATTACCAGGAATACTACTGTGTAACTTTTTTACTGTGTGCAGTTTCCACTATGTGCTCACTCTCATCTTATTTGTCGGATTTCCCTGTTTTTAATATGCTTACTTATATTTTGTTGATAGAAATCTTGGTTATGTTTAGAGACGGAACTTCTACCATTATTGTTCAATCGTGCTACAAATGATTATAAATTTGTTACCGTAAACAATACAGTTTATTAAAGTCCCTTGAGAATAGAACATCTGTATAAAAATTCTAATAAATTTACTAAGAATATATACTTTTCAATTTTATACCAAATGTCTATTTTTGTTTTGGTAGTATCAAACAATTTAGTCGTCTGACCAATAGATACATCATTTAGTGTATTCTTATCCGGAGATTAGTCTTAAAACAAGATATCACTTTCGATAAATCTTTAACTGAAGTCATCCGATAGCATCTAATGGCTGCGTCCAAATGATTTCACCACATCATCGGGCACAATCGGACAATTAGCTTCCTTTCTCCCTGCTTGAGAACTTAATCGGAAGGGTTGTGAGTAGGCGGGTGCACATAAAAGACGGCATTTGAAAAATAATAAAAGTAGCTGGATATGCGTACCCGGAACGCCGAAAAGAAGGGTGATCTAAAGAATTTAAGCCTCTCCGGATCGTTTGATTGACTGCGGCTAGCGGTCGTCGATACCCGTTAACGTATGCGTATATCGTTCCGAAAGATCTCTACGATGTATCTATTCTTTGACTAGTCACGATCACTATCAAATTGCGCGTGTCAAACCCGTATATTGTACACCTTTCAGATAGACATGGCCTAGGTTTAGTCATAAAAGCGGCGTGTAACAAATCTTTTAGCTACTGTAAATTTCATTCAGTGAATTTAATATCGCATATTTATTTCTTATGTACTCGTGCTGTTGAATGCCTCTTTTAAATTAAATAATAGCCGCGAACTAACAATATTTTATGAATGGCATGATTCTTATGTTTGTAACTTATTCCGTAATAAAGATTAGTAGAAAATAACGTATTCTGTCAACGCTTGACCTAAAAGCGGGTGAAATGATGAAAATAAAATACACTAGAAATTAAATGAAGCACATTTATTCCTTAGATACTAAGAGTCAGAGTTGTGCATTAACTTGTGTAAATGCTTTTGTTAAGTTCAATTACAAGCCCTTTATGGGCTATGTAATTATTATGAGTTATTACAATTCCTAGGTATGTAGTTAGCATTTTGTATATGTGCAATTCCAATATTTATAATTATACTTGCTATAAGTACAGAACAAGTATCTACGTTTTATTCAACTTTTCAATATTTTATTCAATAGCTTTTTTTTGCTTTTGTCATTATGGTACACTAGAAAAAAAACTATGGGGAAAATCCGAGCCTAAGCGAGCGAGAAAGAAGATAATCGGTCTCCTCCCTTACAAGGGGCCGATATTTTTTTTCTCTTGCTTGCTCAGGCTTGATCGCTTGGGTATTTTTTTCTTCAAGTCTACCAAATGCTTTTGACGATAAGGGCCAGTGTAGGAAGAATGAAAATTTACCTATTCTAAACTTTTAAACTAAACCATGGCAATGGGCATCTAGTGTATCAGCAAATTAAAAAAATGCAAATTGAATTTACTTGATACGTTTATATAAATTTTATAAACCACATGACTTATGCACGTATGACACACCCCACTTTATTGCTTCTGTATCTAATAAGCTTTTCCCATAAAGAATGATAGAAATATGAAAACATCGTATATTTATCCTAGTACGGCCAACTGCACCTGTTAAGTAGTTGTCTAGAGTCAAAGCAAAAGGTTAATGTGATGTGATTTATAATAATAATAATAATAATAATAAAAATATATAAAAGTAATAATGAAAATGCAACCTTTTAATAATAGTGTTTATGCATGTTAATGTACATAGGTAGCTATAATTGTTTTAGTTAGGAACAAAAAAAGATACATGTCATAATATGTTAATCAATAAAGGTTTGATAAAAAGTCAACAAATAGACTGCAACAAAGTAACCAAATAACAACAATAATAATGATAACAAAGTATAATATGCAAAACTTCAACAAAAAATATTCGGCAGGTGCTTATTTGCGTTGCCACACATTAGAGTAACCGGAGCGCGACTTAAGACATTTGTCCGGGGAGTTGGAAGAAAGAAAGTTTCCGTGAGTTCTTGATCCCATCCGTGGTAGATACATTTAGCTAATTTTTCCCAATAAGTACCGGCATATCTTTTTTAAGAAAATTGCTGCTTGGTATTCCCGCCTGCTTGCCAAAGTTCCAACATGTATCTGGGAGTTAACATGATCCAAGTTAGCGCCTCTTGATGGATAGTTTCCAGTTGATTTATAGGAAATTAGTCGTAGGAACCTTCGTGTATGCGTTTTAGGTTTTGACAATGGATATTGTAAATGGGAGACCATATAACGCTTGCGTATTCGAACTTAGACATAACAAAGGCGAAATATAACACACATATAAGGCTTATGTCACTAAATTCTCTTGTGTTCCTGATGATAAATCCAGCGCTCTCGATGCCGATCTGCAAAGTTCGTTAATATGTGCTACAAAGTTCAAAGATGAGTCAAATGTTACTTCATATCACAAATTACATTACTCGATACCAAAGGAATGCCATCTACTCGGTAAGTGTGTACATGATATACATTCTTTCTGATATACGCCACTTTAGAACACTTGCTGATATTAAGTTTCAATTTGTTGTTCTTACAGCATCTGTGGAAATTACATCTATGTTGCTTTGGATCAATGCAGCATTTTGAGGTGATGGAATCACAGAGTAAACTTTTAGATCATTTGCATATGCCAGAGATCATCCATATACAATAAATATAATAGCGGACAGAGGTTTGAGCCCTGTAGGACTCCTGATGTTACTTCGTAAGTGTGGGAATTGAAATATCTTATCCACAATTTTGTATGTGAGTATGTGCCTTGTTCTCGTTGATGTGTGCAGAGAAGTGGTTGCTTTTTTTATCAATTTAACTTTTCTGTTCTTGAACCATCTGTATTATAGCTGTTGATATCCGACAAAATTAAGATCCGGATATGCGGATCTGAAATCTACTATTTGGATATATTATCCGGTTCTCGGATCCGGATCCACTCTTCGGTTTTCGTATCCGGATCCACTCTCTGGTTTTCGGATCTGGATCTACTATGCGGTTTTCGGATCCAGATCCTCTATCCGATTCTCAGATTCGGATCTAAGAAACGTATAAGCCTACGTAAGTACTACAAATGTACTTTGCATTATATAGGTGTTCAATAAATCTTAGTGATTATTGCACCAGATACGAGGTTTCCTAAAGCAGATCCGGATCTGAAGCTTCAGATAGTAGATTCGGATCTGAGGTTTCGAGTAATGAATCCGGAGCCGAGGTTCCGGATAGCAGATCTGGATCTGAGTTTTCCGATAGTGACTCCGGATCCGACGCTTCGGATAGCGTAATCGGATAGTAAATTATCTGGATCCAAAATTATCCGGATCTGGATAACAACACTAATCTGTATTCTGAAAATACATTATTTCAGATATGAATTTCAACGTCGAATTGTTGAAAGACTAGTTATTTTGAAGGCTAATTCTTTTGCGCCAATTTTCTTGCCAGTGCGAAGTTTATTTTGTTTAAAGATAATAGCTTATTTGCTTTCTGTTAATAAAATCATTTGGTATAAAAGGGGTTGTACTTATTATAGTATAAAATTATAAAGCTTGTATTGGCATATGTGCAATAAATACTAATATATTTGTAGTTGCATTTGTTTACATTTTAGTTGTATTATACTATACTGCACAGACCTGCTAATAGTGTAGGTGCCTAACTTTTTTTTATTATGAAAGTGGAGATATGTTTTTAAACGGAATACACCACGGTTTTGAATCCTTTACTTTTCTCATTCAATATCTCTCTATGACGACAATTCTGTGACTGTAAGGGTACATAGCGAATCCATATTGAAGGTATCCGTAAACTTTAAAATATAATCGAGACTGGTTTGGGAATGTATTAGAGAACTGAATAGCCTGACAGATCGCAATAATATCATTTCGCTGTCCAGACGTTCGACAATCAAAGCAAACGAAAAAACAGACGAGTTGGCAAGGAAAGGATCACCATAAGGATCATGTATAAGTCCTAGTCCTCTAGGAGTGTCCAAAAATACAGCACGAGAGCAAGTAAGAAGTTGAGTAAAAGAAAAATACAAAGAACACTGCGATAAAACAGGCAAACCCATGGACCGTTTCATTAAGCGACCAAAGAAGAAAACCCAAGAACTACTGCAGTTTAGTAAGAATCATCTTCGTACCATAACGGGTCTTTTTACAGGCCACTGTGCATTGAAAGGATATCTACAGGAAATGGGGATCAACTGCAGACTGTGTAATAGGATGACAGAGAACGCTCACAACATTATGCGCGAATGCGAGGGTCTGGATGCAAACAGTCAGACAGTTTTTGCCAAGCCAAAAATGAATCCAGAGGGTTATCAACCAACCGGAGTACAGATTGCTGCAGGATGTCAGGATACTAGAATAGGTGATATAATGTAATGAGTAAAAGAAATAGGAGACCAAATATAAAAAGCCAAGAAGCTGCATTTTTCAGGACACATGGACTCTTAGAAAAGGTGCATAGGATATCAGTTCCTCTGATAACAGTTTTAAACCAAAAATAAAATTGAAAGTCTTCAAAGTACACACAGACAACACTACAGAAGTAACAACTTGAACAAAGTATCCACTTATAGAAAGACTGAAGAATTGACGATATTATCAGTATATCAGTTTATAGCTTTCTTCTTCTTCTTCATCTTCTTTAAATAACATTGGCTTCGGGCGGTCGATCATTCTAGACAATTACGCAGTAGTCTATATGAAGGACACGAATTATCGCACCCAGTTTCAATAGTTTCCGATTCATTAAACCCCTGCTCTGTGCCGTATAATAAATAGTTCATGCAGAAGACAGAAATCGAGAGACACAATAAAAAGATCATATGTACACAAAACTTTTCTTGCTGTAGAGTCATTGTAACACCACAAAAGCGCGCACGGAAAACACAAAGAAGAAAGAGAAGAGAAGCAAAGATATAAAAAGCAGAGCAAGATGAATAGAATGTCAAAAACTACTATAAGTCAATTATTCCATGACTAAAAAAAAATCATAATGGTGGTTACCCTTTCAAAGTTTAGGTTCTGAAGCACTTGCACCAAGGAAGTAGGAATCCAAACACAACGTGATAAGGACACAATGACAATTCGCACATTCAATGAGGACGCGCTTCGTGTCTTCTTTCCGGCCACAGGTGGAGTTTGTGAAATACTTCGCATTGATTTTACACAGTTGTATCGAAGAGGAATTATGATTCAATCTAATTCTGCATAAAGTAGGAAAAAAACCAAGCTTTGAATTTGTGAACGATGGAATTTTCAAAACTGTAGGAGTCACATAGTAAAATTTTGCTTTATCACGGCAGAAGCCATCTCCTTCCTCTGCCATTTCTGGTATTGTCGTTCCCACATACTGGTAAATAAGTCTATCTACAGTAATTTGTATTCTGTAAGCTCCTGAGTCCAAGCAAGAGATTCCTTTACCAGCGCGTTCCCCATCTCATTCCTCTAATACATTTATGTCTCCCATACAAACTTTACTTTAAAATCATTCATCTTCAGATTTTCAAACTTCTGTCTAATCAGTAGTCGATAATTATCAGAATTTATGTATAAATTGATACTCATCCATGAATATTTTGATCTTCAGGGGCACAACAACATGACAGCCTTAAAGGAGAAAGAGGAAAGGAACGTGGAAGAGAATGTTTGATAAGATCTTCGTTGTTTGAATGAGTAAAATTGATATCCCAACGAGAAACTTAGTCATACTCAAAATGCTGTTCTTATATCTAGCAATCATTTTATGTTTAATTTTTACATTAGATCTGTCGCCAATGACATCCTTGTAAGAAGTTATAGTGTGAATTGGATCACATTCGTACTAAGAATCATTTAGTAACCAAAGAGAAGATTCTTTTCTATATATTTTTAGTTATATCCACATAAAAGTAGTTTCGGTGATATTTAATATCATCACGTATTCTTAAAATTATTTCTGCCACAAGCAATTGTAGAAAGAGAAAATATTGGTTCCACACTAAAGAGAGGCACATTATGTACCTTCTGGATAAATTCTGCAAATCTAATTTGTTGTCAGCTTACTGAAGGATTTCTTTATGATTGTAAATAGAATTTATTGACAGTCATCCATCAATTCTCCAATTTTGTTGACAGTTCCTCGAAGGGAAGAAATTAGCAACACACATTCTTAGAATTGTTTATCAAATCTATAAATATATAATTACAGTGTTTTCTTTTTATTACATAAGTAAATTATACGCATATCTTACGCCGAAGCCTTCTGAAAAAGAATGTCATTAAGAATGTTTTGCATCGATCATTGGGATTACTCATCGGCATTTTTTGGCTGGCTAGTTACATAATTACATACTAATACTTAAACCATATTTGCACTCTACACGCGCCAAAGTTTGTAAACATTTAATTTCTATAATTAATTCTTCTCTAATGAGATGTTCACATTTTTTTAATTAACCACCACCATTGTTAAATAATTGTAGTAAATACAACATTCAGTTAAATTAATAGAATTCCTAACAGTTTATTTCTTAAAAATACGTAGAATTTATATTTATTTTATGTTTTATTCATTTAAACTACTTAATGAAGAGGTGAAAATATTAAGAGGTAAATTCGTTAACGTATGCGTTCACTATACAGGGTATTCCACGCAACTGGTTCATTAAAAGTTTATGATGTTCTATTATTTACTTATATTTGAGATTTTGGCACCAGTATCTGTTCGATTGGAACTATAAATGTAAAATACCTTTACCAAAATATCACTTCCGGTTGACCGGAAATGGATGTCAACTTTGTTATTTTAAATAGAATGATATAATTTTTTATTCATTTTTGGATTCTACAACTATAAATACGTCAGTTTTCATTAGCTATTCCTATAGCTACATGTTGCCATTTTTGAGTTATTTAAGTTTTTCTTTTTTTTTAGTCATAATCATTGCATCATTGAGAAATTTATATCTCGGTTAATACTGCAAGTAGAGACTCCAAATTTGCTATGTTATGAAGGTAGATATTACTCTAAGAAATGGTAAGCACACTTTACATTCTAACATACAGGGTGTTCAAAACTGAGGAACAAAGTGACATATTTTCAAATGGATAAAACTCAATTTTTTTAAATAGAACACCCTGTATTTTAATTCGGAATTAGGAAGTAAATATCATCCCCTATCACTTTATATGAGCATTCCCTATACCTATCTTTAATAGATTTTGAGATATGAGCGACTTTTTGTTAAACAGACTAAGTATTCTTTTTTTTTAAATAGAACACCCTGTATTTTAATTCGGAATTAAGAAGTAAATATCATCCCCTATCACTTTATATGAGCATTTCCCTATCTTTAATAGATTTTGAGATATGAACGACTTTTTGTTAAACAGACTAAGTAGCTCTATCTTAGTCTGTTTAACAAAAAGTCGCTCATATCTCAAAATCTATTAAAGATAGGTATAGGGAATGCTGATATAAAGTGATAGGGGATGATATTTACTTCTTAATTCCGAATTAAAATACAGGGTGTTATATTTAAAAAAAAAGAATACTTAGTCTGTTTAACAAAAAGTCGCTCATATCTCAAAATCTATAAAGATAGGTATAGGAATGCTCATATAAAGTGATAGGGGATGATATTTACTTCTAATTCCGAATTAAAATACAGGGTGTTCTATTTAAAAAAATTGAGTTTTCTCCATTTGAAAATATGTCACTTTGTTCCTCAGTTTTGAACACCCTGTATGTTAGAATGTAAAGTGTGCTTACCATTTCTTAGAGTAATATCTACCTTCATAACATAGCAAATTTGGAGTCTCTACTTGCAGTATTAACCGAGATATTAATTTCTCAATGATGCAATGATTATGACTAAAAAAAAAGAAAAACTTAAATAACTCAAAAATGGCAACATGTAGCTATAGGAATAGCTAATGAAAACTGACGTATTTATAGTTGTAGAATCCAAAAATGAATAAAAAATTATATCATTCTATTTAAAATAACAAAGTTGACATCCATTTCCGGTCAACCGGAAGTGATATTTTGGTTAAGGTATTTTACATTTATAGTTCCAATCTAACAGATACTGGTGCCAAAATCTCAAATATAAGTAAATAATAGAACATCATAAACTTTTAATGAACCAGTTACGTGGAATACCCTGTATATTGCACTGTTAGTTAATCATTATTTTAATGAGAATGTTTTCATAACTTTTTTTAAAAGAATCTCGGATTGTACCAATATTTAAATGCGGAAGTAACCCCAAGAACTATGTACTCGTGTCTGTAGTACCTACCCTTTCAAAAATTATTGAATTTAGTTTTAAAACAAGACTGATGAACTACTTAGAGAAGAGCAAACTCTTACAGACATGTCAGTACGGGTATAGAAGAGACAGATCTACTAAAACAACTTTGTTAGACGTCCTAATCTATGTTTCAGATAAATTAGAGAAAAGTAATGTGGTAACGGCAGAGTTTTTGGATCTTATTACGATTTTTGACAGTTTTCCCATGATCTCTTCTTGGCGAAGCTCGAGAAAATAGGTATCCGAGGGAGGGCTTTTCTTGTTAAGAGCTACATAGTGAACAAATCTCATAGGGTAGATTGCGCGGATGTGAAATCGTCTATGCGATGTGCTGATTATGGTGTACTCCAAGGCTTCATTTTAGGGCCTATCCTTTTCATCTTAGATAATAATGACATCAGCATTACACGTAGCCTGCGCTAACAACACCTGCATTTCTTTCTCTCTCTGCATCCTCTCCTGTGAGATAAGCTAATCTTATATTACAAGTTCGAAAAATAAAAATTGTAAAGAAAATTGTATACATTGTATATGTGCTTTTTTTCTGTTATTTAAATTACCAATGCGTGTTTTACTGTAAGTTTTGTTTTGTCTTGGCAAGAATGAGAAGTGCACTGAAAGCTTTAGGTCATACACATTAAAACATCTATCTATCTGTAATAGTTATGGTTTTCTAATACCGAACAGCTTCAATTTAACAAAATTGAAAAATTGCTAATGATAAAACCTCAAGCATAAGGATCAAATAATGCAAAGTAGGCAGTGCGCCAAGTCAAAGTAATGTTTCTACTACAAGCTTAAAGAATTTGAATGAGCCAGTTCGATGCGACATCCTGTAAAATAATCGTTTTAATATATAATAATATTATATATTAAAACGATAATAATTTTTTCGCCACACTTTCTCATACAATATTTTTTTTTCGTACTAATTGGAAATTTCCACCAGCAATTAATGTTTGTTAATGTTAATTTACAGAAGTATTAGAGAGATGTGTTGCAGTTTTTCGTTAATTCCGTTAATAATCTTAAGAAAACGCTCCTAAAATTATGTAAAAGCTTTCTGGAAAATACCCTGGAATATTTAAGTCTTTAATTTTTGAACGTACTGCGATATGCATCTATGCTCCTCATATAATATTGATTGGGTATTAGATAGTTTGGTGCACTTAGGTATTGCATTTTTTTTTAACTTGATAACGATTTAAAAGATATACAAAAGGAGCTTTTCTGGTTCTAAGAGGGTAATAGGTTTCCTTCCATACTGCAACAATTCTGATGTGTCAACTTTGCAACGTATCATACATGTAACATTTTAAAATATGTTTTACTGAAGATTGCTGTTTTAGGATTTAACTATTTTAGTTCAGAGAATTCCCAAAATAAGTCTGTGAAAGTAAATGTTGTTATGTTATGGGAAATGCGTTTTGTTGACAAACATTTGTGGCTACAAGGCTTCCTGGATATTCAAGAACCTTTAAATGTATTATACTTATAAATCTTATAATTAATGTAGTTGGAAATTGCAAGAGAATATATGCAAAAGAATGAAAAAAAAAGTACATGGGGTCAAGTTTGTGCATCATTAATGCTTCCACTTAATTAATGCTGAAGTTAAATATTGCAAACCATTTAATAAAGACTGGTGCTTATTTTTAGATATGATGCATTCGATTTAATTCTAAAGCAACCCACACTTTGATAAATTTTTAATATGTTTTTTAGGCAGTCTCTGATATTTTTAATTATTGCCAATCGCTTGTCCTATTTCACTGTCCGCATCTCTTATTTGAGATTCGTTTGAAATTCCGCTTGCTTATCAATTGTTTAAGTTTCACGCGTCATTGCCTTTCTAAAGTGATTACTATTGAAATTATTAAAATTGCTATTTAGATTAGTTATCGTAAACACTTTTGCTTATATCACGGGCAAAAATAGTTTTTTCTTATTCTCGTTTACTTGCCGCATACTTGACATTGTGAAACAAAGCCAATTTTAGCCCGTAAAAATTGTGCAGACAGGTGTTGCAAACTATTTACTAAGTGATAAAATTACCTCTTGCTTTTGTTCCCTAATTAAAATTGTTTGTTTATAAATAACGTTGTTTATTTTGCTACTTACTTACTAGACGTCCTCCATAACGTGGTACTCTTTAATTTTTTATAACCTTCGATACAATGCAATATGTTAATGAAGCCACGTAACAACAGGATTTAGTTTCCGTTTTCCTGCTGGTATACTTGCGCGTAGAATAGTGTATACAAGTATTTTCAAAAGGTTTTGAAATAAGTAGTCTACATGTGTGTAGTCCAATTGGTGCTTAGAATATCCGCCCATTTATGTTTCACATGTACGAAATACGAACTTCCCTTTTCCGAACGAGTACATAGAAACCTGAACGCGCATAGATCCAGTAAATATGCAATGCATATTCATTGGCCTTGTTGATATTTAAATTTCGTTTTCAGTTGCTCTTAGGTGACACCACGTCGTGTTTCGTATGCGCATTTCTGTATTACCATTATTACCATATGAATAGATTATATAAGAATGTACTGTGTACAATTCAATTCTTGTACAAGTGATAATGATATACGAACATAAACGGTTGTACGAGCAAGCGAGACGACATATTAATAATACATTCATAAAAATTCACGGTGGTTGATGCGCACTGCTGCCCGGAATGGATTTTGTAATGACGATATAAATTAGGTATTCATTTTCGAAAATGTTGTGAATTGTCGGAGATTTACACATACAAGCATGTTTTTTTTTCCGTTTTATAAATGTTTGGTGAAGAAATTTTGTGCATACAAATGAAAAGTCCTACGCTTTTTATATCGCTCCTTTACCGATATATTATTCTCGATGGTGTTTGATATTCATAACACATTGTAGTGCACCAACTAATAGTGAGAGCTAAAATATAACACATTGTTATTGCCAAGTTTGCCCATAAATTGTGTGAATGCACAGAAATGGGCATAGCAATACACAAATCTTCCTATAAAATTACTATGGATACTGAAATATTAGACATCTGGACAGATTTCTAGAATTTCAAAATTTGGACACCTGTTTCGGAAATATATTTTAGTAAAATTTGTATAGGGCGCACCAAATTCGTTTTTCATAATCAGTACGTAAAGCGGCAGAGACACGCATCATTAATTAAACAACATTTTTGTTACCGTTTTTAACATTTCAAAAATTCACTTTGCTTCGATTTCATTTATTACTTTATAACTTATTTATTCTGACAATACTTTTTAAAATTTAATAATTTAAACTTATTCCACTATTTAAATCGTTCTGTATATATATTAAGATAATTATACTTACGTTAAACTTGTAGATAGCCTGAAGATGCCAATAGGGGCCGAAACATGTAGCTACTTCTAAAGATATTTATAATAAACAGAATAGAATAATGTATTTTATTTTAACTTATATATCAAATACATTATCATCCATTTACAAGTAGAACACAGCGATAACTTCTTTATTATTTAAGATTTCCAAAAATAGTTCAGATATTTTTGATGTAGTCTTTTATAGCTTGTCTAGACCTTATTTACCCTTCCCTTTTTAATATTATTAAAAAGTAATGAGTAAAGGCGTCACATTATTTTTTTTTTTGAATGGAACCAAGTTTAAAGGTTATGTTATAATTAAATCGTAACTCTTGCAATCCTCAGGTGTGAAAACGTTACTTCGCTAAAACACAAAATTAAATTTAGTCAAACATATTAAAAAGAACTAATTAAGAACATTTAAGTAAGGTGAGGTTAGGATTGGGGTGGCCTATGGACCTGTTTCACCGCGACCTTTTCAGATCTATTTTGATTCCCTTTTTCTAGACGATGCTCTCTAATTTTGCCCACTTAATTATGCTTATCATTTTTGAGACCGGCTTTTTTGTGTAGCTGCTAGCTGTGAGTTCTCCACGACCATTACTAAAAACCTTATCCTCGCCAGACCTTCACATTGGCACAGCGCATGAACTGGTGATCCTTCCTCCTCTTGGCAGAATCTGCAGGTTGCCTCATCTGTTAGGCCTATGTTGTATATATGCCTATTTAGTCTGCAGTGACCAGTCAGCAGACCTACTATCATTTTAACAGTCGCCCTGTCTTTATTCAATAGGTCTCTAGTAAATGCAGGCCTCTGTACTTTTAGGAACTCTTTTGCCTGTCTCTGTCCTGGTGAACTCTCTGGACTGATTATGTACCCATTCATTGATGGATTTCTTAATTTGCGATTTGGCAGTGCCGAAAGAAGGGCCAGCTTCAATGAATGACCTTGACAAACCTCGCCTGGCCAGCTTGTCTGCCGCCTCATTTCTTCTCACGCCCGAGTGGCTAGGGGCCCAGGCCATAAAATCTATTAAAATCGTATTCTAACATTGCAATTCAAACTTATACATAATACAGATTTTATTCGAATTTTCATTTTTAATATGTTTGACTTATTTTAATCTAGCATTCCTGATCCGATGTTTTTACTCGTAAAGATCGTTACAACTGACCGAAACCTGTTAGGGATATTTAAAAGTATATAGATTGAATTTAAATTAGTTTCTACCTACTTTTACATATTAGTAGAGTATTGCCTATGTTTTTTTTTAATTTCTAATAAATCTCTAGCGTGCTGTGACTATGGTAGATGCACGAAAAAAGTAAGTGGAGTGCCACGACAACCAACTAAGTAATTGATATGTAAGCTATTCAATAATAAGCGTTTAGGCGTTAAACAGTTTTATTATCATAGATTCTCAGGCTCTGAATCCTTAAGTGCCAGTGCAATACTGAAGAAACTAAAAACTGAAATAAAACAGAGGAACGTCCACTATTGTGGGAATCTCCACAGAATGCGGCAAGCAAGAAGTGTTTTTCTGGGATCCTATAAGGAGAAGAGATTTACAGAATTTATCAACCTGAATTTGTATATTGACAGGGATCCATTCAGGTCACCGCTTGGATTAACAAAGAAATCTGAATGTAGATTTTGAAGGGAAGAGGAAGAAACGCCCATACATCGTCTCTCAAATTGCGCAGCTCTATGTAACTCAAGGGCACATCTGAGCATGTGAAATCGAAGACAGAGATTTACCTAATCTAGAGCCTTCCCACATTCTGTACTTTCTAACAGATCTTTTAGGTAGCAGTGTACTATCACCTTCCCTTTTCACATACATACATGTCATACATTACTTTTTGTTAAATATGCAGCATTATCTTATGGAAACTTTTCCACACATCTTCTCTAGGGCAACACAAAATTTAGTAGGGATGCCAAAAAAATATCGTAAAAAATTATATATACCTACAGGTGCTACAAAAGCCACTCAGTTTCTGTAACCAAACTATGGAAGGAGAAGAATGAATTTCTGCAATTGGTATTTAAGATACTTGAAATATAAAATGACAAAATACATGTTACCAGTGGTGACATATTAGAGGGATAATAATAATTTGCCTGCCATCAGTAACAAGGTCTGGGATTCTTCTTCCCAGATCATGCTCCCAGAGTAAAGTTCTTGCTATGCTTTTCTTTTACTCCTCGGCGAATGCTGGGAGAGAACTAAAGCTGTAGTATGGGCGCAAATATTATAACAATCGATAGCTGACCGATTTACAGCAGACTCGCGATTATGTGAACTAATCACATTTCCCATATTTCAGCGTTTCACATAAAACAATATTCACATAATTGTGAGATTACCGTATTATGTTTTTGTTATTAACAATCACAGGGAAATTATTTAGTTAGGGTAGGAACATTTCAATTGTTATGGAATCCATATAGTACTTAGAATAGGTAGCCTCTTGTAGTACCTTTAGGTGGACCATGGGGTTAGGATGATTTGTAATTATTTAGCTTTCCATAAATAAAGTGGTGATATATTTAATAGGGATAATAACCATCACGCGGATGGCGCAATTCGCATGTGGTGGAGGACGCTTTAACCCGAATGCAACGTGGTTTAAATCTTAATTTTTAATTATTTTACAAAATTTATCAGCCAGGTCAAATATTGAATTATGAAACATTTATTTAATGAAATTTTTTGAAAATCACGCATGACACATGACAAACAGAAAAGTTTCATTTTCAAATAATCGGCGCACCACGACATACTATCTTAATGACAAAACTTAAAGCACACTTTTGTTCAATAAATAAATAGATACTTATGAACCCATACATATAAATAAGACGAAATAAATTTAAAATTTGATTTCACCAAATTTCACATCGAAAAATGAGCTTCACAATACCTATTTCCTTTTTTCATATCTTCAGGAATTATGCACATCGAATTTGGTCCAGCCACTACTATTTGGCAATTAGCTAGTTATAAGTAATCGGAATTAATGTGGAAGATGAAATGCTTTGTAAGTCAGAGGATATGTTCTGTTTTTTACGATTTAATAAAGGGCAAAAATACAGGATGTTATCTCTAAGATTAGATACTGCAGACTGGCGCACGCACCTATTTTTCTAGAGGATACTCCTGATAGACAAACAAATAATACATAATCGGAATGCTTTATCAAGTTATTGTGTATGTAGGAACTACTGGCGCCGAATGGTACTTGTAAATGATACACATTAAATTATAGTGATTCGTACAAATTTTTACGGTTGAATCACGCAGGAAATTGACGAAAAGAATAACCTGTTCGAAAAAAAAAAAATATAAATTACTTACCTATCAACTTCACAAGATAGTGGAATTTTCTATTGATATATAAGAATGAGTCAAAGTGAGATGAATGGCATGTCTTCATGTGAGGGCCTTTATTTTATTTCTTTTTTTTAGCCAATATACATATTTAAATCTTCAACATATTTATTCTTAAGATTATTCTTTAAACTAAAGATTTTTTTTGCCGTTATTTAAAAGAACGAAATGAGGCAAAACTTACAAGCCAAAAGCATAAGTATTGTTTGTTTTTTTTTTAAACATGTGCTAATTAGAAACATTTTGTTATATATACATTGTTGTTACAAAGTTTACAACCAAAATAAAGAGCGCCTTTTTGTTGTGGGGTTGTTGCTTTTTGGTTGATATTTTGCTGATCATACTCTCCGCTTCTCTAGCAATTTTCTAACAACGGGTGCCTCTTGCTCATTGTTACATACCCCATTCCTGTTCCGTTTCGTTTATCCGTAGCCGTTCTAATCCAATGAGCCGCATCGTTTATGGTATAGTGACTCCGAAGTGCTAGTTTCCAGGTGTTGCTGATTTGTATCCATCTTTTCGATGGAAATTGTTGGAATTCTTCATTAGGTATCTGGATCGATTAGCGTATTATCCTTAGGTGATAGTCTAAGTTAATAAGTTGACATCCTCGTTGGTATGTAGTGGTTTCCTTGATGATGTAGATGTTCGGCGATTGCACATTTCTCCATATACCAATAGGGTGCGTTCCTTTGAAGTTCTTCCACTTTGCATTGAATGATCCGTCCTGTTTAACCGATGTAACTCTTTCCACCTTTACATTTAAATTCGTATATTTATTATTTATGCAACGCAGCTATTATTGCCCTACATACCTACCTTATTATACGTAATCCGGTCCCTACTTAACATAGTAGTTTAGTTTATAACGATACTGATACCATCAGCATATAAAACAACTTGTCGAGTCTGGGTTAAATTATCTGGCAAATCATTAATATATGGAAAAGATAAAATTGAATCAAACACCAGAATCTTGACGTAATCACACCAAAATAAGTTCATTGTAGATTATTTATAAAAAAAACCATCGTTCCTACCAGTAAGATAAGAATGAAACCCATTTAGTGCAATTTCTTTTACTCCACATTTTTCAAACTTATGAAGAAGAATGTTCTGATTTACTAAATTCTTTGGATGGGTCTATAAACATATTCAAGCAAAATTTGCATTTATCTATAAACTACTACAAATATTTTAAGATTAAATGGAGCTCTATGTTAGTTAAAGGAAAGATGATAATAAAAATAGATAAAATAATTGATTAATTTTTGGTTATGAATTCGCATATTTGATCAAAAACTGGCAATAAGCTAGTAATTAGAGGATAATTAGACAAATAATTCCAATTCGCATTTCTAGATTTTGGAGGAAAAACACCTCTTATAAAAGAGAGAAAATTTAAGTAAAAACTTTATAGTGCATAATAATAATGAATATTTTACAATAAATGATGATATATGATCATAGCCAGTACAAAAAGTAGTGTTCATACCTTTAATAATTGTTTCAATATCTTTTTTTTATTAGATCAGTAAAGAACAAACTAAAATGTGATGGAATTTCAAGATAATTGCTGATTCAGTCCCAATGGACTCACTACCACTGTTTAATGCGCTCACAGATTTCGACAGAGTAACTTTGTGAAAAAACAATTGAAATCACAACACATTTATCGTCGTAGCTATCAGGAATAATGCAGTTTTTACTGTGGGCATCTGTTCTAATTACAGACCATACAGCTTTTGATGCATTCGAACTTGACAACCGTTTCATTCCTTTCAAATTTATTCTGTTCTTCTTTTCTACTTCTTTTCCCTATAGGGCGTGCTTCCCATACTTGTCTGGCCGGTATATTCGAGTCCATCCTACACAAATGTCACCATCAACTTAACTGTCTTTCTTCTATAAACTTGGATAATGGTTTAATTCCTAATTCTTCTCTTGTTTGGCTGCGACGTGATTGATCTCTCAATGTAATTCCTCTGGCTATTCTCAGATACTTCATCTCCATTGGTTCCAGTTTTTTCTTCATTCTAGTAGTAGTTAATACCCACAACTCACAACCGTACGTCAATACTGGTCTAGATATAGTCTTATACACACTAATTTTTGTTTTTAATGACACTTCCTTTTTGTTTATAAAACTTTTATTTATTGCATAATATAGCTTATTGCCATTTTGTATTCTGCGCATAATATCTCTTTCTTGTTTTCCCTGGTTATCCATTATTACTCCTAGGTAGCTAAATTGCTCCACCTGTTCAATTGTCCTTCCATCAATCTGTATGTTGCATCCGATGTTTTTCTTTTGCTATTACCATCACTTTTGTTTTATTTACATTTATTTTCATTCCGTTCTCTGTCAGTACTGTATTTCAGTTGGCTAAATTATTTTGAAGACCATTTTCACTCTCCGCTATTACTATAACGTCGTCAGCAAATGCACATTCGGATATAAATATGGGTTGCAGATTTCGATATCCTATTTATAGTTTCTCTGTTCTAGGATGGCACTCTCTTATGATTTCGTCTAGCAAGACTCCTAAATAGTACGGGACTCATTACTCCTCAAACCTTCTTTAATGGTATATTCTTCCGATCTACTATTGTTTGCGATGATGTAACTTCTTGTATTTTTATAGAGGCTGTATAACTTTTCTTAATTTCTGTGGTACCCCCTATTTTCCAAGGATTTCCAAACTTTCTCTCGCGTTCTCAGTCTATAAAAGCGAAAAAAGCCTTTATGTTATACTGTTGTATTTCAGTGTTGATCTGTCTAATTGTGAAAATATGATCCTGAGCACTTCGTCCTCTTCGAAATCCGATCTGAGATTCTAGTAGTGTCGGTTCTATGATCGTTCATAATTTCTTTTCTAAAATATGTTCATACATTTTCAGTGGTAAAGTTATTCCCCTATTAGATTAGATTAGATTAGATTAGGATTGGGGTGGCCTATCGACCTGTTTCACCGCGACCTTTTCAGATCTATTGTGATCCCCTTTTTTCCTAGAGGACGCTCTCTAATTTTGCCCTGTTAATTAGGCCTATCATCTTTGAGAGCGGCTTCTTTATGTAGCTACTGGCTGTGGGGTTCTCCTCCCCCATTACTAGAAACCTTGTCCTCGCCAGGCCTTCACATTGGCACAGCACATGAACTGGTGTTTCTTCCTCCTCTTGGCAGTACCTGCAGGTTGCATCGTCTGCCAGGCCTATGTTGTACATATGCCTATTCAGTCCCTATTCCCCTATAGTTACTATATTGTTTATTGTCACCCTTTCGGTCGGAATTAAAATGGTTAAACATGAAGGACCGCAGACAACTTCCCACAGCTACATTATTCCATAACATTATGATCACGGGAAAACCACTTTCTCTGTTTAATAAAGTATGTTGTAGAACAGATGTGTACAATTTGAATATTAGATTTTAAGGGATTGCTTACTCCAACAATCCAGAGAAAATCCAGTTACTGGAAAAATCTCCAGGGAATGAGGCAAAGTAAAATTCTTCTGGGAACGTATAACCAGAAGAGGTTTACAGAATGCATCAACCTGAGTAAGAACAACGTTCGCATATTAACAGGAATACTTTCAGGCCATTGTATACTGAAAGGACACCTGAGTAAGTTTGAATTGGAAAAGGAATTTAAATGTAGATTTTGTGAGGAACAGGATGAAACACTCATCTATCTCCTCTTAAACTGCGTAGCACTGTGCAGCTCGAGGGCATTGCATCTGGAAGCATGTGAAATCGAAGAGGAAGACTTACCTAGACTGGGGCCGTCTGATATCCTACACTTTTTGAAAGGAATAGGATTGGAATGCCAGCTATAAAGCAGCAAGAATAGGGGCCATAACAGAATTTTTAAGTCGCAGTGTAACATCACCCTTCCATTTGTATACATACATACATACATGCTCTACCAATGCATTCGACACAATTCTTCAAGAATTATTTTACCTATCAGATAGTTTCGGTATATAGTAATTTACCTGCACAGTTTAAAAAATACGGACTCTATCTCTGTACAAAAAGAAACTTTTTCAACATCTCATTCTTGCTTAGGATTAGGAATTTCCGATTATTAATTTTTTTTGTTATACTGTTATTTTTGGATATGTAAGTTAGTTTTAAGTTCGTTTTAGTTAAAAGTTATATTGGTTGAGTGAAAGAGCAGATGGCGCGACAGGCGACATTCTGAACTCCGCCAAATTTCTCTATTTTTTATACATATTATGTTAATATTATTAATATTTTATAGAGATATAGAGAAAGAAAGTCACAATTATTATTATTATTAAATGGCTAATATAAAATCAATTCTGAAGAATCTGCGAATGTGCGCAAACCAAACTTTCCTTTTGATTATATAATTATATACTCACATAGAGTCATCGTGGATTATTTACCACTATTATGTTTAAATTTGTAATATTGTGTGAAGTGAAAAGATATTACAATACAAGGGAAAACTTCCTAATTCAAAATGTTAGCGAATAAATTTTGTAGGAAAAGGAAATAACTCTTGATTCAGAATGCTTAGGGTTTTCTGCCAATATGCATAATTTTCAAGACCGAAATAAAGACAACTAGAATGAACTATCAATATGTTTCACTTAAAAGAATAGACTGCTTGGACAAAAAATATATTATTTCCGGAGAAATGCGTAGGTTTAAAATTATATTCCTTTTGAAGGTAACATGAAATCATGTTGGTTATATAGAAAACGCAAACACGTTTGGTTTAATGCAATTCTTTTTACATAGGATACTTCTATCAGTGTATTATTATCATTATTATCCAAACAAGTACATACTTGCTTCTACCTAGTGATATTACTATTTTATACAAAAAAAAAAAATTGAAAGCACTTCACATGCTCACTATCCCTGATAATTTAAGCTCAATTCGTTGTATAAGACAAAAATGTTAACTAAAAAGATAATTTACGTAATATATAATAAATATTCTGATTCTGGTAGCGAAAACTTATTGTTTAAATTCTACTATTACGTCGTTAGGGTGGTAGTGAACGTATCGAATAGTACCATATGCGGTTTGGCACTGAAATAAATAGTATCCACACTCACGTTCATAAGTGGTTTTCAGTATCGCATAAACGTACACGTTCGCAAGTTGGTTGCGTAAATTCTTCGCACAGGATTGTATAGTAGTGCATCAGCATCAGAGCGGTGCTTTACGGCGACGACCAAGAGGACCAATAATAAAAAGATAAAGGTCTTCTGGGAAAACGTTCCACACGGCAGTAACCTTCCAATACGAACACTTAGGCAAACACTTTTAGCGGTTTAGAAACTACAATGGTTGACAACCGTGTGTGTGTGTGTACCTAGCCACTAGTTGTTTGCTTATAACATTCCACAATCGCTCGAGTAGCCACTGCATGCGTCTTCAATTGTACAGGACAACCGATTAAAAACTATACTGCTGTCTGTTTGAGTCGGCTAAATATTTTTTCAAAATAAATGCGGGGATCATTTTTTTTTTTTTGTGAGAATTTCTCACCAGAAAATAAACACGTATCGTCACCATTTCTCGTCTCCCTCTCCTTTGATACGAAAATAGTTTCCCACAATAACGCTAGTGAAATTTCTATTTATATTTGCTCTTATAAATCAGTAATATTATTTTTATATGGGACGACACACAAAAGAATTTTGGGAATAGTATGCCTACCTTGCGTCATCGTCGCATTATAATAGGCCGTGTGACAAATTAATGAAATTCCTGGAAAGCGCGACTAATCCTCATAATTTGTATGATGGGGAAACAGGCGCCAAGTGATTTTTTAGATATCTAGTTATTGCCTTTTATTATACCTTGTGAACATATCAATCGAGCAAAAAAAGTGTTTTTTAGAATTGTAAACAGATATCGTTTTACCTTTAGCGTCCAGACTATATATAGATTCAACGATGACTAGGTGAAATTGATTTCAATTACACAACTTAGAGAAATAAGGCACTTGTGACATAATCCAGACGTTTTTTAATCACTAAGGTATGCAATTTACATATATGTAGCTATATAATTTCCTACGTTTAATGGCACTTGGAAAAAGTGATATTTCGCAAAACTGTCCATAATTCTGAAACCTATTTTGGTTTTCAGAACGTTAGTAACAGTACCTTCAAACTACAAAATTCTTTAGCTTATTTAATAACAAATTACGTCACTTGTTTTCCTAGATGTCCATGACAAACAATTTTATTTTCGATTTGATATGCAGGTAATAATAACAAATTAATATATAGTACATATAGGAATCAATCCAACCACTGGTCAATTTACAAACGAATTTAGCTCAATGAATATCTTGCTGGTTACTTGCTGATCCAAAAACTACGGACACGCAAAATAGCTATCTTAATTAGTTCGATATTCAGGTCATACACCAAGCGATTTCTTGAACCAAAGAAACTTTAAATATGGATCATGCTGTCTTCCGACTGATAATTGCTGGCAAATATATTATGAAAGGCAGATTTAGCATGCATATTCAAATTCAATTATGAAAAAAAATAAAATACAACAACTTCAAAAGGGATACATTACCAAATTACTTGCAAAAATTTATGATAAGTCTCAAAGCTTCAGTTGTAAGTGTATAAACTTAGAAACATATAGTAAGAAAAGTTGAATCATCTCCTAAGATGCACTCTTAAATTTGTAATACCATTCCACCTACGTTTTACCTAAGTTTTCAACACCAATAAAGTAAAGGGAATTTATTTGGATTTTATGGTATTTTGTTTTCCGAAAGTAAGATACCTAGAAATATTAATTGATGCTTAGTTTGGGTTTTGAGGACGAACACTATTTGGGAAAGTAAATCCTTTGCAAAACATCTACTTAATTTACGAGCTATTTGGAGTATCTAGAAAATTAGATACAGTAAAATTATTCCGAATTAAGTGGTAACCATTAACTATTTGATTTTATGAATCACGGTTGGCTGAGTTTAATAAATGAAATTGCATTCTCATTGTTTACGATCAACCTCAACGTTAGAACTCCACATTCTTACCAGAATAATGTTAGCATTCGTGCGAAAAACGAAATTCTCTGTAGATAAGGTTGAGGTGGTAAAAAGGCGAAAGATTTATTCGCATTGAAGAGAATCCTTGATCTGTACATCCCTGTACAAAGAAATGGAGGTCGACTGAAGGTCAACTCCATACCAAAACGCTGATAGGGGATTGAGATGTTAGTTTCTCTGATAACCTACTCAGACGCAGTAAAAAAGAAGTTAAAAGCATTACTGGGTTGGTAACTGGACACTGCCCCCTGTAAAAGCATCTATACAACACAGGCCGGGTAAGCAAACCGTGGTGTAGAAGATGCGAACTACAGGAGGAGACGAGTTTACATGTAATCTGCACATGTGAGGAACTGAAGGTATTTAGGCAGAAGTATTTCGGGAGAGATCTATTGGAGCCCTCGAAGGTTCTCAAGTTTCCACTGAGCAATATGCTGGGCTTTATAGAGAACACCAAGCTGCTCGAGTGGAAATAAGAGAATTAATAGGGATGGTACAATGAGCACCTAGCTCAAGGGCCCGGACATTAAGTGCCCACCCTAATTTTAATGAATGAATGAATGAATGAAGGTTGAGGTGTCACCCTCTCTTCAATCATTAGGTACAGTAGACAAGACAAAGGTCCAGAAAATGTTTATGAAAATCCTGTAACTATTGGTGCTGGTTCTAGTAGAAGAAATACCATCTGCATTGTTCTGTTAATTGCTCTGTTCACTGCGGCTAAGTTTAGCCATTGAAGACAGCTTATTATCTTATTGACTGAAATCTTTCGAGTTTTCTAAGAAAGAGTCGAGCTTTTTAAAGACCCTATACCTGATTATTGCGACATGGCGGTGGTAGAAAATGTGCTCAACTGTCTCCCCGTCCTCTATACATAGTCGGCATTTAGTCTCGTTGGAGAGTTTGATTCTTTGTATGTGCTTTCTGAATATGCAGTGACCAGTAAAAAACTGATTAAGTGAAATAAATTCCTCCGTATGTACCAAACCACCACCAGGTACTTCCTGAAACTGATCTGTAAAAAATAGAAACAAATACTTTGATTCTTTTATAATCAAGTAATTCCTTAGTTCTGATATGCTTTGATGAAGCGAAATCTTTTGCATGTACCAAACCAGAACAATTGTTCGAATATTAGAATTTTTTGATTTACCCATAAATTGATTTGTCGTTTAGCTATGGTAGATGCTTGGCCAGTGGAAGGTTCTGGATCTTAATATTACTCTCCTTTCCGGCAACCATTACCCAACTCTTCGACTATTCGTAGCTCTAGCTCTAAGTGAATCCTCACTTGCTGCCAACTTTCATAACTCACTTGGAAATGGATAAACATGTTATGGAATACGGTTTCCAGATGCCAACCCATCGTGATTATATAGGATTACCTGAAAGAAAAAGCCATTAGTTGTGACTGTAAATATATTCGGGATATACATCCTTTGGTGTGTAGCAAACTTCTTACAATTTGTATGAAAGATACCTTAATTTCGATAAATTAAAGTTGCATTGTAGGATGTTTAAAATTTATTTGTAATTCTTGAAACGAGAAATAAGTAAATAACTGGCATCTAATGTTGTATTATTTTCACTTTTTTACTAGTATTTCGTTTAAGCGGTGAAATAATCATGACTTTCTAAACATATTCTTAACGTGACTGATCCAATAATTTGTATTTGGTTCTAAAAGTACTTTGGATGCTTATGACAGATAAGTACATCTTCAAAGAATGTCACGATATTTGGATATCAAAATGCTTTCTTTCAGAAGTATACAAGGTTTCCTCGGTAGCCGTTCGTTAGAAGTTTCCGTGGTTATAAAAAATGAATTTTTGGACTCGAGGGTTAGTCACGATTCTCTTTCGTTTTAAAATATTTTCCAGGTCGTATCACTTCCGGTTATACCGGAAATCACTATTAACCTCCCTATTTTAAATGAATCACCCACTATATCATTTCATTTTTGGATTCATGAGAAAATTTCAGGATGTGTTCCATCTGGCTTCCCTATACATATTTTCATTTGTTTCTTAGATATATTGATTATTTTGAAAATTTTAAAATATGGAGCCTTATCTTCAATACTGCGCCTATTATCCATTTTCGAATGTAGTGAAGTGAAGTAAGTACTTCTGGGATAGACGGACGGACAAGAATGGTACTTATGAAATCCCCATTAATAATTGATTTATCGCATACAGTGTGTCCAAAATTTGATAACCAATTACATCATCTCCAAAGTTGAAAAAGTTCGATTTTCCAAATGTAACATCCTGTTACATTTGACAACATTATATAGTCGGATGCACAATTTAATTCTGCATCGATTCGCTATGCCTTTCCCTATACCTATTTCCAACGGTTTTCTTGGTATTCCATATTTTCTATTTTCATGTGGTTTTTTGTCAGAAACATCGTTTATTTTTCGAATCAAAAAAAAACATGACTAAAACGGCAAAAAAATCACTTTTATTAGAACACTAAAACAAAGTAGGAACGTAACAAAATTTAAAATAGCAAATGAAAAACATAAAAAAACTGGACACTGGAACATAATAACAAGGAATAGTAAATTAATGTAAACAACGAAGTCATTGCAATAATTGTTCTATATGGCAGCCATTTTGGTTTAAACGCAGAATAACTCTGTCATATTCTCCTTGTGTAATAGATCTTCGAAGTTTGTCTGGTCTCAGATTTGTAAAGGTATGGTGAACGCGGTTCAATAATTCCTCTATAGCCTGTGCATGCTTAGAGTACACTAGTTTTTTTATAGGGCCCGAGAACTGAAAATCCAGAGGCATCAAATCGGGTTGTCTGGGTGGCCAGTTCTGAGGTTTCTATAGGCCAATTCACCAATCCTCTCCTCGAACATAAAGGTCAGGATGTACAGCTATAGCGAAAATAGGAAAGCGCAAGCTCTGAGTATCTCTAGATATTTAACATCATCAACATTTTCATTGTACACCTAATATTGCTACTCTATTGTTCATAATTAAACAAAAAAAACATTAAAACTAAAGTGGTCCTGGTGATTATTGTCCCTTATGACATGTGGATTATGTTGGGCCCAGTAGTGATTATTTCGGCGATTCGAAGTTATTGTTGGTAGGTTTTGAATAATCTGCATAATATACAGGGTATCACATCTGAAAAACCGAACTTTTTCAACTTTGGAGATGATGTAATTAGTCATCAAATTTTGGACACCTGTATGCAATAAATTAATTATCAATGGAGATTTCGTAAGTACCATTCTTATGTTACTAGAAGCGCTTACCACCAGTCGAAAACAGATAAAAGGCGCAGTAAGGAAATTAAGGCTACATATTTCAAAATTTTCAAAATAATCAGCAAGTATACAAATGAAAATAGGGAAACGTCATGAAATTTTCTCAGGAATTCAAAAATAAGATAATATACCGAGTGTTCCATTTAAAGTAAAGAAGTTAATAGTGATTTCCAGTATAACCGGAAATAGTACGACCTTGAAAATATTTTAAAATGAAACAGAATCTTGACTAACCCTAGAGCCAAAAAATTAAGAATTTTAATTTTTTTTCTAATTATGAAAACTTCTAACGAACGTATACTTGGAAAAGTATCTTAAATCAGTATCTCAGATTTAACAGACACCTTAGCTATTAAGTTGAAAATAAATCTGAAAGTACATTCTGAATATATTTTCAATGAACTAGGCTAAATACTCAAAAAATATTGAAACGTATTTTCAAGAATTGAAATTTAGCAAAAGTGCTCAGGTTATAATTAATTCAATGATATAAAATAGGTTTCAGGAATCACGTATATATACATATACACGTCAAGTGAATGTAACTATGTCCAGTAATAGTACAACCTTGATTCTCAACAGTCATGCAACTGTCTGGCTTTCAGAAATTTCTTACTAATGCGCGTTCCTCGTATAATTTTGTTGAATCAACTTATCGTTTTACACGGGGTATTACTATTTTATGTAAATTTTTGAGAATTAAGTAAGATTAAGGAAACTCAAGGTTTTAAGAGATTTATACGGTATGTTTATTTGTAAAAATTCATTTGATTAACCATTTGCTCCTAACAGAATTGGTTTCCCAAATTTTGATCTCTTATACAGAGGAAATTTATGAAAGTATGAAAGAGAAAGAAACTAACAACTGAGGCAGAAGACGGTAACGGAGTGCTCAAGTTTTATGAATATGTCTGACGCGAGAGCAGTTTTGAAATATACAAAACCTTTATTACCGTCTCTTGGATGGCGTAACAGTTTTAGTTCTTATTGTTGCTCACCGCTTTTGTTTTTTTAATACTGGTGGCGTCTACAGTTTTCTTACATTCATATTGTTATTAAATCAGATTCTATTTTTTCTAATTTTTCCGAATGATGTTTGTTAAAAGACTTAGATTTCATCTGTGGAAACATAAACTAGCCATTAACTTGAGTTAGAAAAGTCATCAAAATTTCAACCTTTAATGGATAATCAGAAGAAGTTATTTATAGTAAGATGAGAAAGCATAAAAATAGAATAAGAATTAGAAACGTAAGTGCAGTAGAAATTAATCACAAAAGAAATAAAGAATACATTATGTTACTATTGTCTTACAAAGTACACTAAAGGATTTCAAAATATTTTTTTTTCAAATTCAACTTAGAAATTGCTCATACTTTATGCCTACATATGCTTGAAGAAAATTACAAGGTAGACAATGTAAAATTCATTAGGAATTACGATATAATTACAATTAAATTGTTGTGGAAGTATGGAAATTAACAAAAACAAAGAAATATGTCATTTCAATTCTAGCCTTTAGAGTTTATTGAATGTGAGGGAAAAGGAAATTGAAAATTAGGTGGAAGTTCAGATCAGTGATTGGCTAAGCAAGACGATAGTCAACCATGACTGCGATTACTATACCGTACTAGTTTTAGGTACAAACAAGAATACTTTTATTGTAATTAAGTAAATCAAATAAATATTTATTTGCCTAATATTCCTTTAGAATGGGAACGGTAAAATCCAAGTAATTTGTTGCTTATCGGGCACACCCTAACCTTAAATCTCTCTCCTAATCATCATTACGGCACCGAAAAAAAAAAACTGGTTACCGCAATTAAGAAGAACAAGATTCGAATTCGCGCCCTCACGCACTAATTGTGACTTCTTAAAGTATTCGGTTAATGCAGCAGCATCTTTTAACTGAAAGGAATTGTTCTTTTAAATAACGACAAAGAAATACTTCTTTGATTTAAAGAATTTTTTTTTGACAGTGCACATACTTTGTCTTATATAGTTATTGTAGTAACTAAACCGTATTTAAAATACGTGTTATAAATTATTCTAGGAATTCCTACTGTTTAGTTAAAACCTGAAGGAGAATATTTAAGTGTTATGCGATCTTAATAACAAATAGATTTCAGAGCGCCGCTAATGCATGCGCTATTGTGAAAACACAGCTAATTGATGCATCTAGTGGGAAAAAACAAGTTAAAGAATATGTCCGCCATTGCTCTGCATTGAAATATTCTATGTGACCTACAGGCGCATGTATTTCTTATAGACGGGTATCGTACATCATACCAGATGAGTTTCATAATACCATTTGTATTGGCAGTCAGACAGCAGTCTATTAGGTTTTGTATGTGTAAAATTCGTCGCGTACGGAAAAATCCTTACCTTAGTACTTATTCATATTACACCTTGGTAAAAGTAATATTCCGTTTGCTTTCTGTTTAGCTTATATAGTAATAAATATTGAGTTTAATAAGTCAATTAAAATAACCTAAAATATAGAAAATAGCGAATAATAGCAGAAACTAGTTCGACTGTCATTGTGTTCTAGATGTTGTAAATGAAAAGAAGAGAATATTGTCGTAGAACCATTTACCGCTTTTGGTAATCGTAAAACATTACCACACTTGTTTTTAAGGAAATCAACATATACGCATCATGCATCTCTAAAGCAAATTCGGATAATGATGGCGAAAGATACTTGAAATCTTGAAAATTGTAACAAAATACGAAAGAATGCTAACACTGCATAAATAGAACTTATTTGCATTTCAAATTCAATAGTTACGAGTGTGACAGTTAAAATTTATTAATAACATTTGAAATACGACGTAAACTTTTAATTGATATTTTCTTTCATTATTTGCATTTTTGTTATAGAAAACAGTATTTTTGTATATTAAGATATACGATCAAGAAGTTTGTTCTAAGTAAACATTTCTGAATATTTTCATGTAGTAGAACTACGTTTGATACAAACGCCTTACATTCTTATATTTCTGAAGGAAAAGAAACCGCATAATTTATAAATAAGGTAGGTTGGGTTTGCAAATATAGTCCACCAATTGGCACGCTGGATTTTATTTGCGCGTGGGTAGAGCAAAGTAAGCATCCAAAATCGACACGAAAAATAATACGCTGAATGAACCATCAATTCATTTATGCTGCTGAAATTTTGATTGCACCACGAACTACCTTCCTATCTCTCAACTTATGCTACCTTCAAGAATTTTCGATTTTTTTTCAACTAATTAATTTCAATATAATTTCATCATTTTCATTGACAGAATACGTTGTAAATAACAAAAAACCTTTCCAGCAGAAAGCAACGCAATCGCTTATCTCAGATTTCGAAACGGTATTTCTTGTAACGTGATTTATAGAAATAATTTCACACAGACTACGATAACTTCCCGTACTATAGATACTTCAGTAAAGAAAAACAAATAAAATGCCTTCCCAGAGAGGTTAAAATATATCTAGTTTCAATGCAAACAAGTCGGTATAACCTTAATTCAGCTTATTACATTACTTTCTATGCGGTCCCGTAAGCCGTTGCCGATCAAATATGAAAACGCCCCATATATGGTCATATGCGCTTAAAAATAATTTCTACTCATTATAATAAATAAGATTCCCTTATCCGCGCTATCAGTTTCACGTTATTATTTTGATATGTAATCGCGGAGCGCGCATTTTGTAGTATCCAATTAAATGTGAGAGGTGCTGTCGGTTGTGTGCGTCGTGAAACTCCCACATTTGACCCGAGGTCGACGTGTTGTATGTTAAGAAATGTCGGCCGCTTTGTAATACATTTTCGTTAGCGCCATCTAGCCGATGTTTTATATGAACGTGTGTGAGAATGCGGGTTTTATTAAAAAATTTATACGTATAATTAAAATTATTAAAACGAAACACAAGTACCTGTTTTAGTTATGACATGATCTTTTCTTTTTTTCGCGTTTAGTTGGTTGCAATGAAATAAAGCAATATTTATTTCTTAATTAATATGTAACTTTCAATTAACTTAAATTATTCTTTTACATGCATTATTTTGCAACACAAAAAACAGTCCTTGACAATATTCTAAACGTGATCAAAATGATCCAAGAAAAATAATTAATTGTGATTAATGCTATATTTCACGAATTCTGCGCCTAGCGTATTGATTATAATGTAATTAAAATTAAGGACCGTGCTATGTTTAATCACACTAGCGTGCTAATATCTAATGGGTACTATACACTGGCGATATTAGCGAATATTGTTTGTGGTTCTGTTAGGACTAGAAATTTTGGCATATACAAATAATATGAACATTAAAAAAGATGAACATTCTTTTTTTTAATTCTTAAATATTTTGCGCTCTATTGAAACCTAAACATCGACATATTAAATAGTTAACACAGTAAAAGGCTAAAAAGTTGTAATAAAATTCTACATAACTGTGGTTTGCCATGTTATAAACGATAGTTACTGTAGTGATAGTTGTTATCGAAGTATAGTATAAAGTACTACATTGTTGTAGCCTCTTGTATAATATATTTGCGGTACAACGACTAGTGCCAGAATAATTGTAAATATTTGTAACCACATCCACTAATAAACTAAACACTCAATATTGTGGTAATGAAGTAATTGTGTATTGTTCTATTTTTGCTAAAAATGGGATTCATATCCCGGACTACTCGCGCACTATTATTCTGTGATTACCGCGAGTTTTTCCCTTCCGTATATAATAAGATCGCTGCTTGCTTTTTCTGTCGATCGCAGTAGCTCTTATATAATACCAATAATACTTAACCTCTTAGCTGATGAACTTAAGGAGGCACCCCTTTTGAGGATGCCATGGTTTAAAAATTCAAACTAGATAGGTAATATCAGGTTATAATGCCGATATGAAGGACCGGGAGGCAGGCACTCCAGTAAGAGCGGACTCCAACTGGTATACAACCGGCTCTAAAACGGACTACGTCGTGGGAGCTGGAATATACTCAAAGAAGACTAAAAAGGCTCTTTTGGTAAGCCCCAGCAGAGACGCGGTGTTCCAGATTGAGGTTGCAGCAATTCACTATTGTGTCAGAGAAATACAAAGATAGACCGACCGAGTTAAAAGCGTCGCCATCTTCTCTGATAGTCATTCCGTCAGTTAGTCGTCAGTTAGTTCCGTAAGTGTGGACTCTAAGTTGATTTGGGACTGCGTAAGCACTCTAAAACATTGGCCTCGGTTCTTGGCCACTCGGACGTGAAAGGAAATAAGGCGGCTGGCGACTGGGCCAGGCGAGGTTCGTCAAGGTCACTCGAGCTGGCTCTTTTTTTGGCACTACCAAATCGCAAATTAAAAAATCCATCAACGAATGGATACATATTCGGTCTAGAGAGTGATGAAAAATCACCGGGACAAAGATAGAGAAAAGAATTTCTAAATGAGCAGAAGCCTGACTTCACGAGAGATCTACTGAATAAAGACAGGAAGACTGTCAAAATGATTATAGGTCTGCTGACTGGTCACTCTAGTCTGAATAGGCATATGTACCACATAGGCTTGGCAGATGATGCAACTTGCAGATACTGCCCAAGAAGAGGAAGAAACACCAGTTCATGTGTTGTGTCAATGTGACGACCTGGCGAGAACAAGGTTTCTAGTATTGGGCGTGGAGAACCTCACAGCTAGCAGCTACACACAGAAACAGAAGAGCAGTAAGAGGGCAAAATCAGAGAGCGTCTTCTAGGAAAAGAGGATCACAATAGATTGGAAAAGGTCGCAGTGAAACAGGTCCGTAAACCACTCCCATTCTAATCTAATCTAACCCAATCTACCCTCTTAGCTACTAAATAAATACGTTTTAGCCACGGACTAAGCTCAGATGATGTAATATTTTCTTCCAAAACAGTACAAAAACTGTAATTCGCAATTAAGTTCCACATTATTGATGTCATTTGGCTTTTATAAGTCAATACTCTTTCAGTTTTTGACAAAAATCTGCTCTTATTGAGAAAATTTATTGAAGTCTAATAATCTATTGAAATAGATCACTCGAAGATGGGAAAAGCAAAATGGAGACACCGGTGTTATTACGCTTTATTCAGGAAAAGCTAAATAATTACAATTCATCCTAAACCCCGTGCTTCACCTAAAAGTTACACGAGGCTAGCTATTTTGAGTACTATCTGAATTCCATAATAACTGAAATCTCTTACTCTAATTAAATAATTTCACTATGATTATTAATAATGATAACAAAAATATAATAAATCGGTCAGCTATCAGTTGTTATTATGTTTGCGCCCATGGAACGACGTTAGTTATTTCCCAGAATTCGTCAAGAAGTAAAGGAAAATCATTGAAAAACCTTGCTCTGGGAATAGAACCTATGAAGTAGTACCAGACTTGTTACTGATAGCCAGCAAATTATTATTATTATTATCCTATTGTATTTTTACAGAAGTCTAATCCACGATTATAGAAACAAATGATGAATTGGCAGAGTTCGGCTTACTTCACTCTTCTCAGTATGCATTCCTTCCTTCATTCCAGGAAGCAGTTAATCTAATTGAAATTGTCCAGAAAGTAAAGACTATCTACGATAATTGATGGGTTAGGAACATTTATTAGGTCTGGCAATAGAAAATTAATGATGAGGCCATTTTTCTATTAATTAGTGCCTTTCTAATAGATTTACGTTAATAATTAAGTTTAAGTATATAATTTATCTCATGTATCTTTCCGTCTCTATTATTACTTATTTGTGTTCTTATTATTCCATTGCTATTATAGTGATAATGTAGCTCTCAATCAATTAGATTAGATTAGATTAGGATAGGGGTGGCCTATCGACCTGTTTCACCGCGACCTTTTCAGATCTATTGTGATCCCCTTTTTCCTAGAGGACGCTCTCTAATTTTGCCCTCTTGATTAGGCCTATCATCTTTGAGAGCGGCTTCTTTATGTAGCTACTAGCTGTGGGGTTCTCCTCCCCCATTATTAGAAACCTTGTCCTCGCCAGGCCTTCACATTGGCACAGCACATGAACTGGTGTTTCTTCCTCCTCTTGGCAGTATCTGCAGGTTGCATCATCTGCCAGGCCTATGTTATACATATGCCTATTCAGACTACAGTGACCAGTCAGCAGACCTACTATCATTTTGACAGTCTTCCTGTCTTTATTCAGTAGATCTCTCGTGAGTTCAGGCCTCTGCTCCTTTAGGAACTCTTTTGCCTGCCATTGTCCCGGTGATTTATGCCACCACTCTCTGGACTGATTGTATATCCATTCATTGATGGATTTTTTGATTTGCGATTTGGTAGTGCCGAAAGAAGGGTCGGCTCCAACGAATGGCCTTGACGAACCTCGCCTGGCCAGCTCGTCCGCCGCCTCATTTCCTCTCACGCCCGAGTGGCTAGGGACCCAGGCTAGGGTTACTTTCCTTTGGGTGCCCACCTCATTTAGGGCGCTTACACAGTCCCAAATCAGCTTAGAGTCCACGCTTGAGGAGCTAATCGCTTTAAGTGTGGACTGGCTGTCGGAGAAGATAGCGACGCTTTTACCCGGTGCGGTACATCTTTCTATCTCTCTGACACAGTGGTGAATTGCAGCAACCTCCGCTCTCAATCAATTACTTTAATAGCAATTACACATTCCGGCTTACATGTTTCGGCCTGAGGAGGCCATCCTCAGAGCCGTTTTAATACAGGATTGAAATTAAATTATATGCCATAGTTATAAAATGTTAAATGAGTAGGACATATAATTTATGACATATAATTTAATTTCAATCCTGCATTAACATGGCTCTGAGGATGGCCTTTTTAGAGCGAAATATGCAAGCCGAAATTGACATTAAAGTAATTGGCTTAGAATTATGTAATTTCAACTCAATTTGGAAAAGGAAAACACAATTTTCCTTGAATATACGAATGTTAATTGACTTCAATCCCTAATATTTCATGGAAGATGTTACTATCGAATTGAGCCAGTTCTTCTGCGAAATTACCTCAAATACACTTTGCGACTAAATAAATTAGCGCAAAGATTTTGATGTGATGGTCATTTTTCAACCATATCTTTGTAGATGTTAAATGCTACAGATCAATTTAAAAGTTTATACCTATAGACTAGCGAATTAACAAATAGAATTATATATAGCACCACCATTCTTAATAATTCTTTTCGAATTTTGAAAAAGTAAAATAAATATTTTTGCTTTATTAATTCTTATTCGTATAATCATTTATCTGAAAAAAAAATGTTGGTTAATGTTCACACATATTTGATATGAAGAATATTCTAACGCAAATATAAATGAAGTTAAATAACATTTCAATTTACATTAATTCACAATGAAAACGACATATCGATAACTAATTTCTGAAACTCACTGATCATATTTTTTTAAAACTTTACGGAGCAGATCGTATTTTATTAAACGTAACAACTTTCGGCACGTTTAATAAACGAAAACTATAAATCTTCGAACCAAAGATTGATATTCTTCAAAACACAAAGCCAATTTATCAAAAGCCATCGGTAGACAAGTTACTTTAGCATGTAGATACTTAGATCTGGGTATCAAAAACAGACCTTTCGCTATCCGTAAGTGTCCGGCACAGCGGGCGGGAACATCTCATGTTATGCATAATGATACGTTCTTCATGGAAGGTTGAACACGAACCACCTATTCGCGAAAAGAAAATACCGTGTAACAGGTAATCAGTGACGTGATATTGAATAATCTCTTGTCGGTTTCACTTCATACAGCCTTCAGTTGCATATAATGTATTTCAAGGGTATGTGTATCGTGTGTATCGTGTGAATACAACATGTATATCGTGTAAAAAAATTCCAGGTGAAAGGTATCGCTCAAGTTAGTGAGCACTGCTTGGATATGCGGGTAACATTCATCCATACTAATGTGAAAGATTAAACCAGTGTGACAGTTTGGGTAACAATTATACGTTAATTTTATTCTATTTTCAAGCTTGTAAGAATTTTTTGCGTCATTTGCCTTTAAATTAATGTGTAAGGCATTTTCTAGAATACTTCAAAGAATAAAATCAAAACCTGAAGATCTCCAGAGTTTTCTTTGACTTTCATGTTTAAGATAAGAAAATGTTTCTAAAGACTGTACTCTGATAAACCATTGAAAAGTGTCTCTAACGCTATAGCAATGAAATTAACTTAATTAAGGCAACTGGGTACTACTATCGCATATACTGTAAATACGAAAGCTTACCTTAATCGATGCCACCCCTTTCGAGATATTCGCATAAGGGTGAAAAATTGAATACCTTCTAAATTTAAATACCCTGATTTGTCCAAGCTATCTACTTGATCTTTAGGGTTACCTAAAATATTTCTAAGACTATTTTTTGAAGTAGTTGCTATGTCAAGGTTGAATTTAGAGAATTTTTTTGTAGACGTTTCGTGTAACTTGGATGAAATGGTAATTTAACATATTTCTTATTCTTTCTGTCACTAATTTCTAATGTACTCACATTTCTAATTCTTATTTTGTTTTTATATTTTCTAATGGTATTATATACAACGTCGTCTGAGAATCCATTAAATGCATCAATTTTAATAATTTCTTTAAGTTCTTTATTATATCGTTCTGTAGATAGAGGAAAATTAAGTAAGCGATGCACAAAAAACTTAACAGCTGGTGGTTTATTTTTCCATGAATGTTTTGAATCTTCTGAAATAAATCTGTTATTAGTAGTGGGCTTTCTATATATGTCTACTTCTAACTTATTTATATTTCTTATTACTAACATATCGAGAAAAGTAATACTATTGTTTGCTTTCTCTTCATGGATAAACTTAATGGAAGGAAATTTTAAATTTAGCTGTTCAAGAAAGTCCTTGATTGAGCACTTACTAGTATCAAAAACACAGAAAAGGTCGTCAACGTATCTAACCCAACCCTGTGGGTAATATGCCAAAGTATTCTGAAGATCGGTTTCAAATTTTCCCATAAAGAGTTTAGCTATGGAGCGAGAAAAGCTATAACCCATTGCTATTCCTTCATTTTGTTGGTAAAAGGTACCATTGATTTGAAAAAAAAAAAGTTTCATGCAGAGCTTCGCCAAAGAAATAAAACTATCAGTTTCATTACTGCCCAACTGATTACCTTTCAAAAAATCTGAAGTAAATCAAAGTGATATCAACGGGGACGCTGGGAAACAGTGAGCTCATATCAAACGAAACTAAAACTTCATTGTTAATAAGTTCAATGTTTTTAGTATTTTTAATAAACGCGTATGAATTTTCAACTGCTAAATCCGGGGGTTGCACAGGTAAGTGATTAAATTTGTCAGATAGCCATTTGGACAATAAGTAAATTGGACTATTGATATTGGAGACAATTAGTCTCATGCTCTTCCCAAGTTTATGTATCTTAGGGAAACAATATATTGTAGGTAGCACTGGATTTGATACAGTTAGTCTACATCTTAAGTTATCATTAACAATATTCTTACATTCTGATAAGATCTTCTTGGTTTCTCTGAACATTTTTGGATTTTTAGTTAGCATTACGTAAGAACCTTGCGTTAAAAGGGTGCTGACACGATCGAAATAATCTTTTTTTATCTAAAATGACCACAGTATTACCTTTGTCAGATTTTAAGTAAAAGCAGTTTTTGTTTATAAGCCCATTAGCAATGTTAATTTCTTTACGTGTGATATCTGAAGGATGACGTTCTTTATTTTCTAAAATTTGAATTTTACAAGGAGTTCTAATAAAGTTTTTTGTATGATCACAAAAGTACTAATTGATGTTTCTATGCCAGATGTAATTTCTTCAATTGGGTGTTTTTTGAATTTTAAATTATATTTCAAATCTTTATTCAACAATTTTATTTCTTCCTTGTTAAAAGATAAAGAAGATTTGTTCCTGCTAACATATTTTCTGGTTTATTAATGTGAGCAAATTCTGATTTTTTTAAACACACTAATTTTGATAATTTTTTTCTTATGAACTATAACTTTAGTTAATATTTTCTTCGAAATAATATCTTCTATCCTATTTAAATAATTAATCCATTCTACAAATTCTAAATTACTAAGACCTTTTGCTAATCTTAAATATAGGTTGTAAGCTTCTAATTCTGATTGACTAATTCTAAAATACTGATAGTTAATTTCTGAATTTAATCAACATTTTTTAGCCGAAGAAGTCGCTTTAGACGCTGAATTTGAGGAAATTTTACATGTAATTTGAATAAAATTTGAAAACACATTAACTTTTCTACAATCTTTCAGAAATTTAATATTAGTATCAACTAACTTAACGTACGTCCAGTTTCGTGCAGTTTGTGATGAGGGGTCTACAAGAAATTTGCAGTATTACCAGTGCCACAGTTTGGAGAATTTTTGTCATTTTTCTCACTTCATCATATGCAATTTATTATATTTACTAGTTGTAAAATATTGTAAAACATCTCACAATATTTTCTAGAAGAATGTGCTACAATATTTTGCACAATAGTAAAAATTCTTATTACAGTTTTCGTCCAAGAGTGAAGTGTAAATATTACTATGCAGGTTTTTTTCTGTGTAGTTGCAGTTGATTCGATTTTACCAGAGGTTATTTTTAGGCATTTTCGGTTGTTGAAAAAACCATCGGGTTTCAACTATTATATTCAGGATTTTCAGGAAGAGTTCTAGCCGAATAAAAATGATATTACGAAAGTGCATTTTGTTACACTTCAATGTGTCCGATTCCCTTTAAGCCAGCTTTAAAAAAGAAATAAGATTTAGTCTATTCTAGACCGAATTTGATAGTTAATGTAACTTGATTGATTACACATGAACTTCTTGGCATTTAATAACGACGTAAATTCCAAAATTATTCGTAAATGAGAATCAGATTAATTAAAGGACTTACACGCGCAAACAGCTGTTCTTAGGTGCAATAAACTCTATCTGGAAATACTGTTGCGTTGTTTATTTCCTTATTAACCTCATCAATAAACTTCCGATGTCAATACCACAAAATATTGTGATATGTATTAACAGAAATTACTTTATCTTTACAATTTTTAGATGGAACTTTTTATTGCTGAAATAAAATTCAAATTGAGTGTTTTCATCGGGTTTGATAGTCCGTCTGTTCGTATCCACAGATACTTTTATTTTATGATGGTGTGTTTACGAAAATTTTTATCGTAATCCTACTAGAAAACATTATAAATCTTCAAGCTAATTGAAAATTGACTTTGATAATCATTTATTGCAGTCACAATGTTATATCATACAGTCTCTGGGTGAAACTAAAACTGCAAACTTCGATAATTTAATAAGCATTGCTTACGCAATTTCTTATGTTTTTAAGTTAATACTGAAGAGACGAAGTAGATCATTTAGTTACTGCGGGTAACTTTAGGCAGATAATCCTTTTTTTAATTAATGTAAGGGTAGCGAGCTTTTACAAAATATATTTTTGTTTTGTTTTTATTAATCGGACATTGTGCCTTTGATCTCATCTCAGTGGCGTGATTAAATTTTCGAAAAAGACTGGCAGAATTTAATTACTTACGTGAGCGAAGACCGGCTTGACAGGAGAAGTGTCAAAATGCGTTCACCGTATAACTCGGCCGGCAGAAGTGGTTTTTAGAAGTCCAGGATTCAAAGAACGCAAACGTCATGCTAAAACCTTAGATAAACATTCATTTCACCTCGGTGTCCCGGAAGAAAAAATAAAAATAAAACATCTCGAATTCTTAGAAATATGTTGTAAGGTAGACAGTGATCGTAGAAAAATTATTATTAGGTGCACATGTACTGCATACATTAAAAAGTTTTAACACAATATAATTATGATTTTATTAGTCTCATTGTCAAATCATTTCCAAACATTAATAAATCACTAACCGCTAGAACGGAATTCTATATTTTTTAAAAGATAAGGGGGTTTTACGGCTATGTGTGTGTGAGATGTTTGTTTCAAGTTTGCAAATGTTTTACTATATAACGACCACAACATTAGATAGGAATGTATGAGATTAAATATAATTAAGCACAATATTTCAATTATACAATGCAAACGTCTTCAATATAATTTATAGCATGATACGGATCAATATTATTTTCTGGAGGCACAGATTACCAAAATATGTGTTTTAATTATATCTTTGCATTAAGCTGTCAAGTGAAAGTTTATGATTAAGTTTTAAGAATTTTATTTGATAAATTTTCCAACTGAGAAACATTGCATTCTTTAAATACCTTCTTATACTGCAATAACCTTATTTATTGAAAATGTGGATATATGCTGGGACTCTCTAGCCTTAGATTTTGATTCCGGGGTATATTTACGGATATTTCCAAATGCAATTTTATTGAAAATTTTCATTTATCAGATATCTAAGATTTTAATTGGTAACAAATTTGAATAAGTACTACACATCTGGCATTAAAATTGATAGGTATTCTGTTAGCGATTATCTCATGGTAAAGCTTAATTTTTCATCTAATGCATACAAATACAGTTCTAAACCATTGGTTTCCTTTTTTTATATAGACTAAAGCTTATTGTCATGATAGGGCTTTTATTTCTACTTGTCCACAAAACCCTATAAAAACAGATTCAATAAATGCAAAATCTATGTCATTTATTTAAAATTGCTTCAAGGGCAATAAAGATAAATATATTTCGCAGTAGTTGATTAAAATTAACACAGTAGTTGGCAGGCGTGAATATAGCAATTAGCATATCTTATTTAAAAGTATTTAATAATTATTATGCGTAAAAAGACATAAAACGTCATAGGTGGTAATCTTCTGGCACTACAAAACGCATTAAACACATATATATTTATATTGTTCTTCATTTATTGCTTTATACTGTTTCTTAGGTAGTATGCTCACATTTCCATGCTCACTATTGTTATCTCGGCTAGTAGAACACAGAGCAACGGTAACATGGGGAATGTTTTGCTTTTTCAATTTTTTTTAATTTTCAAGATATTTTGAAAAAAGGCAAAGTTGTCAATTTTTCGCAAAATTCGATAATCTTCAATGTAACCGCTTTTAAAGCTTTACATTATTCAGGCACTTTTTTAAGACATTTTTTTTTTGTGTAAATAGAAATCCTTTTGCCGTTTGTTTTCAAGTTATTAGCGCTATCTTTTGTTTTTCATATGGTGGTCATATTGAATTTTTGGTTAATTATAAAGTCTTTAAAAAGAGGTTTTCAACGATGTATAGCTCAAAAAAATATTAATTATAAATAGATAAAATTAACTCTACGAAGTCTCTCAGGTCATTGTTTGATACCACTTTGCCATTAAACTTTTCTCTCAAAAAATGTTGCACGTCACGAGTGTTGTGGGCCGAACAAGCATGGTGTTGGAAACAGATGTCTTGTATGTCGTCAGGATTAATAATTTGCCTCAAAGCAGGCATTATCTCGTCCGTTAGTACCCCGAAACATCTATTACCAGTTAAATTATAATCATAGATGTAGTAGACCAATCATGCCCATAGTTGTGCCACAATTAGTAAATCGTGTTTCATCTGTCTACAATATTTTCCTAGGCAAATCAGCATCATTTTAACATTTTTGTATGTACCATCTGCTAAACTCTAAACTTCGGTGATAGCCATTATCGATTAAACCTTGAAATTGTTGATTTATATGGGTGGTAGGTATTTGTTTTTCTTCAAGATTTTGGAGATAGTGGATTTTGGAATTCTAGTTTCCCAAGCTACTACCATTACTTAAAAACAATTACTTAACAATAACTACGAGTATACAAAGTTGTAATCAACTAATATCTGTAGCGCTAATTGTACTTTGATAGTCTATCATTATGTTTTACACTAACGTTTATTTCCATGGCTGCCTAATTATCATTCGAGAATCTGTTTGGTTAATCTTCACGTTACTTATTTATTTATATGTTTTGTTTGTTATATATTTCTTTGACTATCTGTATTTTATATATGCAAGCGATAAATTTTTTAACAAAGTCTGTAATGGTATAATTGCAAATATATTTACATTATTATTATTATTAATCTGAAACTCAGTATCTTTTTCGTTATTTTACAGTATTACTTACAACTAGCACATCCCCGAGCTTTCATTTCCCATTGATATTCAGTTCCATAGCCTACTAATTTCCTACTAGAGATTAATTTGCTTTTTTGTCAATATCTTCACTATAATAGAAAATTTTTAGGGATGTTATTCATCGTTGAAAAGCTCTTTTTAAAGACTATCTGATTAACCAAAAAAATAATATGGCGGCTAAATGAGAAACAAAAGATTAGCGCTATCTTTATAACCTAGAAACAAATGACAATTGGGAATTTCTCTTTACACAAAAAAAATGTCTTAAAAAGGTACCTGAATAATGTGAAGCTTTAAAAGCGGTCACATTAAGGATTATCGAATTATTGAGAAAAATTAAAATTGACAAATTTTGTTTTCTTCGAAATATCTTAAAATTTAAAAAAGTTAGGGTAATCAAATTTACCCTAACATTTTTAACGATATTTCTTGGGGTTATTGAATTCTGCAAAATATTTCCAACCGTTGCTCTATGTTTTCTAATAACCGAGATACCAATAGTGCGCATTGAAATGTGGACACGCTGTATTTACCCCTTTCATTGTTTTATCTTCCACTTTAATTTCTAAATTCCTAGCATCTTTCCTTTCTTTTCCTGAACTACACGCGTCTACTTTTAATAATATAATAATAATAATTCCTTATTCAGCACGTTACAGAAAATAAGAAGAAATAGAAAAAAAATAAGAAAAGAATAATAAATAAAAATGAATGTGCTAAACCATAAGTAGCAATTCAGATGGATACCCCCTGTTTTTACACTGTATCCTTAAAATGTATAGAAATAATACCAGTACAGTAGAAATAACACTACTGTACATAGATACAGCCTTAAAACTACAAACTATGCTAAGCATTCTGCGATGTAAATTAAATAAATTTAAAAAAAAAAAAACATAATTATGTACGTTCGCGCGGAAGCACATCTTATCCAAGAGATATGGCGGTGTTGTCATTGAGATCAACTTATGGTAAAGTTTTAAAGCTTGCACTTTACGACGCTTTTGCATGTTAACCATTTCAATTCTACAAGCTTGTGTGAAATTCTATCATATTTTCTTATACCAAAAATAAATCTCATGCAAGCGTTTTGAAGTCGCTGCACTTTGTCCCTGTCAGCAGTATCCAAACAAGGGCCATACACTTGCGAACCATAGTGAAACGGAGGAAGTACAAAGATCTCACACAACACAGTTTTTGCTCGGACGCCCAAAATCGCTCTAAGGGAATATAACATTTTTAATCTGCAGTACGCCGTGCAAAGTATACCATAATTACTCCCAAGTTTCTAGCAGAATCAGACAGCTACAACATTGGAATCGTTAATCTGTAATGTAAGCGCAGAGTTGCTGCCTTCTGCAGTTCTAGGCGCCCCAAAGAATAATACCACAGTCTTCACAGGATTAATTTTAAGCAAATGATCAGATGCAAAATCCGAGATCTGTGTTAAATCACGATTAATAAAATCCAAGCCCGATTAATATCTTTAGCATTAAAACTCTTGTAAATTAGAGTGTCATCGGCGTACATTTGAATACTGGAGTGACAAATCCGTGTGGGCAGTTGACTAGTATATATGCAAAATAAAATAGGGCCGAGAATAGATCCTTTTCAGAATTGATGTCATTTTTTTTCTGTTTCCATTTAGTCAGTGAAAAATCCTACCCAAAATAGATTTTATTAAAGCTGCAGACGCAATAGTAGTTACTTACTGTTTATTAACGATTTCCTGTAGTTCACTGTTATTTATGTGGACTGCAAGAGCTGTTTTATTTTCGTCATAATCATGCAAAGCTTGATTGATAATTCGTCAAAGAATTATCCATTTTCCAATATATTCGGAGACATGTCATACATTGAAGAATGTTCTTACTGCTTGGCTTAAGGAAATTTTCAAATCTTTGCAAAACGATTTCTGTCAGGATTATTTACAGTACTGTTAAGAATGAAGTCTTCACCATCATTCATCGTAGATCGTTAATATCATATTACGGTTTCAAGCAGTCTATTTTATTCACTATTTAAATGGACATTCGTCGCGAATGATCTGCATTCATGAAACGGCTGTGCATTAAGTAATTTTTTGATATTATCTTGTGAGTACAAATAGATGACATTCATCCGTATTAAGTTATTTGATGTCAAATTAATCAAGAAAACTTTTTTGCTTGTAATAATGTTGTTATTTGTTTAAAAAGTAAAATGTTGTGTATTAGAAAAGCCATGCTGTGCTATACTAGCTGCCATCTTCCATGAAATGTATACTTTCGTTACGTGTTAAGGCAACCTTGAGAAGCAGCTTCATTAATTCTCGCGCTTCACACTGCCATATCCACGCATAGTCAGGCAGGAAAATTAAACTACATTTATTCCATCAGTAATCCATAGAAATGTCAATTGACACTCACTCTTCTTTCTGTGTTCCAAACTCTACAGAAACACTATTTCAAGATATTTGTCTTTATATTTTTGTCGAAACTTCATGTGATTGAGTGTTAGAAAACCGTAATATACAATATTAAGAAGGGTACCTTCATCTCAAATATTGCCTCTGCTTCAAGTAATCAAAAAAATATTTAATAGAGATGTATTTAAAAGTCATTTTTATTTGCTGCTTTATTTGATGACATACCCATCTATATTTCACATCATATGAAATATAGGCATCTCATTCGCTATAGTTTTTCGCTTTCAATTCAGTAGCCGAGATTCATAGTAGCCTCCAGCCATTTAATTTCAGTATCTTACCGTCCCATAGTAACGTTGAACACGCACTCAATAAAAGCTGGTTTTTATTTGGTGTCGGGAAACTATCACAAAACTACTTATCTTAATAATATATCACTCGGCCTTAATTTATTATACACAAAGAGTATCATTATCACGTTTTCGGCTTGTGAACACAAGATATGGGAATTAGTTATAATAGTAGCTCGGAATAGTTAAAACAAAATACTTTATGGGAAGAAAGCAACTTTGAGTAATTATCTAAAGCAGATAGTTTAATTCAACTATATACGTAGACAAAGGGGACGCTGGAGTTTTCCAACGCACCTATTATATGTGTTGCGTGTGTGTTCATACACATTTCTGACAATAAATTATCAAAGTTTAATTGAAAACACTGGTACCCAGATAATAATTAAAACAAATGCGTTATACATCGTTTGTATTTTGTAAGCGTCATGGTATAAATTTATTTTAATCGAGAAGTGTGATCTATTAATTTATTATGTATTGTGTCTATAAAGGGAACTGACATATATTCTATAATTTCATATTCAGATACACGCCATTCTACCTGTAATCGATGTTCATTTTTTAAAACTTTGTAATAAGTAAATGGAATATATCTAACAAAGAAGCAAATTAAGTATTAGCACGTTGAGCAGCATTTACGGGGAAGCTTGAAGTCACACTATAATCTTTTTTAATATTATTTCTTTCAATGCTTTAATAGTCTGGATCTGTTAAATTTGTGATACTAGGCACATTTTTAGTGAAATTAATTAATCATAAACGTCTTGCAAACTATTTAATCCTTGTGAAATTAAGATAACCAAGCAGCCGTAGGAATACATACATTTACTTTCAAGTCACTGGATTGATAGCAAAATATTTCTTTGGATATATTATATCGAATATTATCATTTCTTAAAGAAAATTATTTATTATAAATTTAAGATATTCACAGAAACTCAATACAGTTTCATATTAGAACTGGGTCGCTTTTAATTCGATCAGATCTACGCTAAATGTGTGTGTATACAGCGTATGTTTCATGACCTTGAAATAATACAAATTAGAACTTATTTCTGTTATTTTTGTTCTTGGAAGAATGAATGAATGAAGATAAAATACATGTGCCTATATAGGAGTACAATCTTGTTGAGATATATTTAGCGAAAAGATAAACTGTGTGGCAAAAAAATTACAAAAAAAAAAAAACCTTGAAGGAGATGAGTGAAAAAGCATTTGGCAAGTTTCAGGTAGTAAATCATAACTACTATATCCAGGTTGTCTTAATTAGTGAAGTGTGAATTTGATAGGGTAGTAAATAATAAGCATTCACTTTGTTTTATTTTATAAATTTCTTAGACTACATGTTTCGGCTGTTGTGCCATCTTCAGGTCTAATACGTAACAGGGGAAAACATTATTAAGGTATTAAAAAGTATTATTTTGTTTTCTTCTGTGACGTATTAGACCTAAAGATGGCACAACAGTCTAAAAAATTTATAAGATAAAATAAAGTGAAGAAGGATCAGTGCTTATTATTTACTATTTTATCACAACTATCAGTTTTCAGTAGTAAATCATAACAATTGGAAAAAAAACCATCCGCAAAAATATATCAATGAAATGTTGATTGTTTATGCACTGTCTAACTCTGCAATGATTCATGCTCTGAATGAGATGATCAATGACATCTTGTGGGATATGCTGCTTGTGGTAAACCCCTTATCTAGCGACTCATCATAGTCATCATATCCCATACATGCTCCGGGTTTGAATCCGGAGAGCAAGCAGGCCGGAGGAGAATTTCTATTTCCTCTTCGCGATTGAAGTTCGACTAAGAGCGACTTTTTATATGCAGCTAGTTGTTTTGTTAAGATTTCAGCTCTGTGTCTGACCTCCTTCAAACTGTTGCAATTTTTTGGCACGTAGTTTATATTAGTGTTTCTTCGTATTTAGAGTATGGGTTAGGTAAAAAAAATAGTTTATATGTAACGTTTCGCCATTCAATTTATGACTTTTTCAAACATCTAAAATTAATGCTTAGTATCAATTGTTTAAATATAATTAAAATCTATTTGCATAGATTACAATATACCGGGTGAGTCAATAGTTCGATATTGGTCGATATTGACTTTAACATCTCTCATAAAAGATTTTTCATTGTGGCTTCATACCTGACGGAAAGAAGCGCACGTTCTAAAAATATTTTCACGTTCACGACGTGTATCAGTTTTACAGCACTGTATTCAACTTGATTTCTTCAAATGAAACCATACTTATTTTTTTAGGCGTGTTTATTTGTTTTAATGAATGCTACAAATACATATGTTTGTTTCAAATTTCGAATGCAAGGTTGCCAAGTTATATAACTTTTTACATAAACTTTTCAAAATGCACGTGTTCGTTTGACATTTTTTTCCGGGATTACCATTGACAATTAAACTCTAAAATTTGCTGAGTGCTTAGGAAAGCTTAGGTCTTTCTTATGAATTGAAAGTTATTTGGTAAAATTGTACAGGGTGGTCTCCAGGAGCAATCAATTTGTTTGATATTTAAGCGGCTTTTGCTTTGTTATTTTGATTGAACACCCTATAATTTTTTATTTCATCATATGAACTTTTTTATGATCTTTCATTTTTGTTAGCAGTAGGGTATATCTAAAACTTATACTTTGTGAAATAATTTGACATTTTTAAAAATTGTCCCACAAGTAACATTTAGTCATAAAAGGTAGGCGGTGAAACTATTTTTTACGATATTATCTGGCAAACATGCTGCGTTAGTAGAATTAGTTTTATTTAGTGTTAATTAAAATGAATTTCAATCACGTGGAGCTTGTTGATATAGTGTATGTTTTGGGTGAAGGAGAGCGAAGTTCTATGCTTGCTTCCCGAATTTACGGTCAACCATTTCCTAAACACAGACATCCCACCGCTCTAGCGTTTGAAAGACTTCGAGAAAGTTTTGAACGTATAGGAGAAATTAAATGCGAAAGAAAGAGAACGCGAGAAGCGTGTTACCCATGAAGAAAATGACTTTGCGATACTATTAAGCGTGGTGCAAAATCCTCATGCAAGCACACGTACAATAAGTAATGATTTGGGCATCAGCCAAATTTCAGTATCGAGAACTTTGCGAAAACATAAATTTCATCCATTTCATATTCAATTGGTTCAAGAACTTAATGCCGGTAATTTACAAAAACGTTTAGAATTTGCGGAATGGCGCTTAGAAAAATTTCGCCAATAAAATACTTTTTTTAATTATCTGTTATTTATTAATGAGGCAACCTTTCACAAAAATGGTTATGTAAACCGCCATAATTTTCATTATTATGACACAGCAAATCCCCATTTCATAAGACCATTAGATTACCAACATCGATAGTTTATAAATGTTGTATGAATAGTGCGATATCACTTGAGTGGACCGTATTTTTTTTGAAGGGAATGTTGACGGGGAAGCCTATTTCAATATTTTGGAAAATCAATTATCGATTTTATCATAAGATGTCCCACTCAATGTAAGGCAGAGAATGTGGTTTGAACATGATGGTGCCTCAGCCCATTTTAGCAGAGTAGTTCAGGAGATATTTAGAAATTTTCTGGATAGGTGGATAGGCAGAGAAGGCTCAGTAAGGTGGCCACCACGGTCTCCAGAATTAACAAAATTAGATTTCTTTCTATGGGGATATGTAAAAAATTTAGTTTACCAAGAACCACCAACAACAAAAGTAAACATGATGGATCGGATTCGTGACGCATTTCGCAGAATAAATGGCAACATGTTAATGAATCATTTTTAACGCGATTGCAAGTTTATGTTGAGCAAGAAGGAGGCTATATCGAACATTTAATGTAATTTTGTTTCTGTTATATGTTATTTAATTTTATTAAATTACTATATTGCTTTTGACAGGTAAAAGTCTAGAAAAGTTGTTTGCTATTTTAGGACACATTTTTGTCTACACTAACATTAATTTAGTTATTATAATCGTTCCACAGCCTACTTTTTATGAATAAATGTCTCATTTGTGGGATGATTTCTAAAAATGTCAAATTATCTCAGAAAGTATAAGTTTTAGATATACCCTACTCCGAATAAAAGTGAAAGATCATAAAAAAAGTGCATATGATGAAATAAAAAAAATATAGGGTGTTCAATTTAAAATAACAAAGTAAAAGCCGTTTAAATATTACAGAAATTGTTTGCTTCTGGAGTCCACCCTGTATAATTTTATCAAATAAGATCCAATTCGTAAAAAAGACCTAAGCTTTCCTAAGCTACACAGCAAATTTTAGAGTTTAACTGTTAATGATAATGCCAGAAAAAAATGTTAAATGAACACGTGCATTTTGAAAATTTTATGCAAAAAGTCAAATAACTTGGCAACCTTGCATTCGAAATTTGAAACGAACATATGTATTTATAACATTCACTACAGCAAATTAGCATGCCTAAAAATTAAAAAATTAAGTTGAGTACGATCCTAGAAAATTGAACGTGAAAATATTTTCAGAAAGTGCACTTCTTTCCGTCATGTAGGATGTCACATTGAAAAATCTATTATGATAGATGTTAAAGTCAATATCGACCGATATCGGACTACTGACTCACCCTGTATTTTTAATATAAAAGAAATAAGAGCTACCCTATTAGTGCTATATATAAAGTCCAATAAACTATTGGGCGTCAATTATTAAATAGAGATTATAAAACTATGTTACATGTAATTTTTAGTGTTTACTCATACGCGCCTTGCTTAATTCCTTACCACTTGAATATTACTTTATACTTAACTGTAATTTTCTAAATTGTAAGGAATTTTAAGAGATATTAATATTTTGCTTAGTAATATTGCAATGTTAGAGATTTTTTGTAAGAAACAGAAATTTTGCCATTAATATACACGTAATATACATATATTATGGGAAATATTCTAACATTTCCACATTTGCCTTCAGTTTCTGTACATTTACCCCCATTTAGTGCAGAGATCATCAGAGTATAAAGAAAAGTGATTTTTACCAAGAAAAATTGCCTATTTTTTAGTATGGTGTTTCATTTCTTCACAGTAAATTTTCGTGGATGAAAGAAAAATTCTTTTGCATACCTAAATATATTCCGGAACCTTAATAAATTATATCACAGTCTGAATTTGACAACTGGACACCTTTGCTTGTTAACTACGATTTACTTTGCGCAACGTTTATGATAAATACCCCTGCACATTGAAGCCACTCTGAATGGACTTGTATTTTTTCTCGTTTTTAATATTTTTTTTTTTTTTTAAAGTGGAAAAATATAAAAACAATAATTATATTGTACTAACCATATCTACTGACAACAAATTATTATTATCTTATTTCCATTGATCATCATTGCCCTTCAAAATTTAGTGGTTATTCATTTGATATTTTGTTCAAATAAGGAATCAATGTTCCACAGACGACAAAGAAAACAACGAAACCTAAAAATATTGATACCCAATGTAATTTTTAGAACACTTACTCAATTTCTTGTTCCTGGAAGTTTCAGCTTACGTTTAATTGAATATATTCGCCTTGTTTACAAGAATTTTAACCACTAAAGTTTACAAGAGAATTCTTTCGCAAGAGCACAATCACTAAACTGGTTGGTACAACTTAAACGACAGTTTCCTATACATTTGATATTTGCAGAACACTCTCGAGAATATAATAGGTGTAAGCTTTGGTTCTTAGGAAATACATTCGAATACCAATATTGATTTTCGCCTTAGAGGTTACGTATGTATTTATATGTGTCAAATTGAGACGTGACCAAAGCTTTTTTAACACTTCTCGCGGAGAAGATGTTTTTAAGTTTAATTTACTGTAACCATATAGAACAATTTATCCAAACGAGAAGAGCTCTTGACCTCCGGCCGATGTATTCGAAAACAAATACTTTATTAGGAGGTAGAACGTTGCGCACATAATGTGCATTGCATTCCAACTCAGCAAATTTTGTGTTTATATATAAGTATGTATGTATATGCATAAATACATCAACGTATAAACATGCAGATGTAGATATATTCATTTCTATTCATTTGTGATTTGTTCAGCTAATTTTACATCGAATCTTAAAGGATACACTTGTAAGTAGGTTAACTGGCGAAGAAATGTTCATCGATAATTATTTGTATATAAAACGCTAATCATTTCCCACAACTCGTGCTGCACATCATCTACAAGTTCTGAAATAATAACGTCAATATTTATTTAAAATCCTTGATATATTTATCTAACAAAAAGTGTAATGTATTATTTTAATTAGCATTTGTAATTCTCCAAATATATTCTAATACACGATCTATCAAAGTCGTAAACAGAAACTATGTGATCCTTTGCAAATTGTATTCGTCTATATTTTTATAGCTAAAGCATACAGCAATTTGAGACACCGACCACATGAACTTGAAAATGTTGACTGAAACAAGACGACTCTCATTTGCTAAGTACGAAAGAAAATATTTGATTTCGAAAATCAACAACACAATATCCTGTTTTATTACATAAAATCAAATTTAAATTATCATGCGCCTAGGAAATTCCATGAAGAGATGAACTATACAAAAACAGGCACCAGTTCTTTTATTAGCTTTCTAATAATAATAATATCCCTTTATTTTCGAGAAACAAAACAAGAAAAATATTACAGTGGTACATAACTAACAATAAGTAAGTTCAAAAAATTCGGTTAAACTGTAACCATTTTTATTCAGTAGTAGGTTTTGAAGAGAATATTTAAATTTAGGGAATAGTTTAATTGCTTTTAAATTGTCTGATAATGCATTAAAGAGCTTTTAAAAGTTGTAGTCCTGTGGGTTGGCGGAAGTAAGTAATTGTCCAGCCTGGTGTTGTAACTATGATTAGCAAAGTGATCTAAATTTTTGTATACAAAACTTATTGCTTCCAGTAGAAAAATATCATAAAACGTTAATATTTTATGTTTCCTAAACACTACTCTACACGTTTCGCGAGATTTTAAACCATAAATTATACGCAAGGCATGTTTTTGCAAAATAAAGACTCTTTGCGCTGAGGTGGCTGTTCCCCAGTAAAGAACTCCATACTTAAGTCTAGAAAAGAAATCTGAGTGGTACACTTTTTCCAAAACACTTACGCTACAACATTGTTTTAAATGATATAGGAAATAGTTAATTAGGAATAACTGCTAATAAACTAGATCGACCTGGCTATTCCAGTTTAAGTTAAAGTCAAACATCAAGCCAAGTATGTATTTTATTTGTCTCACTCAAAGGTATGGTAGAGTTGGCTAATTGCATTGAGACTGAATTTTGATTAATGTTTTTTTTTTGTTTTTGAATAACACTACATTAGTTTTCTCTTTGCTGATAACAATTTTATTTAAATCAGTTCAGCAATTTTATAATTTGTAATGTAATAACGATGTTGTTAGAAGCCGCAGTAATGTTTATATCATCCGCATATAAAATAATATTCTTTGTGTTTAAGTAATTAGGAAGATCGTTGAGGCAAACTAAAAATAACGTTGGACCCAGAACTGAACCTTGGAGAATCCCTATGTTTAGACTAAAGTTGTTACAAATAACATTTTGTGAACGGTTGGTCAAATAACTCGTAAACCAAGCTATTGCGAGTTCTCTGACACCATATCTGTCTAATTTATGTAATAAGATTGAATGATTAACACAGTCGAACGCTTTTGCAAGATCAATTGATAAATTTATACATATATGAGATTCATCTAATGCAGACTAGATTGTTTTTAATATATTATTTAGGGCAGTGTTAGTGCTCCTATTTGGTAAGAAACCATGTTGGCTGGACGTGAAAGTATCGTTTGTTACGAAAAATTTGATTAACTTTGTATTAACTACTGATTCGTTTATTTTTGCAAAGATATTAAGGAAACTGGTAGGCCTATAGTTATTTAAATTGTCGGTGCTACCTTTTTTCTTAAAAATAGGTTTTATGAGTGCTACTTTTAATTCAGTAGGTATTTCTTTCTCTAAGGAAAGGTTTATTAAATATGTCAATACGGACAAAAGGTATTTGGAACAACTCTTTAGAATGGCCGTATTAATGCCTTCATCTCCAGGAGAAGCAGAGCTATTCAATTTGTTTATTATACTAACTAAATCGACCTCAATAACTGGGGACAGAAAACAAGATTTAGCTGATTTGGGAATACATTTAAGTATTAATTGTATTCCCAAATCAGGAGGAATACATTTCTAGATATTCACTACTTTGCTGAAAAAGTAGTAAATATCTGCGAAATACGTATACTACATAAACCTTTTATTAACATTTAATTCAATAAAGTTAGTTATTTATTTAAAGTATCACATGCATGACTATTTATTTATGACTAAGTTAAATCACTAAATGTTTCGTAAAGTTATAAGTTAATGATCTTATAGTTATAAGCGCACTCGTTTGAATACTTTTATAAGCCTACTAAAAAGATGAAAATACTATTTACCTCATTTATATCTATAGTTAGTTAAAAGAAATAGTAATCTCAACACCTATTGTAATTTAAATAGGCAATATGCCATTGATTTCTTATATCCAACTGCCAATTGTTAGGTTAACTACATAATGTCCTTAGGAAAATATTTAACCATCACTCGAAAAAAAAATATTTTGATGCATCATATCGTAGTAGGCAACAGTACTACAAGTATCCGTTGCCCGATTCCTAATTTTCAAGTGTTATTGCCATGTTAATATGCTATTATATATGGCTGTATTAAATACGTTCAAGTATCGTTAAGTATTTATATTAAAAGGAATTAATTGTTCATCAATTAGAATTGGAATGCAGTGATAACATTTATATGTCTGTACTTTCATACGGCCAGGCAACGCGCCGTTAATTGAGTTGAGGCGCAGATAGGTGAATTCCACGTGAAAGTGACATTTTTTTTTTAAATTGAATATTGTTTGCATAATAACTGGATACTCTGATTAAGAAAGCTTAATAACTCGTGGAAAGGAATTCAGTTAGTTTAGTTTAATTGATAAACGAATTCCTATCAGATAAGATAAAACTATGCCCCGGATACACTATCTAGATAAAGAGCAATAGACCCTAGTTAGACGCAATTGTCCGAGTTCGCGAGGCGCATTTTTAGATAAAATAAATTGTTAATGGAAAATCATTAATTACTGTTATTATTATTATTAATAGAATCGGATTGAGTGTTCTCATAGTATGCAAAAAATGTGGGTGTGTACTTTATCACTCCCTGAGTCAATAAAAGAAGTTGATTTGTTGGCAAGCCTTTACGTCTGGCATCCATCAAAATATTGTTTATTAGCACATTATCTGGAAATATCTCTTACAAAAAAAAAACAAACTCTTGGTTATGGTAATGGCGTTGACGTAACGTACAGCATTACATATAATTTATAACAAAATTGTTTGCAATTCAAATTCTTGTATGTAATGTTTAATAATAGAACTTAAATCACTGTAATAAAAATTATCTTTCTCTATGTCGTTTTATGATAAGCATAGATGTTTATTAATTTCAACACATACACGGATATTTAATGCGTAGTGTTAAAAAAGACGAGTTCCCTTATTGCGAAACTAATTTCTGATCATTCATGTACTGCTTCCATACGGTATATACATAAAATTCTCATACTTCAAGGATTGATTCTTTTGACAACAACCACCTAAGCTATCTATCCGACAGACGACAGTTGTTTGTTATTTCCTTTTCCAATCAAAACACTTAAAAATGACAAAAAATAAAGTATAATAATATACAATATCACATGGCAATAAAGATAGCGAGACGAAATTAAACAAAAAAAAATCATTAGCAATCAATTTAACGAAATTAAAATACCTCAAATAACGGGAGATACGTGAAACCAAGCTTTGATTATTTACTGGAAAAGATATTCGAGTTGCTTAACAGGAAGGGTGTTTTATTAGTTTCTATAAAATATTGGAGTTTGATTACTCAATGGAAAAAGTCGTTTCAGTTGTATAATTGGGGACAAGTTTTCCAATTATTTTAAAGCGAGGTACATACATACATTCATTACAAGTGTATCGACTCTTTATTGAATCTACGAATTATCATTGTGCGTTTAGTAGTATATATATATTAATCCAAAATTTATATTTTTGACCACTTTATAAGTTTTATAGTTTGCACACAGAAGCATTAGTTAACTTGTTTGAAAATTGCATACGAAGATATAACAATAATTGCAGCGTAGTAATAGACGTATAAAATATATGATCACTCCGCGCTACACAAGTTTATTATCTCCAGACAATTATTTTGGGCATACAATTGATAAATTGTTAATGGTAAGTTTTGAATTAAAATATATTCTATTACAATTCTTCAGCTGTATTTCTTAATCGTAGCATTTAGCTATTAGTATTTACCCCCTCTGCTAAAAGTAAGTAATTCGTTCTAAATTAATTGTAAACGAGAATGCATTCGATTGAGTTAATTATAGCCAAGGGTATTTAGATGTTTCAGTTCGATGTAACGTGATTCCTTGTCCAATATTATTAGCAGTAAAGTCTATTAACACTCCAAGTGTATACCGACGTGTTTCTGTTGGAGTACTAAAATTAATACAATAAGTGAGATAAACATTACATTTACGAATACCAGCTACATGCTGCTTAGCTTCGGGTTTGGAACCCCGTGCTGTAGTTGCTCTTGACCAATGTTTCGTCCTTAATGGTAAGGGACATCATTAGGGCTGCTACTGTTGTTGTTAACCTGAAATAAACGATACGTTTATAGGTCAATAGTCAGTGCATACATTGTACAATGTAAAACAATGACCGCGAAAGTCTGAGTGCAAGTTTAAAAATACCTATCAGCTTTCATTAATCTTCTTAGCGAAGGATAGAGAGTAGTTATTAATACTAAAGTGTGATAGGTGTCATTTACATCGCTTAAACTCAGTTTAATGAATTCAAGCGCTGTAAATTACCAAACACCCGATATTTGTATTGGACTTTTTGATTGATAAAAGTGTTTGCAAGATCTTATTAAAAAAAAATACCAATGTAACAGTTGATAGATATGGATTGCACTGTTGAAAAATTTAACACTTTTTTGACTAATTTAATAGTCAGGAGAGGTCCACACTCTTTTCGTGTTATTTTGTCGAGAACTATAGAAGTTTAAATTTGACGAGCAAAGATAGTCAAGTATTGTCTATTGCTAAGGGGTTATTTTGTCCAACTGACACGTGGAATTATAAAATACTTCTAGTCACATTTTATTTGATCTAGACTAGACAAATTTACTAGCTGTTTAACTAAATGAATGCGATCTATTGGGTGTTTTAACACCATTTTCTAAACATAACGTCTTTTTAATATGCAACTCCTATTTCTTAGTGCTATAATCTTCTCTCTTTAAGACGTTTTCTCAATTATAAATATGCAAAACCACTCATTCACAAGTTTTGATTTCAACTAAACGTACCAATTTTAAAATGATTTTTTGAGAACCATTATAAAATTAAGTGAATGTTTATGCTATTTGATTCAAGTCTAAACAAATTGCGTAAATAGATGTTCCCAATACATCTTTAAGATGTTGAAATTTTTTATGCCCACTGGAATTAACGTTTAATGACACGAGGTTACACTTTGCAAGTCAGTCACATTTGGTGGTTTGTTTGGATATGTTAATACGGAGAATCAAACACGAAAACAGATACACGTGCAATGCAGGTGGTGCGTATAATGCAATACTGTATTAGAATAGGTGAGGTTTCTATATTTCTATCCGACGGAAAAATTCTGATTGGTTGACGCTTCTGAATGTCTAGAAAAAATAGTCAATCTTCATATCTGAACAAAGAATTCACACGAAATTCTAGTCATTTCTGTTCTATTAAATACGCGTAGTCAACTCGTCTGGCAAAGTTTGGAAAAATCAACACTAAAATATTTGACTAGCGCAAAATTAACGCCAACACCGTAATATTTTCAACAGTGTGGTAGATACCACTGAGTTTTGACATGTCTACTTAGTCTTAGGTCTATGTCTTGTTTGATAATGTTTTTTTGTAGGTCTATATGCATTTGTGCTTGTACGGTATCCACACTTCTCCCATCGCTGTACGGTATACTGTATAGTTTTGATTAAATAGTTTTAACTGCAAATAATTTCAACCATAGATAATTTTAACTGTAACTTTCTTTCTCATAGTTAAAGATATTTTTTTTCCAACACATTACACCTGTCGCTACATTCAAACTGCTCCCTGTTTACTGCCCGAAAATACAATTTTTACATTTTCTTTTTATGAAAACTTAGAAATATAAATTTCCCATGAACTGGTCAGATAATTAACTGCAGATAGAATTATTTGTGGCTAACAGATAAAGATGAATGATATATTTATTTGTCGCCCATGCTAAAGATAAAATATACTTTTACCTATCGCTTTCGGATAAAGATAATTAATAATTTTTATCCGTTAGTTATCTAAATAATTTGTCCAATTTGTTTGTCCAACTCTGATTTTTAGTGTAAGTAAAATGTTTTGAGCGAATGAAATGATTCGTTTAAATTGTGGGAAAGAAATATTTTTTCAAAACTTTATTTGACTAACTATAGAAGTAATCAAATTGGAAAAGGTATTGTACTTTACATCAGTTCAATTAAATTTAGCTGGTATTTTTCTAGTTCATTTCACGCACATATCAGAGCACAATTGTATTATAAGTGTGTGTAAAATTGAAGAGTTGTCCTCGTATCTTTGAATCTCGGAACCAAGTTTAGATAACTTTAATTTACCTGGATTTTAATATCGGTTCCACAAACACGTATCACACGGTGTTTTTTTTTTAAATCAAAATAAACTAAGAGATAACTAGCCGTTACGTCTCACGTGATGCTTTCACACCGTATAAATTCGACATAATTGTCGCGTAAGTATGTTAAGTTTCATATTACAAGGCCACTAATGAACGTATTCCATGTAAACACATAACCCGACCTCCTTCATTTCTTTCTCTCCTTGCTGGAATGAAAAAAAAAGGGATTTGTAATTAATGCGAAATGTCGTTCCAAGCGATAGGTTGTTGTATTGGCGCTACAATAAGCACGCGCTAAGCAGTGGCAGTGACACGTCTCTGGGTGTACGCCAGGCAGGCATCTACCGTCCATGATTGCAGGCAGCACCGGCAATGATTCTTATTTACGAAACAATACCTGACAATACGTCAAGGTGTAGCAGTCTACCGCAACTGTGCCAATACTTACTCGTGTGCATTTGTTTCTATAAATCATTCTTACTGTCGATTAATGATGTACATCAATTTAAGAAGCTCCCAGTTATGCAAATACTGCAGGAGTCGCGTTTCCACGAAAAATATACTTGCAGCAACCGCGAGTGGTTAACTGATTTTAATTAATTCATGTCTGTTGTATTGTCTCACAAATCTGATTGGTTTACGTAGAAGTGTATGGAAGGAGGAGTAGTTACGTTCTATTATTGGTTATATGTAAATGCATTCCCATGTTGTGTCTGCATTACTGATTCTATTTATGAATACGTTGTACATGCTATAGAATCATTAATAATTGTAAAAGATTTTGGTTTCCTAATAACCGAAATAGTGAATTCGCCCTTACTCGTAGAAGGATGTGAGAAATTATTAAGTAATTCAGATGTAGATACAAATTATTTTGTTTATTGTTTAACGTTATCTATGATATTTACATTTATATTGTTATTATTGCCTACATATAATAACTGACTTACATATGTTTCGAAGGCCTCATTATTAACTTTAAAAAGTGATATCTATTTTTTTATAATTATACCCATTGACCCATACGGTTTGTTAAGTAAATACATTCGGTATCGTATGGATGGAATAATACGGATGTTCTCTTCTAAAACTGCTTATTATTATAATATTTTCCTATAACAATCTGGACGTAAATTTCTACCAAATAATAATTTTGCAGATATTCCACCTGTAGTAGAACCAATAGCATTTAATTTAATTGCAAGACTCTAAGAGACAAAAATTTGGACACGGCCACAAAATTCAATGCTGGATATTTTTAAAAAAAAATATTTGGATATCATGTCATCTAGGTTCAGTTTTTGCCGATTGATTGCACACTTTTTAAATTTGCCGCCATAACAGTGTAACACGTGTCACAAGAAATTTTGAGATTGTTAGACATGCTAAAGCTATGCACCCAAAGGTATTTTTTCATATTTTAATAGTAACAAAGAATGTTAATATATTGCAATATTTTTGTCACTGTATGATAAATATCGGGTACAATTGCAATGGGAAAAAAACACCATTCGATCTCAAACATGACGCCAATATATACTATATCAAAGAAGATTTAAAATTTGCAGAAAGCTATGGGCCAATATTATCAACGGTATTTGAGATGAAAAAAATCATATTTTTTTAGCCAAAATGGTTTTATTAGAAGGAACTCAATTAAAATTTAGGGCTACTTCATTTAAGCAACGCAGTGTACAACTATGTATTTATTGGCCTTAGTCAAACTTTATGATTTTTGCAATACAGTTAATACCTGGTAGTATCTTATATAAATTACCGACATTTAATTATTGATGTAAACGATTATAGATCTAATAGGCTGCTATGAGGGTATGGAGTGCCTGAAGGCTCACTACTCGGTCCGTTATTTATATGTATAGTGTACACGAATGATCTTCCGCGTTTGTTCGTACAAAATGGTATGGTACACTATGCAGACGATAGCAACATAATTACGACGAGCAAATACATCAATGAAGTTGATAGAGGATCCGAAAGTACGCTAAAGTCCTCGAGGATATAGCTTTTGTCAGGTCCATGTAGATAACCTTACCATTCGTGTAATCTTTTCCAAATGCAAATTCCAGATAATTGTCTATCATACGAGATGCCTAGAAATTTTACATTATCTGCAAATGCAAGTTTGGCATCTTGGTTAGTGAATGGTACCAAGTGCTTCACTTTCTTCACACCCAACCTTCGATGGGTTGAAATAAAGTATAGGGTGACATTATTGACGATCGATTACTAGAATATGAATTGATGTTTGAGCTGTTTCCATCGTCTACAAACATTAACTCATAATGAAATAAATCCTCAAGTAATTGCAATTTATTTGGAAAATAATTATTAATTATCACAAATTCATATGAATTATTAGTTTACTTTGCTATCCTTTTAAAACAAACTGTTTAAGTTTTAAAGAAATCAAATTTCGGTTAGTAATCTGAAGTCCTAAACTTTTCTTAAAGTCTTAAGGTGTTTCTGGTGCAACAGAAGATCGTTATATAAATTATTTGTAATTGGCTTGAAGGCGCGTCTGCAAAATTTTTATTCTAACGAATTTAATTGCCTAATCATAAATTTATAATATTTGAATCTAACATTACATTCGATTTACGACCATTGGAGATATTGGCGATAAAGTCTTGTAATCTATCTCAGCTACAATTTTCTTACCAAATTATTAAATGCTAATGAAACTGTTTTATTTCAAATATAATGCTGTATGTTGATTTATATGTGAAAAAGCTTTTCGACTTTGTATAATAATTAACTGAAGAAAATCAAGCTTCAAGTCGCATCAGGATCGAATCGTTGTTGAAAATTAAGTGAGAAACAAATATATAAAAAATGCTGCTTAATGTAACAAGCAAAACTTTCTATTTATTTATTCAGCAACGTTTTTAGGAGCTACTTTTGTTTTACCAAATTAAAATTAGAGGCAAATTCAAGTAAATGCAATCCAAGAGAACATAGTGTGTTCACTTTTATTACTTGAAATACTGTTCTCTGTTTGTTAATTTTCCATATTTGACTTTGGTTGGATAAATGATTCTTCTCTACTTTGTGTAATCCCAGAACCTTATATGCGCTTAAAATAATTGATGAAACTTTCTAAATGAACACCGAATTTGAAAATTCTGTCAGATAGGTGAACCGGATTTAGTATTTAGTGTTTGATATGGGCTACAATGTTAACTCATTATTGGCGAAGTAGGTAATAATTTTTTGTTTTGTGATATTATACTCCATAATAATAACAATTTTGCAACAAACTTCAACGTCTATTTTTATTTGAGTTGTACTTATGTGTCACTGTGTATACACTTCAGTGTCTGCTAAAAATATGTAGTTATAATTCGCCATTTGAAGCTGTTTTTCATATACGTATAGATTGTTTTGAGAAGGCTACACATGAGAACTATGCGTCTGATAAAGCAGACACTATATCAAAATAATCAATGTTTTATCAAGATCATTATAATATTGTTAATTGTATATCTTTGTAACGTCATAATTAATAAAGCGGATATTTGTCTGTTTGTTTTAGATTTTGTGGCACGTTAATCTATACTTTGAAATAGCTGCTTAAGGATATTTCTTTTTAAAAATTCCCACAATTGAAATTCCTTATTTACATAGAAAGCGAAAAAGTGCTTAACGGAATTTTGTAATTACAGCGTCTATAAATCAAATCGCAAGATTTGAGGACGGTTTTTAGTTCATGAATATCTGGAGAATAATATGAATCACTTTCTAGTGCTTTTCAATGGAATTATGAGGTGTATCCCTTCTACCTAGCATATCTATAGCATCTTCCAATTCAGGAATGATATACATTTACACAAATACGTATGTGTAGTGATATAGTTATGTTCACACTACGTATTTGTATATATCTACTCATTAGATATTTTGCACTACGATTAAATGGTGACTAGGCAATTAAAGAAACGCCTCCATAAAAGGATGTATAAAAGAATGCGGTTTTTGGTGTCACATATCGTAAAGCGAGCACGTGTTGTGAAGTTTTCTATGTAGTTATGCAATGATGATTTCCATTTATAAAAGGTAAGCAAAAAAGCCATAGCTATACATAATTACAATTCATTGAACAATACCATGATATTAGGTTCAGAATAGTTAGCTTACTGTTGTAGTAAATCATTCTGAACTCTGTGTATGTTGAAACAATATTTATATGCTTATTAGATATTATGGGGATTATATTAAAAATATAATTATTTAGTTAGGAGGCTATTCTCTAAGTAGTAGTATTAACACACTTAAAAATAGTAAATTGAAGGTTTACTATACGGTAATAAAACGGAAGACTCCGTTCAATTTTATAGATGTTGTCAGACGAACAGTGAAATGTAAATCTCCTACGGTATGTATACTTCTATCTGTGTGCATCAAATAGCATCATATTCTTTTTTTGGAATTTAGTCGATCAAAAATATATCGGTTTCCAGAAATATATTTTTTTTATATTTTTATGTTCTTAAATCAATAGTAGTAGCAATAATAATAATAATAATGAAGGCAATGTCCCTCTGCTAGATAAAAATGACTTCCTGTTCACTAAAAATATATTAACTGAGAACTGATTTTCATGTCACATCAGTATTCCTACTAACACAGTGCTTTATCCTCACTTTATTCGACATTTCAATACCTGAAAACTGACGCCTTTAAAATTTTCAATTATTAGCAGCAGCTTTCTGGTCTATTCTTCAATTTTTCTTCTCATTTAATGACAAATTATTTTTGGGTATGACAAATGAAAAGTAAAACTTATAAAGGGTCTACGTACCATAAATGTTTTACACACATTTAGACCATTCTCATGAAAAAATCAGTACTAATGAAATAATGGCACTTAAATCCTTTAGAAGCTATGCTCCCAAATTTTATATACAACAATACAGTTATAATTCAACCAACTTAATCCAGTCATTTCCTGTTGCTTGTGTTTATAACTGATTTTTTTTTTTTTTTGAAGTTGATCTACCCATTAGACATATTCATTGACTTACTTCTATCACACCTTAAAAGATTGATTAACTACTAGCTTATTTAAATGCTTGACTTTTTGAAAAAAATAGTATTTCATTTATCTTCTTTCGTTGGCATTCTTAGCTATTAAATCTTGAATATTTTTTTGGAAATGTAGGTCTTATATTTAACAAAACTAAATTAAAATTATTTTAGTCTATTTTTTCTCTACGGTTCGCTTCTAGCAGTCTACAACGTTGTTGAAAATTGTTGAATGTTGCAAAATCCGAACGACGAAATGTGGAAAAGAAAATATATTAAAACAATGGTAATGTTTTGTTAAACATAAGACCTAAATTTCCTAGAAGAAAAAAACAAGAAAAAATAAAAATTTTAAATTTTATCAATGTATGAAAATACAATTGTAAGAATGCACTGTTTTAACAGCATGCACTCATCTAATGCTCTCAATGAAGCTAAATCAACGGGCAAAGTTACTGATTGAAGAATTAACAAAATTGGCAAAAAAATTTGAGCAAAGCTAAGAGAATCGCATTTTAATTTGTGCCCGAATGGAAAATAAATATGTACGTATTGTATATCGTCATTTCACACATCTGGAGTTGATGGACGAAAATAAATGCGCTTTGTATAAATTTGAAGATTGGTTTATTGGTTTCAATTCGTAAATCTTGAAGGATGTCGGAGATGTGAGCGGATATAATTTTTACTGTTATGTCGTCACACTGATGCACTTTCTAACATTAATGGACATTTTTACAGCTCTTTTTTGAAGGATATATAAACTTGAGGGATGAAAAATAAGTGTGATTGTTATAACTTTTGGAATTTGTTTATTAAATTCAGTAAAGGCATTACGTAAATCTTTAGGGCTGGCGAATATATCGATGGTTATAATTATTACTGTTACGTCAGCATTTGACGTTTAATATTTTTACAGCGGAAATTTTTATACTAATATCAGCTGCTATTATTGAAGCATGTTGGAAGTTGAGGGATAAAAATGAATGTAATTTTTATAGGTTTGGTCGTTTGTTTATTGGATTTAGTAATGCTATTATGCAATTTTTGAGAGATGTCGAAGATGTCCGCGGATATAATTATTGCTCTCATGTCGTCTGACCGATGCCCTCTCAATATTAGCTGTAATCTTTAGTACCTGTCATTTTTGTAGCATATTGGGAATTGAAGGGAAAAATTATAAATGTTTATATCCATTCATTTAAAACCTTTAAAGAAAACCTATCGCTAACCAACTACTCTATAAGATCCATGTGTATGGAAAAGTGGATGTCTTTTTCTTAATTTAGCTTTTCTGTTCCTACATCATCCGTGTATTAAGCATTTTATTGTGATTATTGTGATATACATTGTTTCTTTCAAACATGAATTTCAAGGCTGAATTATTGAAAGACTAATTATTTTGAAGACAAATACTTTATAAATATGTTTTTTTCGTATTGGTTTAGTTTTGTTGCCAGTATAATGTTTATTTTGATTTTGTTTAGGGATAGTAGCTTTTTGATATTTATAAAATGATTTAATACAAAAGAGAAGAGCAGAATTATACTTATTATAGTATAAAATATAAATGCAAATATATTATTTTTAATCCTATATTTGTTTACATTTTACACAATTTTGTCTCATACGCTATGCTTATGGAAAAAGTATATCGCAAAATATATAAAACTAGATTGAAGTTTAAATAGAAAGTGGTTACATGCGCATTATTTGTGTATGCCGCCGTCTAGTAAACACGATTACATAGGAGAATGTATTTTGTTTCACATTACGTCCTACCTGCAATTTCGATATCAAATGACAGATCATGCATGTAAGCAGATAACATATTTATATTACTTATTCGCCAACGATACGTATTGCCCGGGGTAACACTGAAGAAGGAGATAGAATATTTGAATCGACAGCTGTCACTCGGCGGGTTGCCTTACGTCTGCGAAAGAACATCTTCTTCACGGTGGTCTACGACTGACAACTCGCTCAGGTTGGCGAAGATTTATAGGACTTTTTGATATTTATTGTTTTGTCCTAGGAAAGGCATTATCATTACAACCGTTTATATGTAATTGTTTAATGAATATCCCTTTATGGCTTTAGGTATGTCAAGTCATGTTCCACGCCATCTTTTTATTGCAGATTATAATAATATTAGTTTATTAGTATTATTACATATCGGTTTTATTGGATATATTATGACGCTTATTAGATAATAATGTGAGAAACAATAGTAAATTTTCTTTAATATTTTGCTGCAAAGACGTGAATCTGCGCAGTTTCTAGAAATGAAAATACATACCGGTTATATTAATTGTTCTTTGATGCTCGTATATTTACGAGCGGATTTCTTGGAAAGAATCCCCTGTATTGGTGTTGGCTTAGGAAACATCTTCCGTATGGAGTTTACGCATACCATCTAGGTACAGAAATATTTCTCTTACATAAAGTAATTAAATTGCCAATATAATACTATTATAGTCGTCTATGTTTGTCCACATATATCTGATTTGAGTAGTAGATGCATTTATAGCTTTATTAATGTGATTCCTAGAAGCTATTAGCTTTAGTGATTTCTCTAAATTTATGAGTATTAACAATATTATAAAGAAAATGAATATATTATTTTCGCTAATATAATGTAATTTACAGTCATATAATTTTTAATTAAAACAATTCTGCTTTATAAGCAGTCTGGCCGGCATGATTTTTCTGGTTGTGTTCAAATCAGACATTTTATTGACAAACTACTTTTCCTGGATGCCGAATATTCTCTCTCTCCCTCTTTCTTGTTTGCTTTTTTCTTTCGTCAAAAAATATATGGCAGTCAGGAAATTTTATTGCACGTTACATTTTTGGTGCAAAGTAAATGATACATTAACTAAATAGATATATACAAACAATCTTATCAATTTTATTGAGGTGTGTGTCAAGATTTCGTTTTGGCGGCATATGTAGTAAAATGTAATTTTTTTGATTTTCCGAGAAGTTCTTACAAACCCAAATAGATAGTTGATGTAAGAAGATTTCCTCGTATTACTTCAATTTTAACTGAAACTACAATGAATATTGTTAGGTTACTTCAATCCAACATTGTTAATCTAATTGGTTTTTCTGGATTAAGGAATTCCTTCTGTTTTTGTATTCATCCATCAAATCTTAGAACATAGGAAAACTTATGGACTAGGGTAACAGGAGAATTGAGCCAACCTAAACTTATATATATATTCTATATTGCATAAGGACATACGTCAACAGAAAACAATCGATGTCTTTTAGTGTTTATTAGCTAAGGTTGTTGCACCATTTTAAGCTAAGAATCGAGATAAGATCACTAGAGATACCAACAGACGAAGTGCTTGTTAAATATAGGCAACCATTGAATACTGCTGATTCCAAGCCACGAAGAGTTGCGGTAAGGTGATAATTGACCATGATTCTAAAGAGGATGTGGTACAGTAAACAGACGGATGCAAGATGGAACAAGGATCAAGATTATTGGTCTGAAGTATCGGCATATTATCTAGAGGAAAACGGGATCATGTTTGAGGCAGAAATATTTGCTCCCGATGTTTAAATCTAGCGATATTTTAGGAAAGTGATAAAGGGTCCTAACGTGTACGTATGCACTGACAACTGAGGTATAATACAATACAATAATTATCGATAGCTTTCTGGTACATACATACTCTTTCACGTTTTATTAAAAGGCTAACTGTAATTTTTTCTAGCACCGTATTTATGTTTTATTTGGTAAATTCATAAAACTCTAGAATTTTGATGTTCTTAAAAAATAAATTCTATTCAGAAAAGAAATATTGGTTAATGTCCACGAATAACTTTCAAAAAAATAAAAGAAATTTAATTTTTTAGAAGAAAAATTATAAAAGTTCCTGAAAAAATCTAGGTAAATCTAGGTATTTATTTTACAACATTATATACTGATGGTATATATGCACATTTATAATTATACACTATTAGTATTATATTTTTCTTTTATGGGAATACGAGAAACCTTGGCATTGTAAATTCGTTTAGCACCTAATTATCACATTTATTCAACATTAAATATTAAAGGTGTTAATTTGAAAATTATAGAATGAGGTGTTTACTGTTACCGTTTTTATATTCACGGCACAATCAATTGAATGCGATTTTCTCGTAAACCATTGTAACTGGGTTCAGAAAAATTCTTTTATTGTTTGAAGTTAAGCAGGCATCAATAAGCGCAGGGGATTATATCCTTTGGCTTTTTTTTTTTTGGAATTTACAGTTCTCTTGGTGTTGTGCTAAATTGTCGGATATGGTGTTTGTCCTGAAAGCAGGGCCGCTTTACCTGTTCTCATAGTTGGACACCTACTGTTTAGGACCAGTCAGAAAAGATTATCTACTAATAATTTACTCACTGTTAAAACTTCACATTCGAACCCGACTGAACGTAATTATTTCCGAGGATTGTGGGCAGTATCGGTGTCAGTCGTGGCCTAATGATTTTATTATTTTATGGGCAATGTTAATATAAATTTTAGACTATGTACACTGATGCAATTTACTGCCGTAGGAAAAACATTCCCGCGTCTGAGATGCTACGCAGCCAAGACGCTTGTAAATACCTTTAAACACTGTTATCTACAAGTAAAAAATTAAAACAAACCTTATTATCAGGTTATTCCCCTTTAGGGAACTTTGTTCAACACTTTCCTTATGATTAAAGTTATCTTACTTGTAGTGACACACATTTTGTGTTTCCCACAGAAATTAAGTAATTCCTTAAAACTACCTCATTAGGGTACTAATACTTTTCCGGGATTTTACTAAGAATTTAGTCAATAGAATTATATTTTCTCATAAGTTACATATGCATACACATCATAAAAGTTAAAAAAAAAGATTATTTAAGACGATATATTTTTTTCTCCGTGTTATTTAAAAAGAATTAGGAAGAGCGGTGTGATATGATTTATACTAAATGATCGTCACTCGCGGTTAATTGGCATAATCAAGAGATAACAAGCAAAATATTTGTTTGCATTATCAACGTAAACTTTTTGTAGATGTTTGGAATAAAGATTTTTTTCTGAGTCTCATGATGTACAACAAGTTACGCTTTCATAAGCTGCAAATATGTTCTGGATAACAATCATGCATGACATTAATCCAATATTTTGATTCTCCCTGTGATCTTAATTATTCCTTATTATCTTGGATAATGATACACTAACCCACGTGTTGCAAATCTAATTTGAAGTAATAAAAATAGTGCGGAAGCTGTGCTAAGGTGGTTACTTTCGAATCAAAGAAATTTCAGGATGGTGAAAATTCGAAAAAGTCGAACACAACTTAAGAAACTTCAGAAATCCCAAACAGTTTTAAGGAAATATAGAACTAGAAATTCGTTTTTGCGCGTAGAAGAAAAAACAAGAGGTTCTATTTGGAGAAATGCAAATACTGTTGATGTATTGCAGCAAATTATACAAAATCATACTGAAAAGCTAAAAATTTAAACGATGCGTCCTTCAAAAGGATGGATCGTTTAAATTGGAAAATGATCAAGGTTTAAGGACATAATTTTGCAATTTCTATGTTTCTCAATGGCTAACAAAAAACAAAATATAATGATTTCACCATTCTCAATTAAGAAATTATCAAAATAAAAGGAAAATGGATCTAGAAAGATAACATGGGCAACTTTAAGGATAAGTTAAGTTGTCCCTGTTCGTTTACTCATACTTTGGATATATAATTAAATTCACTATCGAAATAATAGAAAAGAAAAATATACCAAAGTGAACTAAAATGCAATGAAGCACTAATGGAAACTTGAAAAGAAGAGGGAAAAATTGGAACAACATTATACGATTGATTTTCAGAATCGCTGCAGCAAACGTGGACATTCAATGCATGTATACAAAAGATAATATCAATACGTTATTTGGATGAATTGCTTCCTTCAAATTAAAAACATCAGGAGGCTGTTATTGTGTTAGAAGTGCCTTTCTGCTGGGGCTTTGCAACGATTCTGCAACTACAATCAGGCTCCATCATATTATATACCAGAAATAATCCCCAAGCAAAATGTGATGTACCGGCAGTGTACATTGCAAATTCCTTAGATGAATTGCCAGTTACCGAATTAAAATTAAATCGGAGATTATGGTTTCAGTAAACCATTGCCCCCACATCCTAACATCTTGATAAATGTGGATTGACTTGGAAAGGGAAATAGGGACCAATCGATCAGCTCAGTAGCGGCATATTTCCCTTATCTTACACCACTGGAGTTTTCTTTATGGGGCTATCTTTTAAATCCAGTTTTCCTGATTCGCATGGAAAATAAAGAAATACTCCGGGAAAGAAGTCACAGTATGTGTCGCGATACACCTCTAATTCTACATTAGGTATGGCCAATAGAGTAATGAAGAGGTGCCAACTGTGGGCAAGAGTTGACCACGCTGTTCAGCGGTTGAAGAAAGTGGTTTGGTCATGGCAGTGCACTCCATTTGCAATGGCCTGCGTGTCATATTGTAAACAGCCTTGTCGAGTCTTGTTCTAACAAAGGAACATCAAAAACTATAAATCGCAGGCTCTGATTCTGAGTGTTACTCAAGAATAACTCTCTGCTGCTGTGGCACTTTGTTTGTTGTTGAGTAACTGCAATTTACTCTTAAATTCTTTTTATGTTGTTTCTATAAAATATGTTCTTTTCAAAAACTTATCTCTTGATAAAGAAATCAGTAGGTATGAAAACTCAATCAAAGTTACAAGTTATTGGCTGACATATTTCGGCTGACTAGACATATCAGCCAATAACTTGTAACTTTGATTGAGATTTTTTACTTACTGATTTCCTTGTTATTAAATTTTATTCAATTTGGACATAACCATGTAATTTAACTCTTGATTATACCAGTTAATAGTATTTATTTAATCCTTTTATTTAATATTTCGGTTTATAGAATCGGATAATAAATGACGGAGGTACCTATATAGAAGCCCTTTTGTCGGTCACCCGGTACATTATTGTTTTAACAGATTCTGCCGCCATCCCTTTCCGTATTCATTCCAAACACGGACTGGTTTTATTTAAAAAGGGAACAGTTTTTGTTTGTAAATGCAGGTAGAACACAGTCACACAAGAATTACACCTTCTCTTTCGGCAAATCAATGCTGGGTTACGGAGATTTTATAACTTCTTTAGAAGTGCAAGTCATGCGTTTTGTGCAGCTGTTACTTTTACACACAAAAAAAAATTGGTGTAATATAATTTGAGAAATACTGTCATTAACTCAAACTCCGAAATTAGCATACATTAATTTAACTGAATATATTGCGGAAAGAAGACTATTTAAAATGCACAAATTCATCTAATTGTAAATTCAATTTACATTCAAATATATCCGGTTGCAATTCCACCTAACAACCACAGAACCTTGAATGTGTGTAACTTTTGTAATTGGTGATATTAGTACACAATTGATTAAGACGGTTAAAAGGTAAGTATTTGTACCATTTAATCTATTTAAGTCGTGTTTATCCTACTCCATAAGAGTTATGTGCGAAAATACATGTTTGACGTAAATAGTAATATTCCAGTATTGAAGAGGGAATCATAATGGGAAATTTCCACAATTGTAGATCTGCAATTCTACAAATGAACACGCGCTGTTAATTCAATACGAATTATTGGAAGCGATTTCAATTTGGGATGGGGCATTAATTTATCGGCTAACGGTTGATTCGAATTTGTCGGATTTCCAATAATATTTTCCTAAATCATGATACGGATTGCCTGTCTGCTCATTAAATTTAATTATCACTTACACTGTACAAATTATTTACATTAGCACGTGGATTTACACAACTATACCAGCTTTTATTTAAAATTGAAAACATATTGGTTCGAAAGAGATTTAGGTCACTACTTTCCTTGCCTGATAAACAAATAATTTACCACCTCAATTGATCAGTTTTATGTTCTTTTGAATGCCTGTTCTATCATAGATATATAAATATAGCATTACGCACTTATAGTAGCATATAAAAACAACTACTCGATGTTATGTTATTCATTTGCATGCAATTTATTGAAGCAAGTAGCAAATAGCTATACAATGAACTAACTTGTTATTTATTACCACAACGATTATTTACTTGGTAGAAAAGAAGATAGAGGCAATGGAGAAAAAGATAGGAAAAACGTTAAACAAATATTATATTTACTGACGCTTATTTCAAACTTAACTTAAATATTTTTAAAAGTATGTTACAGTTTCTAAAGAGTGTCGAAACCGATTATCTAAAAGATGTTGATTGTTAAATTCTCTACGGCAACGGAAAACAGCCTGTAGTTGTATATGACAGAAGCAATAATACCACTTAATGCCTGTTTGTGCTTTATTGTAACATGAACAGCAACAGCTTAATCCATATCACGGCAACGATGACACTAAGGCATCCTGCTAATATGTAGTGAAAATATATGTAAATCCTGCGGCTTTTTAATAACTTGTCGCTAATTATTTTATTTTGGTGGCGGCAGTGTTGGCTGGCGAAAAGGAAATATAGATATCAACAAACATTACCTTGGATATAGGTGGAATTGTGTCAATAAACTGTATAAGAAAGTAAGAAGTGGACATTTTCATGTTTATATGAGTAATAGGTATACACTTACCCAATAAAATTAAAATCCTATTATGTATGATGGAATAGTATTTGATATAATTTGAACATTACTATAATAATGATGAATATATAAAAAATGATGGAAAATTTTGCATGGAAAGGGAAAGTTGCAAAGGTGTATTGTAAGAAATAAAAATGATATATTTTTTTAATATTCCCAAGACAATTCTAAATCTATTCTAAATAGACTACCTTTGTTTTGATTGTCAGCTATTTTTCAAGCTTGTAATAAGTGCAACCCTAGATTACTATGTCTTTAAAACGATTACTTTACAGTAACGTTGCATTTTATTTAGCCTGTGCTTCCTACAAATAAGCCTGGAAAATTGTCTGAATGCTCCCCAAATGCGGGAGGTCTGATACGGATGTTGGGAGGTATAAGACGTGACGTCAATACCCCACACTGAAAAACCAATATATTTAAACCAACCAAATAAATTTTATTGAGCATACTTTCTTTGCAACAAGCATGCCCTTTGTTGTTTCAAATATATGGAAAAAATGTAATCTATTGACTGAAACGAAATGTTTGGTTATTTAATATATTCAAACAAATTATTTAGTTCAGTATGGTCTTAACACAATAATATAGTTCAACTATGTAGAAATGTGGGATTGATTCAATCACTTTCACATTGTTGAGACAACATCGGTACTTTGTTAACTCAAATAAATTTGTTACTTCGCGGGAATACCTATATATTTGGACGAAATATGCAGTTGGTTAGGGGTCAAAATTCCTCTGTCTTAGATCACCCCATTATATGATTCTAACATGCAAGGATTGGCAGTATTTTATTTTATCCAGCGTAAATTGGTCTTCTTGAGTGTATGCGTTTAGTGTCTTTTGCAGTGATGGCTAATATTTCTGAATTATTGAAGGCTTAGGATTATACAAATTTATACAAATTAACAGCACATATGAGAAGGTAATAAATAAGAAAATATAGTTTAAGGCAGTTGTGATAAGTGTAGATTATGTGTGTATACACAAGTATTAGTTAGTGCGTAATTCACAAACGAATGTTTTAATTCTGATTCTGATACCTGCACAATCAGAATGACACTACCTTCGACAGCCCTGATAATAGATTCAGTTCTCTCTTGCCTTAGATTTGGAATATAATGAGTTGCAATATAAACACGCTACGTCATCGTCATTACCTGAATCAAAATATGGTGAAACATCACTTTCACCTTCATTGTCAAAATAATTAGATACAATCACCATACTATTCTTCACATTCCTCCTCAACGTTTTCTTGGAAAATATTTTCTTTGTGTTCTTTACTCTGGTTTTTCTGTTCACCAAGCGATACATCTTTGAATTCCTTCTACATTAATTTTCAGCCTACTGTAAGCATCTGTTCGCCTTCAATAGCTTCTTTTTCGAGAGCGTCTGTTAAAATTCTAGTTTTGCCGGGTTTTCTTCCTCGTTTTTGTGTCCTAGCTGGTGCTTTCTGATATGGTTTAACTTCTTGTGGACTTTTAAATATGGTTGTGTCCCTGCTCTCACACGGTGCCTGCAAGGTGCTTCATTCTGTAGTAGTTGTAGTATTGTGTTCGTATGCTTTTGTCTCTATAACTAATCTATTTGTTGCATCAGCTGCAGCAAAGTCCATTTCGTTAAATATATGAGGGCTATTTGGATAAATGCCTATTGCAGAAAAATGTTTGATAATATTAGAAGGTGAGAATGCTCTGACGCCAGTCCTACTAATTCTAGCAATTTCTTTTAAAGCAATTATTTGCTATGGATAACTAACCATTGGCCTGTTCTTTTAAATATCTTTTAAAAGGACCAAAAATGAACATATCTAAGGGTTATAATCTGTGATTTGTGTGAGACGAAAGGATAAGCATATAAGTCTGTAGTCTTCACAAATATTTGAAGCCAAGGAAAAATAGGACCTTCATGATTATCGCAGATTAAAGCGCATTTGCTTTCATTTGAATATTTGACGTGCTTTCTAAAATGACAAAGATAATTGAGGAAATATGGTTTTTGCAAATCGTCAATCCTTTCCGGGATATTATTCTTTGTGTTTTGTATGCTGTTGTCACACCAGTGTCATCTAAGTTGTATATAGAATCCGATGCAAAATGCTGTCGACTAAACCACTAAATATATGGCGCAAGTTATCGAAAAACTGTTTTATATTATGATGGTTAAATGCCAAGGACCTGGTTAGATAAAGAAAGTACAAAGAAATGGAGGTCGACTGAAGGTCAACTCCATACTAAAGCACTAATAAGGGATGGGGATGCTAAATTCTACCTACTCAGACACAGCAAGGAAGAAGTTAAAACCATTACCGGGATGGTAACTGGACACTGTCCCTTGAAAAAGCAGGTCCATACACCATACAGGAGTAAGCGAACCATGGTGCAGAAGATGCGAACTACAGGAGGAGACGAGTTTACATGTAATCTGCACATGTGAGGAATTGAAGTACTCAGGCAGAAACATTTCGGGAAGGAGCCCTCGAGAGTTCTCAAGTTTCCACTGGGCAAGTTAGTGGGCTTTATAGAAAACACCAAGCTGCTCGAGTGGAAGTAAGAGATTTAATAGGGATGGTACAATGAGCAACTAGCTCAAGTGCCTGAACTATAGGTGCCTACCCTAACTTAAAAAAATGGTGAAGTGCCATGCCTCTACTTAAACTGGTTGGTTCTGGTAATGATAACTGTAAATGACGTCTCATGAATCCTCTAAACTAATTATATGAAGTTTGTAATATGCTGTAAATTGTATTATAAAAAGTTTTTAATATCCGTAATTTCCTATAATATTTCAAAAAATGGAAAAAAAAACTTCGGAGGGGTGTCTCTGCACCCCTAAATCGGCATTTTGGCAGAAAATAAAATTTTCCGTGCCTAATTCTTTTGAGTTTTTATTGTTCTAAGGAATTCTATTTCCTTTATTTTCCTTCTCGTGGTGTATATATTTCCTTTCTATATATGGGAGTGGTGTAGCAATGGTCAAACAAAATTTCAATTATGTAACCTTTCTTGTAGCAAACCAAGAAGGGTTACATAATGTGATGTAGCACTGGTCAAACAGAATTTCAATTATGTAACCTTTCTTGTAGCAAAACAAAAAAGTTACATAATTGAAATTTTGTTTGATCATTGCTACACTACACACTTTCAGTGTTTTACTTATTATTCTGCAGATTTTAGCTTTAAAATACGAGGCTCTAGCTTTCTAATCTATTGATTTTTTATGTCCTCTCCAGATAAACTCACGGTAAGGACGTTTGCGTATGTCCACGACAATGACCAGCCTCCTTGATTTTCTCTTTTTTTTTTTGAAATTATAATTATAATTCCATGAAAAATTGTTTATAAAAGGCTACGGCAAAGATTCCTAAAAATGAGAAAGCAAAATGTAATTGCAAGAACACCGAAAGCCCTAAAATATTTGCAATACGTATGCTTGGTAAATATTAGTGCTGCCGGTGAGATTGGGATCCAGGTATCCGAATTCTAGAATGCGGATCCCGGATCCGCTATCCGGATCCACTATGTATGCATGAAAGTAAACGTTTATTATATCGACATATAAGAAATTATCGCTAGATACACGTAAATGGGTACATCTAATGATATTTTTTCTTTCTATAAAAATCACTATTCTGGTAGAACTTTTATTGAGCTTTTGTTTGGTTTTGTACTCGATCGCTAACGACAATTGCAATCATTATAACTAACTTATTTCATACAACTGCAATTGAGGAGAGTCTATTCAAATCTCAGCATGTCCACTGTAAGTCTGGATAAGTTAAGCCTTACATGGATACCTCTTAATAATAAGTTTAAATTCCGCACATTTAGGTAACCGATATACGACTAACTGAAGTGTTGTTTTGGTTCAAAAAGGTGAAATTTAGTTCAGAATATTATTGTACTTTATTTAGGTTTTGTATGAAAGTCAGAAATATTTTCGTTGTGTGAAATTCAAGTTTGTGATTCTAAGCAGCTAAATTATATGTTTCGAAATACCAGGGTATTTCTTCATCACAGATTCAAATGCAAATAAAATGTAATCTATCATTCATATTCATAAAATTGCTGGTATTTTGCTAACCGTTTGATTGTAAAATTAGAATCTTTTTCTGTTCGCCTTTGAAAATATTTTCAGCTTCATTTGTTACATTGTTTTGATCGGTAGTGTATGTTGAAATTTTAAAGGTGTGTAGCAAGTATCAATGAACATTCTTATCAGCTGTGGGTTTGAAAATATTGCTCTTGATTACAAAATTTCTTAGAATACGTAATTATAAATAGAAAACATAATCCGCATAAAATCTTGCGGTAGAAGTAGTTTATTATTATCGTTTTCATTGAAAATAAGTCGCGATTTATACAAAAGATTTGCCAGATGCTATCTCGCTCAAGAAATTTATCGTATTTGGCAATAACTTATAAAAGTGAGTTGTTATGATAAAAAGTAAATATAAAAATCTTTTGAATCGCAGATTATATCATGTATTGACTTTGTTTTATGTAGGCGTGTGTGAGGGAGAGGCAAAGAGAAGCTTTTTCACGGTGTTTGCTTATTTTGGAGCTAACACCAGGAATGAGAAGTATTTTAAGCATTTATTAGATTAAAGCACTGACTTTGAATTAATACTCGATAATATGGAGATATGTAGATACGGCTGCATAAAAACTAATACCTGTGACGCAAATACTTATTTCAAATGATAGGTGGCATACTCGAAATTATATCATATCTATCTTAAAGGTGTTTGAAAAGAATCCAAACGTACTTTGCTATTTTCGTGTAGAATTGAGTGGAATTACTGGAAGATGGCACCCACTTTAAGAATAAAGAAATTAAATTAGTGTTGATAATAATGTGTAGGCCAAAATTACTAAGCAAAATAATTTTGGTCCAATTTCCGGTTTAAACAGTTGAAATATGGTTAATTGGTTGTAAATGACCAGCTTCTTTATTAGGTACCAAGAAAGTCTTTTTTCTGTGTAAGGTAGTGCTACTATTGTTTCCTAAGGCTAGATTCTTAATAGAGTAAAGAAACAAAAAATGTTTTATCTATTATGCAACAATGTTAATCAATATTGTTTATTTAGATAACTACTATAAGCTGGGTATCGACTAGTAAAGTCCGCAGTTGAATTCACTTTTTTTCTAAGTTATTGTATTAGGTATACTTTAGCTTTGCATTAGGATAATACAAAATATATAAAACAATATAATAGGACGCGTATGAATACAGACGATTTTTAGAATTACAGCAAAGCCAGTAGCATGCCATACATGTAAATTTAACCTACTTTCATCACAACGACAGCCCACCACCATATATCAGATCCATTTATACCTAATTTGCAGCCAACCTATTACTTGATTGATTGCCTCAACAATGGTTGATGTTTAAACAAATGGGAAGATAAGTAATATCCTTCCTTCAAGTGGCGCATTGATAAGTATTAGGAGTAGCATTTGTTTGGGCACATTAAACTTTTCCGCATGCATGTTGCTGGCTTTGGAACTAATCCGAAAGCTGTCTATATACGTATTTACGATAACATTTTCATCTTATTTATTGCACATTTCATGTAATACAATATAAAATCTTAATAGGTATTTGCTTTAAATTGCGTCTGTTTTCTTCTAGTTGTAATAAGGTTTGGACTAATTTGAATCTTCCAGAACGTAAAGTGAATTATTTTTGTATTAAATTTACTAGTTCACCAAAAAGCAATTGTATGGTGTTAAAAATTACCGATTAAAATTAAATGATAAAGATTAGCTAGAGTTATCTTATGAGTGAAAGTGAATTATTTTAGAGCTTTTTCACAAAATGAACACTTTGTGTAAATGACGGGAAGTGCTATTAAAATTGATGTACGCATTAAAAATATTTATTGCATTTACGTGATCACACTTCAAAGAAAAAGAATCAGTTCCGGTCGTGTGCCACAGCCTATGAATAAGCCGGAATTTCGGTAGAGCATTTACCGAAAAATCCATTTGGTGCGGCTGATACACTACATTACGAAAACAATGAGAAGTATGCCATGCTGTAAAATGCTAACAGATTCCTTTAATGTAAATGTAAGCGCAATAAATTCTTTACAGGTATTCAACCCTAAGCTGCTTTTTTGATAAATTCTAGGAGAGCGAATTTAGCGCAATAACTGTATCCTACGAGATGGTACTTTGTAATGGTATTTATCTAATATGTGATACCTATGCAATTTCTACCTGTTTTTTTTTTTCTAGCTTTTCGTACTACGTAAAATAACGGTATTGTTTAGACACAATTACGGCCAAGATAGCAAATATTGGGCTGCGTACTGCTTTGATCTCAAATTTTTCCTCACAATTCCGGATTCAGTAAATTCAATACAATTTGTCTTTTTATATAATTAGGATACTTCCCACAAATGTATGTTTGTTTTTTGTTTATTTATCCTTCTATTTCTCACAAAAATAATATAAATTAATCTCAGCTAAATGCGCATCGTAGCAGTAATAATTCAATAATAGATTAGGACACTTTAAAAACGTGTGTAACACTCGGTTGATTGATAATTTAGTAAATATCTTCACGTTAATAATGAGATTTCCATCTTAAAATTCTCATTCAATAATTCTTCCACAATAATAGATGTTTATAGCAATACATAATAAACAAAAGCTATGATTTCAATATTGTTAGTGTGTGGACAATTTAATATTTTATCGATAAAGGACAAACGGTAAGAAACTCAATCAAAGGAATAGATATATATTAGCTTACATGTTTCGGCTAAATAGCCATCTTCAGAATCGTGTCAGATCAGAAGCAATATATAATATTAATGTTCTTTATCATTACCCATGCATAATACTTTATTACTTATTAACTCTCTAGATCCTAATGCATACCGCTTCTGTTTGTTGTACCACATTGAAAAGTGATTTGTATAATTATATACTACTGTGGATTTAGATGCTTTTAAGTAAGACTTTTTAGAAAGCAATAATCACACTTACAATACGACAATCCTAACAACTTTTGTCGTTTGCTGAGGTAGGGCTAGGAAAACTAATTTAATAATCTGTAACAATTTCATACGAGTTTCTTCAATTAGCTTCATTATTTTAAATGGACACTTCTATTTTTTGCCTCATATTCGGATTTTATGCAAAATTTTATTTAAGAACGTGGATGCTTCCCTTGATTATTAATGGCAGTGGCTAGCGTGTGAAGTAGATGCGGGAAGTACCTAAAACTGTAATCTTGTGGGTTTCCGCAGATGACACGCGCAACATAATTTTTATGTATTTTTTCTTAGCACTGATAATAGTTTTTCGGGAATTACCTTTGTCTTAAACTAATGCAGGATAAGACAGTGAAAATAAAAAATACAAATACATTTATTTCGCGTAATGTTAAAAGTACAAATGTAATGGAATTTTTCAGTAACGTATTAATTAATTAATACGTTGCCGGTATTATTGCACAAACCTCGGGAATCATATTGGCTATTGGCTACCCCTATTTTTACATTAACTTTATTGTCACTGTACTTGAAAGTAGCGGTTTTAATTTAACTAAACGAAGTTAACTAACAAGAAAAACAAAAAACAAAGAAAGCGACTTGCCCTAAGTATCCTGTCCGTCTCTTTTGTTTGTATTATATTCTCACCGGTAACAATAGCCGTTGTATGTATCATCCGCATACACCAATATAAAGAACTCCGCAAGGAATAGCAACAAATCGCTAACATATAATGAAAATAAAGCAGGACCAATTATCGAACACTGGAGCGTACGTAGCATTACTGGTAAGGAATGTGATCTTGTCAGAAAATTAATTTCAACGTACTGGTTCCTACTACTAAGATATGACCGAAATCACTCCAACACAGTTTCCTGAAGACCACTCGAACTCAGCTTTCCAAAGGGTTTACAATGATCTACACAGTCAAAAGCTCTTGTGAGATTAGAGACAACTCCAATTACCCTTTTTTGCTTAATATATGCCTAGGGGCCTGCCCCTCCATTTTCCAGGCCGAAATTATTGCTATCCAGGCATGTGCTGAGGGCATCTCAAACTGCCTACGCAAGAATGGAAGGGTAGAAATCATCTCCAGCAGCCAGGCTGCCCTCAAAGCTTTGCGGGCTGTCAGATTTGAGTCTAAGATGGTATTGGGATGCCACAAAAAAGTTAAACAGCTGGCGGAACATCTAAATGTTACATTGAGATGGGTGCCAGGTCACCTTAGGGCAATGAAATAGCTGACACGTTAGCAAAGGGCGTGTCTTGCTGTTCTTAGGTCCAGAACCAACGTGTGGTAGCTTATATAGCAGCATCAAAACGTTTGTCGGGTTTCAACTTGTTGCTTAGGTACTGTTCCTTTTGGAATGGACTCGTCGGCGCAAGACACTGTAAATCTCTAGGGCTTCATCCGAATGAGGAAAGACTCTGTAAGGCAGTCTTTATGAGCAGGAACAGATTGAGATTACTCACAAGAATCTTAACTGGGCACTGTGCACTAAATAAACACATGTACCGCATGGGGCTGGTGAACTCTCCCCTATACAGTAAATGTGGCAGTGCGGAGGAAACTCCTGCCTAGCTTCTGTCAACTGCTCGGCAGTGGACGGGGAAAAGCAGACGCACTTTGGGGTCCATCGGTTGGACGAACCTAAAGTCAGTAAGTTAACTCTCATCCAGATTGCAAACTTCTATGATAGGGTGCAACCTGAGTGAGAGGGCTAAAATGGACATGGGCGCAGAATAGGTCTTTTTGGCCGAGTTGCCTTCTTCAATGCAGAATTTTATTATAAAAATCTATAAAATCTCTAAAAATTTGATTTTTTACCACTTTTGAAACCATGCCGAAACTGATGTAATATTTCAAATTTATTTAAATATGCGTCAAATCTACACGTCAAGGCATACTCTAAAAGTTTTGGCGGTAGAAGGTATTAAAGATATTGATCGGTAATTATTCATTAACGTTGGATCTCCTGATTTGTGTAATGGTAGAACTGTTGATGTTTTAAATTAATCCGGAAAGATACCTGATCCAAATGATCTATTTATAAATACGTAATTGGTTCAATTAATAAATGTTTATATTGAACTAGTATTTTATTGCTAATTTCTTCTGAACCAGAACTGGAGTTTAAGTTAATAATATTAAACAAGTTTAATCATTTGGATCATAGGGAAGCAAAATCATTTAATTTCCTCTTTCTACAAAAGGTGAGTTCGACCTGCATCTACTTCATATCTGATTGACAATATTGTAAACGGAGTTTGCAAAATAATCATTAAAATGATTAGCCAGCAACTACGGAGATTCAAAAAAATGCCCGTTAATTTTAATCGATGTATGCGGCTGTGACCTACACTTATTAGTAAGATCACCATTAATAGACCACATAGGCTTTATTATTTGATTTCTCAAGTAAGTTCAATATTTATGGACGTGAAAAATATAGGCCAAGCGGAATCTGAAAATCCATTCCTTCTGTCTGTCGAAAGTAGATATTGAACTTGATTTTTCCTGGATAATCCTTAGGTGTGCTGCGCGGATTCGGTGTAAAAGTCGTAAAATAATCGCGGCATACGAGGGAAAAGCGTGTCAGTAACGGAATGTCGTCGACGCCACAGCTCGCGGCACCGAAATAAAATAGTGATTTGTCGTAGGATATTTAGAAAATATTTTATTTCGCGAGAGGACGAGGCACATTGCGCAACCGCGCGTAGAACGCGCCCGTACCTGTGTAAGAGGATGGGGTGCCCGAGTCCGGCCGAGTTAGTGGTTATCCACAGCGCTCGTACATAATATTATCAACAGCCTCGAAGTGAACGTGTAACAACGCTTGATCCTCTACCGTGTGAGTGTGTGTATATACGTGAGACAGTGAGCGCGCCTCCTCTGTATGGGAAAAAACTCGCGTCCGAGCACAGTTTTTCATCGGTCGCTCCGCTCTCGCCGCTAAATGTGTTCCGTAAATATCGAAGTTGAAAATTCCGAAACGCCAGACTATGACACAGTCCGTCGTCGTGCATCGTCAGTGGAAAATGCAGACGTGAAAAGACGCCGATGTCTTAACTGAAGCGGTCAGGACAGTGCCTTTTCGAATTTCGCTCGTTTAATATTTACGCCCGGCGCAGCAGTTTGTTGTATTTCTCCAGTTTTGTGTGCGGTCCGGATTTCTCGATTAGTTCCGCAAGAAGTTGAGGCGCACACGGCGCGGACCACTGCGCGAAGCTTTTCGCGAAAGACGTGCTCCCGCCACTCGAAAGTGTTCTCGCAGGCAGCTAAAGCGTATAATAAAGACGAGGCCTCGATAAGAAATAATAAGAAACAAGTAATAAGAGTAGACACAGTGATTTTAGGATGATTTTGGGTGATGCTCGATGCGGCACCACTCGCCTTTGACCTTACTGGATGATCCCTAATGCGCTTAAGTGAGTAACAACCCCCTATTTTTTTTAAATTTAACCCCTCGATTTTTTTTTTGGCATCACGAAAATGGAACACAATACGAAAGCAAATTTATTCACACGATACTTTGTAATAGTTACCCTATATGCTGATCTGATCTAACAATAGGGTTCTTGCCTATTTCCCTGTTCAAGTCCAGGTGCAGAATTCAGTTAGTTATTGTAACCCACACCGAAAATTTGAAAATGTTCAAATCAGCAATGGAACTGGAAATAAATTCAAATAAATATTATTTAGTCACTTTAAAACAAAAATAATTATTTCTTATTCTATTAAGCAAATTATTTTCAAATTAAAATAATGAAGCTATTGCATTCTATAGATACCATAACATCATTCAGATTGTGAATATTTCTGTAATTAATATTTATTATTATTTTAATTAGATGTAATAAAAAAATAATAAAAATGATATATGAAAATCAAGGCGACGTACACCATTCAATTTAGTAGGCATTTTTTTACTTAACTTAGAACGAAGCATAATTAAAATGCATTAACAATAGTTTATTAAAAATAAAAGAAAGAATAAACTTCTCAATGAGTTTAAAAACCCATAAATAACCAATGATAAAATGAACATAAAAAATTGCCCGAGCATTAAGATAACCCAACCACAAATTGTGTATTTACCAAAATATAAAATACTCGCTAATTAAACGACGAATGAAAATTATCTGGAAAACGATTTCAACCATAAAAAGGATGATTATATTTGCCGAAGCTATAAGTAGTAAAAAGTGCGGCGTTATTCTAAACCTGTTCGTGTGAGTTTAGAACCGCTAGTGTTAAAACCTCTCATATTAGTTGTATAGAGGAAGGGTTACCTGAAAAACGTCATTCCTCGCAATTTTATTGGCATTCCTTTCATATTGTTCCAAGAAATAGCTCTGTATTGTTTCATTCAGCAATTACATACTGCATTACGACACAAATAAATAATATTCATTCAGCGGATTTTTAATAGTGCCGATAACTGCAATTTTTTGCTGAATTGAATAAGAAAGATATTAAATTGCAGGAATGGCATTTATTAATTAATATATTCATTGACATTTATTAAGATTTATTTATATATGAGCTTCGTTTTCTAATAATTATCATTATTGTGCGTATTTGTAATGTTAAAAAAGTAAATAAGGTTATCTATACCTTTACACAATTTTAACTGTTAAATTTACGTTCTGTTTTACTAGTACGCACGTCGTTTACTTAATAAATTAAGGAAAGTAATATATTACTTAACTGTTTCAAGACGCACGAAAATCCTTTGTGAACTGAGAGCGATAATATTGCGTTAGATAGGCAAACATCTCTTTTTAAATATTTCTTCATGCGGGAATGTAATGTGCTGAAGTTAGTTTACCTAAATTATACTTCAACAAATACAGATAACCTAATTTTGTGATAAATACGATTACAGCTTTTCGTCTGCTTTGTGTACAATAGTCATTCAACGCTTATTCACGTAGATTCGAAGCAAATAGTCTTAATGCACAGACACCTCTTTACTTGTAATTGGTTTCTACGTGGAACCGTAAACTTTACTAAAATGTTTTCATTCCTAACATGATGGCGCTTACTTAATCACGTCAATATCTATACAATATGTCTGATAAAGGTTTTATTCAAAATTTATTAATAAACATTTTTTTCATAATTCCTATATCTATGTTTTTATACCTTAGTGAGATTCCACATATTTGCGTACGAGTATTCGGGAACGTACTCTCATATTTTGATGGGATTTATATATTTGCCCATAGAATTTACATTGTTGAACTATACGTGATTACGAGCATTTACTTGTGGGGATAAAATTCTGTTTATATTGAATACAATACTAGTACTTAATAGCGTTTTCCAATTGTGTAAATATTAAAAATTTGAATATTGCCAAAACTGCATATAATTGTAGAATATTTATTATAACAGCATTTCATCTGGTATGTTGATATAAATATTTTAATGGTACATTTTATTTGATTTATTCCGCTTGAAATATATCTGCCCTTAACTATTAATATAACAAAACTTAGCTTTTGTTTAATAATAAATTAAATTGTAATACAGAGAAATAAATATTAGATATCTATTAGATTAGTAGGTAAGCATTAAAAATATAATAAATTGCATTATAAACAGAACAGCAATGTACTACCAAATATTCAAGCATTCTCATATGTATGTTGCTATTTATTAGAAGAGTTTTACCTACAGCTTGCCATAACTATAATCAATAATTATAAAGTTTACTATCATTAGTCTTATTATGTGTTTTCTTAGTATATAATGCCTTCAGGTAACTAATTAAAAAAATATTTATAAGATGATTAAATGAAAATTAAATTAAATTTTCATTTTCCAACGATATGTTTAAACAATTAACAAAAAAAATATATGTACAAATTTGCTGTACTAAGATGACGACAATTAACAATTGAAATTCTTATAACGATGAAGTAACTTTAAGTGTAATTTTTCACTCCTTTATTGGATGTTGGTAATTCCGGTCTCTATTTATACTCAGCTCAAATATTTATTTTTATGTATGTTTAAAAATGTATTTATTAGTACGTCAAATTTGCGGTAATGTAACTCTTAATGTTACGTTAAAACTGGAGCGTCATTGTAAAGTGTTAATGCACACAGACATACGCCGTCTCATTAATGCTATTAAGCCGAATTTACTTAATCGTTTAGTACAATTTCTACATTATAAGCTTTTACCATTGGCACATTTACTACAAAACGGAATAAATAGAAAATACATAAATATGACTCAAATTATCTAAATATTTCTAGTATATTTTATTTGTTACGAAATTTAAGCTTTGATACTTTAAATTAATATATAGAAAATTCCTTGTAAAAAGTATGGTAGACTGCGAATTGTTTGGCAATAAAATTTATTATTACTAGTCATTTGCATTCTATAGATTTTGATATGTTCGGAATATCTATGTATGTATTTAAATTTGACAACCGTAGGTATATGATGACATACGTTCATTACGTTTTTCAAATTGTTTTTTTGTTAGACGATATATTGTTGGGTATTGAGTAGTTTCAGTTCAGTGCTATTTAGTTGCGCGATCTGTATTGTAAAGTAATTTCGGTTTTTTATGCAATCGTTATTTTTTTTCTGTGCGAACGTTTGCGGAGGTTATGATCGTGACCATAAAAGATGCGTCTACCGTAAGTGAATATGCCATCATTTACAACAGTAAATCATTTCGAATTCGCTAAAAGGCAATGCACATTGTATGACAAACTTAACTAAAAATATAATGGATGTTCACATGCATATGTAACTTACAAACGAATACTTCACCGAAAAGATATTAATATTTAATTAATCAATGCATGATTTTTTTTTATTAGCAGCAATAGCAATTTATGTTCGGGAAATCCTTTCCAATCAAAACTAACATATTTACGAATTAACACGGTGAGAATTATGACGCTAGTAAACTACATACTACATAATTCATATTTGACCGTCACATTAGTTATCTTGATGTACGTGTAAAATTGTTAAATACATTCCCATTGTATACGCAACAAATCGCGAAATTCCATAGCGCGAAAGCTTTCTGATAACTTGAAATAGAAATGGGCAAAAATGGGCGTGGGTAACTTAAACATAACGCCTGTTTAGGCTTATTCATAAATATTTACATACTATTTCAGCATGAAATATTACTAATCAAAACTTGAATGCAATATTTCCTAGAAATCGAAATTTTTCACACACTAATCTGCATAAATATAGTGCAACAAGCAAATCGACTAACACATATTTCTTTGTGTAAAATCAGATGGCTTATCACTGGAATTAATGAGCATGTATTTTTTAATTTGGGAATGTTTCAGAGTTTCTAGTTGAAAAATTACAGATAGAAATGTATTGAACGCCTGCATTTTATTTATTGCAGGTAAATAACATATGATAAATTTACAACCTTCAATGCAAAAGTAGCTACTGGCTGTTCAACTTTGGGCACTTTGGCAGGGTATTTCAGTTAATAAAGACAGAGAGTTACAGTTTATTCTATTTTTTCGTGAAATAAAAGATGTTGAAAATAGCTCCTTTAGCTTTTGAGATTTCAGTATTTCAGTTGATGAAAAAGCAAAAATGGTTTTTTTTATGTATAATCATAGCATCGTAGTCGATTCTTTGCTAAACTTGTGATTGTTTAAATCAAATACCCTAAATATTATTTTCCTTTTTGATTCGATGTACTTTGGATACTTCAAAAACATTTAGTTGTTCATATTTATTTCAACAAACGCCCTAATAATTTGATATTTTTTATGCTTTTATCTATTTCTGACAGTAATAATAACAACAAGTATTAACGATCCTTAAACCACATGGACGTAAAGAAAGTAAGCAGCCGATTTGTTTTGGATTTGATTTTCTAGAATATAGGTGGCGCATTTTTGGCGTTCTATTGAATCGCATTTAAAATAGTCATGGGTTTTCCATGGATAGCTTCATAGGCTAAAGCAATTTCCTTACGAAGTTGCGCTGCGAAATCATGACATGTCTCATACTCCATCTTGCATGAAACACCTGGTTTTACAGAAAGTTTTTTCATGGTTTGCTATTGTTAAGAAGGTACCATTATTTCATTATTTCTTTCTTGTGGTCGTCATACGTACACGGCTATTAGTTTTGCGAAATCGAAATTATTTGTTGTAGTATGATTTTTTGACGTATTTGTCAATTGTCGTATTTCATAAAAATTATATAACTGATTTTGATATTCATAAAATATGTGTAATTCCAAACAAAATAACTGATTTATTATTTTAATATATAAATATGATCGCCTTAATGTATATTACACTTACTGGAATTAAGTGTACCCTCAATCCCTATTCCTGCTGAAAAGTACTTATAGCTACTATGTAACTCAATATTTCTTATAATAATTATATTAACGTGACTGTTTGTGCACATTCATTTTTACATTTTTACATTCATAGATCTGTATTTCTTTGAGTATATGGTCAATCCAGTATAGTGGCACACTGTTATGTGTTGGTCATATAAAGTAACAAACTTTACAGACATTTTTTAAACGCGTGTTGTTTGCTTTATATTTAGAGATATAAGAAATAAGATAAAATCAATCAAGTTGGAAGCACCTACTATATTCTTTAAGAATAATTCAACACATGAATTGGTTCAATAGTAAATTAATTATGGAAAATGCCAATCAAAATTATTCTAGTGTCTATATTGGTATTAAGATGAACGTGGTTTCATTCGCCTATTTAGCTATGAGTGAATATTGCAGTACGAAGCCAGAGAATGAATGAAACGTATGCTCAAGGTTGCGTTTACGATGTGAGCCGATACATTTGGTGAAAGGCAGGAGCAAGCAGCTTCGTTCATGCCATTGATTTTATAATAGGTTACATTTTATTTTTTAGGCAAATAACATATTGTTAAAATAAATAGTAAGTTGTTTACGTAGAAACACGTTACTTATTCTCGTGAAGGCAATGCGAAAGCTTTACTTCATGCATAAGCGCTTCGTTTATGCAATGAATGAAATAAGCTGCTTGAATTTGTATTATGAAGTGAATGATAATGAACACTTCGTTCTAACACTTGTCTACATGCCGTAAACCATTTGATTAAGAAATGACACTTCTATTAGTTTTGCCAAATGCTTCAAGAATACATAAAATAAATTTTTGGCTAATTAATACTTTTTTGTTAATTAAATGATGAGACAAAACAAATCATGTTAATTAATACCTGCTTCAATCTTGCTTTTATTTGTAAGTAAGTATTCTCAGTTGTTCTTGCGCAACGTTAGCTTATTATTCGGCCAAGCACATGAGTGGATTATTATTGTGCGCAATTACATTATTAGGTTAACGTTTATTAAGATTTGTGTTGTAATTTGACGATTCCTTTTATTTACGCACTTAAATATGGCGATTGGGAAATGTACATATGTGCGTTACGACTGTTACAACAGGTCGGGTTTATATCAATTTTGCTACCTATTGAAAAGTATTGTATAACTTTACAGTACATCCCGTAATACTAGTCTTAAAGTTCAATCACTTTAATATGGTTGAAATTTATGTTAGAAAGTAACAGCGATTGGTTAGTATATCGTAGATTCATAAATTGAAAAAATCATACGCGAACAATCGCTTTGCGTCGTTAATGGAGCAACAGTATAGGTGTATAGGCATAGGTATAAATTTTACGCCATTAGGCCATTCTTAGGTGCACGTTCCGTGTGTTGTCGACCCTTGTCCGTGTACGCGTTAAAGTTTACGTTCCTCGGGTAACGCGTTGTAAACTATGTATCGATAAACAATCGGATTCCGCGACTTACATTGCAATTACAATTTACCGACTGGGGAACACATAAAAAAGGCCTCTTACAAGTGTGAAGTGAGCAGCATTGTTGTGTGTACCGGTCGTGGACGCGACCAAGTAAGATTATACCGCAACGACAGCCAACGTTATTAATTACTAATAACTGAAGACTGAGATCAAAGTTGCGGCTGTGGTTGCGTAGGTAACATACCAAACATGTCTAATTGCCACACCTTACCGCTGACATTATTAATTACAATTTACGCTCTGCATCAAAATAACGATTTCACTTACGATCATCCGCAACTGTGACGCAGTAGCACTTACTATTACCGATGTTTTCCTGTACACAGGACTAGTTGAGAAGCGAGTTGATTTGCAAGTGCATGCACCCTGAAGGTGATGTCCTTAGCTACTGATTGAGAGCATGTGCTTTGGTGATTTAGATACTCCCGCCTGCAGTAGAATGCAGATAACTAGTAATTTATAAACATAATTTATTTGGTTGTTAATAAAAATTGTTATTATGTAGGATATTAATTTGCATTTCGGTAATTGAAGCATGCAAGCCTAATGAAAAGGCCAATGTTATGTTAGAAACTTATGGCGGTGTTGATGTTAGACGTTATAAAAAAAAAATTCGATTATTTGCATATATGTACAAGAGCTGTTTTTCTTAATTTGCGGAACATTTAAGTTGGGGTGGAAACAACAAGCATTTTATTTTTCTTTACGATTAATTGTGAAATATTTTTGGGTAGTAACGTGTAATTTTATACCGATAACTATGATAGTGGTTTTGCTCCAGTAAAAAGACCGTAAAAGAAAGTAAAAACATCAAATTCTTTAAAAAAATCAAATATCGAGTTTTAGGCGGATATTAAATTTCTCAAAGCAGAGGAAGTGAGTAGATATTATTTTAGTATAAATGGGAGCTGTTTACGGAGATACCAACCTTGATAAAAACTATAATTAAGTCATCGTTATTTGAACCAGAAACTTTTATCAATTAATTCAGTGTAGGTTTTCACGATCGTAATCTCTAGTACATATGATTTTCCGATGTTGCCGCATAGCTTTTTGCCTAAACATTTAGCTGATTATGCTGAAGATGGTCTTTAGAAAATTTCTGAAACAGCTACGAAACATCAAGTTAAAGAGCAACAACGCGGCAAAACCCGAAAAACAGTTTACTATAACTTATATCGGTATTGATTTTGACATAAGTCTCTATCAACTTGAGACCAGGTGACGACACACGAAATTGTGATGAATGTTGAATTTGCCGTTATTGAAAATGGTTGAAAACTGAAAGATATAGCAAAAATGTTCAACCTTTAGGAAATAACTGCGTTTAGAATTCCTTATGAACTCCTTGAAATCCATGTCAAAAGCGCTTTGGGTCAATTTTTATGACTCATGATGCAATATAGACAAATTTTTTTTCTTTTGTTCAAAAATAAGTTCTGTTACTAAAACTTATCACTTATTTGATGTTTCAAAACTTCTAGCAAATGTGGAATATTGAAAAGAAATACTATACTCTGCTTGGCTTCCACGTTGGAATTTTTTCTGGTCGACGTTTCAGATTTTTCTATTTAAATCAAATATTCATTATTTCATGTACCATAGTCCACAAATTTTAATTTTAGTATAGGGATCTTATACTATGCATAAAATGACCTTGCAATACGTGCCGATGCCAATATTGAAACGATATTGGGCGTTAGGCATGTGATGGGAGACGGGGTATATGTCTGTATTTTAAAACAGCGCACTCTTTCCTACTCTCTGCGTTCCTATACTATAATTAAATTTTGACGATTACAGTGTACAAAATCCTCAGCTTTAGTGTTACTACTCCAAGCACTTAAGTAGAAAGAGTATTTATTATTAAGTATTGTAGGATGGAAAATATCAATAAAACCAAGTTTTAGTTCAAATGAACTTTAAATCATTTCTGTATATCACAGCGTTGATTCTCACAATTGAGCCAACAAAGTAACATATTTTTGTATGCTTTCTCTTATTAACCAATAATACTTACCTTATATGCTAATATAAGTATTTGGCAAATACAAGGCGTAAAAAGTGTCCTGAATAGTTTTTAAATGGTATGGTAATATATGTATGCTTATGCGTTATATCTTTGACCCACATCTCTCATCATGAGCGTTCATATTTTGCAGATCGAAAGCCTTTCGCAGTAGTCCCATTTACTTATTTCGATTCACTAATAAATTCGGTGAAAAATTACTATTAAATCATTGGCTTTGTTCTAACAGAGTCCATCCATTTGTTTTGAGTTTAACATGATTAAACGTTTTCAACCTCTAGTCATGTTAATCAGTGTGCGCTAGATGAAATTTTACTAATTCGAGAAAATTGTTTCCGGGAACACGTGGGTTCCTATTATCAACTAAAGACCGAATGGTCAATCTTCGGTTGATTCACGCATTCCCGAAACAACTGTGCTTAATTACTAAAACCTCATATAGCATGGAGTGATCGGATATTCCTGTGTCTATTCCTATAATACAGTTCTTGTAATACCTTTATAGGTAGGTACCTAATTCAGCACTTTACAATTTTTGATAGAAAGCGATTTTTACACATGTTGTTATCAAAAATAAGTCGATGTCAAACTCACTTCTCAGAAAATCCCTTTAGAGGCAAACTACTGAAATATGTGACATACATTCATATCTAATTCTACTAGTTGTTCAATTTTATACAAGCACATCAGAAACTTTGGTTGATATAAACGGAAGAGTATAACTTCTAACTAGCCTGAGTTTCATATGTTTGACGGGCATTTAGACCACTTTTCATGCAAAATCTACTATTTATGAAACTATGGCACCCTTTAGAAATAATACTCTTCAACTATAATGCATTTGTCTGATGTTATAGTCATATATCAGATATCGGGAACAGATATATATTATGCGGAACTCAAATTTATTTAGTGTATGCAATACTTGTGTATATGAGATTTTTTTTTGCAATTTGTTTCCACAGAAATTTTCAAATAATTTGTAAACGCTATGAATCTGTCCTTCATCATTCGTTTATTCCAATGATCATATCTACATGTTTGTTAATTTTGAGAAGCAGAAATGATTTTCTGTAGCTGGTAAGCATATAATTGTTCGTACCTGTCATTTCACACCATTAAGATAAATAACAAATAAATAAATAAATAACTTTTTGGCAGAATCCGCAAATAGCTTCATTACATATGCCTATTTAGTCTACAGTTACTAGTCAGCAGACCTACTATAATTTTGGCAGTTTTCCTGTCTTTACTCAGTAGGTCTTTAGTAAATTCCGGCATCTGTTCCTTTAGGTATTTTTGTCCTAATAATTTTTGCCACTACTCCCTGATGGACTGATTATGTATTCATTCATTGATGTACTTTTTAATTTGGAATCTTAAAGGATGGGCCAGCTCCAACGAGTGACCTTGACGAACCTCATCTGGCCAGATCGCTCGCTGCCTCAGTTTTTTCACACACGAAAAATAATTTTTTGCGTGTTTTCTCAGTTAATCTTGTAGGATATGATTCTGTTACTTAGCACTAACGAAATTGTTCAAAATCATTATTTATTAATGCACACTTAGCGCCTAAATGTTTGTAAAAATGATAAATAACTGTTACCACTTTAGAAAATGTGTGATTGATTGTGTCCTAGAGAAATTAAGCGTGGAACAATTTTATCAAACCTCGTCGTTATCACTTCTATAATTCATGAGCATGTATTGCAGCTTATATGCGTTTTAAAAATAGACGCATTCGAATATTGTTAGATAATTTTTTGAATTTTCATGACCCTGAGTTATTTTCATCGACAGTCTGAATACTACGATATCTTGTAGCTGTTGTATCTACTTACAACTTATCGATGGTACACTCAGGAACATTCTATAGTTCAAAAAAAAGTTTTTAAAACAAGAAATTTTGAATTAAAATATAGATATGTAGAGTTCAAATACAAGTAAATTAATCTATAACAACCAGTATACAATTTTCCAGCACGTATTAGCAGAGCACATTATTAGCACTTTTATTGTGATTTTAATGATATTTACGTTTTTAATAGAACTTTAACAAACCGGACCGTGGGTAATACTGCGGTATGTCAAACGATGCCCCTACGTTAAATGGTTATTAATAATTTATCAATTTGCAATAATAATTCTTGTCATAAAATGTGATAACAAAACATAACTCCTTAAAAGATTAATGCGGCAATATCCTTGATATAGATGCGCGTGTATACATACATATGTAGATATGTAATAGCGTGTAATATGTTGTACATTGTAACATGTCGTAACGTTGAAATCGAAACCAACTTATTATAAATGCACGTATCAATTGTTCTCTGCAATGGACGTCTCAAGTTTACTAGACGTTGCTTTCTAGAGCAGCTGAGTTGTCATTTTGATATCATTGTTATTTTGCTCGAAGATAATAATTCCGCTTGCAATGGGTTTATGTCGACCTGAAAAAAATAAACAGTAAAGATAGTTTTCCGCTTGACCTTAACTACTTTACGGGCTATTAGGAAATTAACCGTTCATCAAGGTATAAACGGAAAGAGTGTGACATTAATGAAAATTTCATTCGCGCACGAGAATCCCACGCTCACAATACAAAATCGACCGTTTTTTTTGTAGCAGTCACGTAGGAGGCTCTCAAAAGCTATAAACTCTTACCGAGGCGTCCAAACATCTTTTGACAGTAGCTAACAAAGCAGTCTATTTGATATTATTATTGTAATTAGCATAAGTTATTACTATTTAGCCGTACAAAATACCAAGACACAACTGCCGAAACATAAGAATGATATATATAAACGATAACGGAAAGAATAAAATTGTCATGGGAGATAAATACATGATAAATCATACAAAAGTATATGTTTATCCTTCATAATTTTGGGCTGGTTTACATAATTTCGGCCAGAACATTCGGTGTTTTGCGTCTGTAAACATGTAAACATATCTGTTTTGCGTTATACCACCACTAATTATGAAAGTTTATATATTCGAGTGTTGTGATAAGTATTACGTAGTATTTGTGTCCCACACGTTCGAATTGATAAAGATTTTCGACACTTCAATTTTTTTTTATCTTGATAAGTGAATGAGTGTATAAGACGCTTGACTGGAGGCAACAGTATGTCAATAAAAATATATGTTTAATCCCGTTTGGCTTATACTAATTAAAATTACTGTTCATTCAAACGATATACATATTTTGGTGATAGGTTTTTACGTATTCGTAATTGTGGCATTTCTAACTTAGGACTGGCGATCTTAACATGTACATTGAGATTTAAATCTTCGTAATTCTAACTCTTCATTTGCTACGTATGCATAAATATGTATTTTCATTCAATTTAGAACAGGAATGAAGAATAGTAGCACAAAGAAAATGAACGTGCCGCAGAAAATATGGAGATCAAATGTACTGCTGTTAAACTAAAAAATTGGAGTACTTAATACGAGTACACTAATGTTAAAAGTGTATTATTATACGAATCAAAAACTTGGACTTTAGTAGGAAAGATACGAAATGAATTTGGGCGTTATACATATTTGACAGACACGCAAGTACTCAGGTACCTACCTAAGGCAAGGTAGTGCACCAAAAACATAGAAAAAACAAAGTACACAAGGATGTATACATACAAGTAAAAAGTAAAACGTACAAACAGACGATACAGAATAATCATGAATGAGGTAAAGCATATAGAAGTTTAAAAAGGAGCTTGTGGGCTCTAACGTTAAAGCCGATATTTCATTTGGAAGCTGAAGACAGCTGATTCCTTTGCGGAAAAGAAATGTAAGAATCGTGGTCGAACGTTTCAGATCTTTAATGGTTTCTAAAAAGTTGTGCTTCTACTTAGCGGATAATTTGTAGATAGTAATAGAACTCATAATACTCAGGATACCTGCAGGAGCATACTATAATTTATATTTGTACCTATTAGGAAATGAAATTATGAATAATGCAATGTGGGCATTTACAATTTTAAGAATGTAATATAAAGATAGGAGATATACATACAAATGATTATCAGATGCTAACCGCATTTATGTAATAACACAGGAAATTTAGTCTATATAGTTAGTATGACAAGGAAATAATACAAAATGGAACAATATGTTTTTTCATAGGCATTCATAGTTCTAAAGAAAATTAAAAATCGAGCTCTAAAATATTTGTGCAGTTAGAGGAATTATAAGATGGTGTATCAATGGTTGAGAACTGCAACCACATACGGTAAAGATTTTGTGCGAATAATCCAAGTTAAATGAATAAAAAATAAAACTCCTACCTCAAATACATCGTAAATAGTAATTTAATTAAAAACTGCATAAAAAATAGTATATCTATAAAAAAAAATCTATAAAAACATATTATAAGATCACAAAAACGAGTACATAAACACCACAGAATGCAGACACATCTAGTATATATGGGCAAAGGTGCGTGTTAAAAAAATCCAACTTTATTAAATATTAAAGAAATGAATTTCTTCTTTTTCTTTCTCTCGGAGCGAAATATGGAATATCTGCATCCAATACATCTTAATCTAAAGCGGAATTACATTGAAGAACTAAGAAGCTAAAACGTAGAAATGCAAAAAGAATGGATTTGGAAGTAGTCATGATCTTAAACAATCTGTTCTCTAGAGCATCCAAATTTGCACATGACTTGTAGCACTGGCTTGTGAAATTGGTCATAATCTCGCAAAGTCTGAACCCTTTTGCGGGATAAGTAGCAGTACAATACTGAAGAAACTGAAAAAAGAAATCGAGCAGAGAAAATCTAATTATTGGGAGAATTGGGAACCGCCTAAATCCCGCCTGAAAGGTTCAGGCGGTTCCCAATTCTCCCAATAATTAGATTTTCTCTTCTCGATTTCTTTTTTCAGTTTACGAAAACTTTTTAAATTCTAGCGAGGGTACGATTTGTTCTTCAAATTACTTATTATCAAGATAATAGGTATAGAAAAATGTATAAATACAGTGTATTTTATAACAGAATTAGTTCTCTATTTGGGCATTTACCTGGTAGTAAATCATTGACACTATTATCTACATAATTATTTGAATTGAAAACTATCTGTCTCTAAATATATAGTTGTAATCTACGAAGTATGTTCTGCACTATTTGTTCGAGTCTTAATTGTCTTAATTTCTGGTGTAATTTCCATTACTGCCGCCTTAATTCTGTCACCTTACAACATGTTTGTACACATCGACATATTCATTAAACGCAAAATACATTATGAAAGAATAAAATAACGACAAAGGAACGATAAAACACAGAAGTACAACAACTGATCAAAACAATACAAAAAATCCAGAAGAAAGCAAGCTTTACACAAAATTAAACACCATAATCGAATTAAATACACAAGCAAATGTCAAAATTTGGCAGTAATTTTGATTGAAGTCACTTTGGAATACAAACTCCATTGTTCTACGACGTTGCCAAATGTGTTTTTCGTAAAGGTAGGTTAATGAAGAAATGTAAAAACAAATTTTTAAATCAAAAAGGCTAAGTTTACCAAATAATATTAGTAAAAATTCGTTTTTAAACTAAATTGCAGCTATCGAAGAATAAGGTTTAATTAACTTCTATAAGGCTGAAATTCAAGAACCTCGTGAAGAAAAACGAAGCATGACACCACATTTTAACATTAAGATTTTTTATTCAGAATCAAACGAAGAATATCGCTGCGTGTAACTTTTGCGACAATTTACACACATACAGTATATCAAAATACTTTATCTATGAAAATTAACCAAAATTATGTAAAAGCCGATTTCACTAATTTATCTGGCTGTAGACTTTTTGTTTACTGGTTGAACAGTAAACCACCAGTTTTATGCGAATGAGAGTCACATCCTAAAGCTCACCAACAAAAGGCGGTATTAGAGCCATAAAAACCAGGTAATGAAAATGCGGATGACTGGGTGGGATGCGAAGAAGAGTAAAGACAAACATGGAGTTAGGGCATAGCGAAACTGCTGGCAGTACGGAATTGTAGGTACATGGTACAACTACACCTGGAAAGCACCAAGAGATAGAAAACTATATGGAAAACATTCTGCAAAACAGAATCACCTCGACACCTAACGCTAATTGAGGATTCGAATAATAAGTAAGAATCTATTACAACTTGCGGTCATAAAACATTGTTCTTTGGCAAAATTACCACTTGTGCCAATCTACTAAAAAATTATATAAAAATACAGAAAATAAAAATAAAAGTGTTCCCTGTTTAATTAATTTAAACTTAATCCCTCCTTCATATTTTCAATAATGTTGCAATCAGTTTTGATAATAATTGTTTTTGTATATACATGTGCGTATTTTGAAAACCGCAGCCCCTAATATTACACGTCGATTTAACTTAGGTGTGGTGATTTCACGTAAAACTACCTGCAATATAGGCGTAATTTATTTTTTATTGCCTTCCATTGCTAGAACTGGTTTCCTCATTTTCATAGATATTTCCTACGCCTGAGTACTGAAAATGGACTTGCTGCAAACTCCGGTTTTAAAATATTTAAAACAAAAGTCTATTAATAACGCATAAGCATCCAATGAGATGCGTTGCATGCGGTAGCGTCAGATGCGACTCCGTCATTCTATATTTCATGTTAATAGTGCTTTCGATTACGATAATGGTATACCTGCATCACGCAATGTAATAAAACTTCTAATCGTTTTATCGATTACTGATTTGGGGTACCTTAAATGCCAGCGCTTAAGGATGGAATTTTAAATGTTATCCTGCTTCTTAATAAATTTATAGAATCAATTAAAAAAAAAACTACTACATTTACTATTTCGATATATTTATGACTTATTAAGACTTTTATACTACGATATTATAATATAATCTAAGTCTAATCACATTTTGTTTTCTTAACCTAAAATTAAGTATTTAGGCGTAAACAATGCACATTAAACGTCCATCAAATTTATCACCAATTGTTTACAAACATAAACTAATTACAATAGTAATTAGCTGCATGTTACTTATTACAGTGCCAATGTTTTTAATTTTGTTTAGAAGATTTACATTGCCTTTCTTAGAATTGACCGTTTAATCAAAACACATGAGCATGTGATGATACTTCAACAGCCTAGCGGAAAGCATAAAATATACATAATATTATACATCAAAATATTTCATCACTAATTGAACCATCAATTTGCTTTTAGGAATTCAAAACAAAATCCCACTACCTCCGGATTACATTACTATTTACGATTGGAGGAATCGCCCAAGCAGCATTCATGAATTATAATTCTAATTACGCGTAACAAACTGCGCAGGCATAATTAATAAATTCATTCAAGATCATTTGCTACTCCTCCTCGCGCGAATGATAAATGCTCACCAGGAATAATCTTTCATCTCAATATCTCTATGCATATTCATGGCATGCGATTAATTAATTATCTTATGCTTAGAGGTGACACGAGAGACCAATGCCGTTATGGTTGGCCGCTAAGAGCAGGAAGCTAAACGATCGCAACTGAAAATACAAATGTCTTTATTAACGTTGAAACGACGTGTTTTTTTCTTGGTGAAAGCACTGAAAGCACTCACTGGAAGAACATGAGATAAATCGTCATACTACGTAATCTGTTTCTTGAATACGGATTATCTTTTCGCACTACCATTCAATACACCATCTGCCATCTTAGGAAAGCTCTCTTTCTGTTTGCGCACACGACAACGCACGTTCATCGAGAAGAAATATAATTTTATTGAAACATTATCTGATCTAACTTAACTCGCCCAGATGAAGAGGCAATACACATTTGTAACACCCAGTATATGTAGACTTTAGTTCCAAAGGGCGATAAACAAATAAAAGTAACCGTAGATAGCATTTTATAATCTCTTCTAACTGTCTTTTGCAAGCGGTGTCTAAAAATTTTATCGTACAAACTTCTAATTTAACACACTTAATCCTATAGATTTTCACTTCATTTTTAACGACAGATGGCATCAAAACGAATTGTAATACTTCCAGCGGTGATGTGATGTCGAATGGGGCTTAATTAAATTATATTTAAACAGATAATCTAGACAGGCCAGCAAGCATTTATTTGTTAGGTAAAGTTGTGAAATTGAACGTTTCCACAATTAGAAAACACATAGGTTTCTATCTGAATAAGAACACTTGGGTTTTCTAGAAGAAGAGAGGGAAGCACGCCTATGTCCCGTGTTGTTGAGCGAGACAATTCGGAAATTTTGCCAGACAGTTTAGAGAATTGCGATAAAAAATTAATCTTTTATAACGCCTTCATAGAACTATAGATCAAAATACACCGTAGATTAATGTGTAATTGCAACAGGATGATGAAAAATAAAAAAAATGGTTGTTATTAGATTAGATTAATATCTAGAAACGTGGACAATAAAATCGTAATTAGGTAAAATTTTCTTAATAAATTGGTCGACATACGTGGAAACAGCAACTTGCACGTGAGTGATCAGGAATCACCAGAATAAAGACAGGTAAAACAGTAACAAAAGCTTGAATTTGCTAAAGACATACTGAGTAAGGAAAGAAAGACTGTCAAAATAATAAATAAGCATATGCACAAAATAGGCCTGACAGAAGGCACCGTATGCAGATTCTAGCAAGAAAAAGAAGAAACTCTACTTCATATTATGTGGTATTGTGATGGCCTGCCGAAGACAATATTTCTAGTACTGGGTTTAGGGAACCCCAGAGCGAATAGTTACATAAAGGAGCTGTTCTTAAAGATGATGGATATAATCAAGTAAGCAAAGTTATAGAGTGTCCTCTTTGATACAGGGGATCATAATAAATTTATACGGAGACTTTGTTTGACTCATCTATACTTGTCCATGCGTTGCTCTGTTTCCCCATAGCCATTTTACTGTAATGTTAGGATGAAGGTAGTTTCATTCACCTTTATTGCTATGAGTAAATATTGCAGTGCGAAGCCCGAGAATGAATGAAGCGAATGCTCAAGGTTGCTTTCATGATATGAACGGATGTGTTTCTCTGTTCACGGCATGGCTTCTATAATAAGTTACAGTTTAATTTTTAGACAAACAACTTATTGATAATCTATTCTTTCCCTAAATAGTAAATTATTTACATCCAAAACACGTTGCTACACGTTTATTCTCGTGGAGGCAATATAAAAGGAACTACTTCATGCACAAGCATTTCATTTATACAATGAATGAAATAAACTGCTTGAAGTCACACTATGAAGCGGACGATCTGCAATGAATGATAATGAAAGTTTCGTTCTCTACACTGTTCGATTGGTTGCTTTTATATTCTTTTTCATTGAATATAACACTGCAATTATAATAAATAATTTAATCGGCATGAATAAACTAGTAAAAATATTCTTGATTTGAGTTGATAAAATGGCATTACTTGTAGCAAATAGTTGCGACATTTCAAAATAGGTAAAAATTAGATAATATATCATAGAATACACCGCCAAATGTGAGTAACGAATGATGCTTATTTTTATCAGTAGTGATTAATTTTCTGTAATATTCTTAGCATCAAATAATATTAAACGTAACCTACTTTGATCAGATCTTCATCCTGATTCACAATGACTAAGTTTCCCATCCATTATCGACTTATCTCAGACAGTCTTTGCATGATATGCTCGTTTTGAACACGAGTACAATAAAAACAGTGCCAAAGTTTTCTCCTGCTTAAATGTTTAGGCCGAATCCAGACGTTTATTGATTAATTTGCACTATCGGTTGATATTAAATATTGGTCGAAATCGAATTTATCAAAAAGAAAAATCACATCGAGCACTTCTCTCTTTTTATAAAATATTAATTTTACTGTTCATCTCGGTTAAGTGAAAATAGTCTATAACCGAAGTCGCTAACCTCATTTTATATCTCGAACACGAACCATAGCCCCGTTTACCATAAATATCACTATATATGACAAAAACTAATTTAAAAATTTGATTGATGTGCAAAAATACCGTTGCCGAATTTAGCGCGGTCAACAAGAAAGGATAGATCCTGTCGGTGCCGCCACAAAGCTCACCGAAACGATTCCGAAGCCTGTATTTAAATAAGTAATCGCCTATGAAGCGTTGTCATCTGCGCCTCTCGTTCGCCGTTGCGCCAGGATGGTACAAAGGAAAGAAAAAAAGAAAATTACAAAGCGCGATGTAGTACGCCAAGCCAGCTTGTCATCAATCTACGGCGACCGCTCCTGTTTGTTACCGGATAAACGAAACTGTCAGGCGCGGAGCCTACATTCTATTGTTCGATCAAATATCATTTAACACAATAACATATTCACAATGAATCATTGTAATTTGTGTTTGTTTGATGGCAATGATGATGTCTTGGATGCGGTAAATTAATATTTAGCGGATGAGCAGATAGAAAACTTATAAATAGCTTTATCTATTTTTGCGGTGAGGAATATCGCGGAAAATACTATAACAACATAAACATATTCTATGATTGTTGACATATTTCCTATTGTGTTTGTTGATTTTATATACTGTTAGAAAGATTTCGTAGCTGTAAGTCCTCTCAATAGTATTGCTTTGGAAATAAACCGTATCCTGAACTTAATTAAAGAGGAGGTGGTAGAGGCATTCAGCCTATTCGATGATTGTGAGCCACATTAGTGCGAAACCTTTTCTTTTATTTTTTATGGCCCGCCGTCATCACCTCCGATGAAGCTTATAAGATTCCAGGAAAACCCCAGGATGATATTGAAAGAATGAAGAGGAAAACTGAAGCGCAACGAAGCATAACGAGCAAAGGAAGAAATGTAACACAAATACCAAAAAAAAAGAAACCAAAGCAAGAGCAGCTCTTTGGATTCTGACTATGAGGACTAGCACAGTACGATACAGATGATCTTAAAGACATGGGAATTCCTTCTGAAAAAATGTTTGAAGGACTAGTAGAAAATACATGAGTTTCAAGGCAGTAAATGAGTTGGATGTTGGTGACTTTTGAGCTCTTTCCGACGCTTGGTACGCACACTGAGCCTTTTTAGAGAGCAGTTGGGTTTTTATGGCCTTTTTGGGTTTTCTAAACTTTTGAAAAAATTGATATACGTTAATAAATGTTCAAAAAAAAACGGTTCTTTGCTTTTATAACTCACACTGAGTTTTCAAAGGAATATATTATTATTAGTGAGCTCCAAAACTTGAAATTACTTCATCACGTGAATGTCGGAAATATTTAAGCTTGTACTTAAGGAGGAGGAGAAGTTAGAGTAGATGAAAAAGATAACAACAGGAAAGGGTTATAAGGATTAAACAGCAAGCATACTAGAGTTGTCTGCTATTGAAAGATGTAAATGTTAGTAAAACAATGCACTCATTCGATGTTATCCGAAGGCGTATGCAATATACCATAGACGCGCTCATTTCTGGGGCAAACGACACTTGTAATGATCTGATACAATGCTATTAAATGCAAATAATCGTATGTGAGTACTAAACTACTGTTTTTAGTAATGCGACAATTTTTGTGGATATTTAAACAATTCTAAAAATAAATAAATATTCTTAGATAGATAAGAGAAATAAAACTAAATACGTTTTTTTTTTAAATAAGCAGTAAGAAATATAATACTCACATAATACTAATTATATATCTTTCAAAAATAAAAACATTTCTAATAATAATATAAATTGCCTTGAGAAAAAAAGGCAGATACCTTGTTTAAAATATAAAAAAACGGATACGAGGAAACTTAAGATATTAAATTCTCAAAATGATCTCTAAGCTGAAATGTGTAATATCCTAACTATCAACAAAATTTCTACGAACATTGGACAATGTTTCGGCTGATGTGTTTTGCATGCAAACTATAATCTTTTCGCGTAGAATTAGTTCTTTCAGTTTTTCAAAGCCATAAATTGAGGACTTTTGGGGTTAGATCGGGTGACCTAGGAGGCCAGCGAATGGCACTTTACTACGAACCAGACAACCGTCTTGCTGAAACCAAACATCGTGCATGACGGCGTTTTGAAGGTTTCCTAATATGTACGATAAGGCAGTGTTTTGTAAAAGATGTAACTGGCTTTCCGCCATTTAAATTTCCTTCAATATAAAAAAGGGCCAATTCTGTAGTCTCCTAAAAGATCTGCCCATACATTTACCTTTTGGGGAAATCGAGTGCAAACGTTGTATGCCATGTTTTGATTCGCTTTAGACCAATAGCATATGCCAGAAGGATTGTAACGTCCGTGCAACATGAAAGAGGGTTCGTCAGTGAATAAAATGTCTTTTTACCAAGTTTCCGTCATTGGTGTAACGTTCATAACTGCTTCACAAAAAAAATTGAATATATTTCTTTTGCTTTATTCAATTTCTTTAAAACTCCGTAGGTCGTATTGTGTGAAACATTAAGCTGTTCTGCAATTTTTCGGCCAGATGTACGCGCCGTTTCTTCTACTGCATCGCAAATTAAAATATCCCTTTCCTCATTTTGTGGTATTGAAGTCTTTTTATGACGATGTGGGCACAAACAAACATGCATTTCAAATTTTTTAATTATGTGGCGTGCAGATTCATAACCAACAGTTTTTTTTTTACAAATTTTGCTTGGAAAGAATGAATGATTTGTTTCACAGACTGATGACGATGTTTTATTACGAATTTATTTTCTTCAAGGGAGAACATATCCATTATTACAAACAAAGATAATAATAGGAAAACAAAAATAAACACCAATGCAACTAAAAATAGTTGAAATATTTACTTACTCTAAGTTAGAAACGAACGGGTAAATAGCGAAATGAGAGGAGGGATAATATATATAAAAAAATCATAATACATGGAGATCTTGAATTAAAGAAATATCGACTACACTCTAATGCGTCTCTCACACAACTGACGAAGTGATGATTCTATGCAACTAACAATCTGTATATGAGGTAGTATCCAGATAAACTAAATGAAACACTTTATCGCACTAAAGGTTTCCTAACAGAACGCACATCTCAGTAAGTGAACATCTAAATGTATGTATCGTGATGGTATTACCGTAGCTAATGAAATTTGCATTGTGTTAAAAAATATTTGGTATTACAAAGAAGTGCTTCATTTTATTATTTTATTTATTATAGTGCCCAACGTATAAAGCAGTAATTAATAAAAATATGCGGACAATATAAATGTAATAACAATAAACCAGACTGGAGAAAATCTTTATATACCTATTTGAGAAAAAGGTACTAAGAAAGAAATTATTGAAGTTAAAAGGACGAAAATATTAGAGATGTACAGATCGAATCACGAAATGCACGATATAATAAAATCAGAAGCTGCATAAAGGCAAAAAACTAACATGCTTCAGGCACATTGAAAACAGAAAGAAGAAAATCATGATTAGCAAAATTAAAGACTGGAGACGAATGGAAACTAAAAAGCATGGGCAAGAATGAGAAACCTAAAGAAGTTGATAAATCGTCATCAAGAATGGAAAGGAACGAAAAGCAATGATTAAAACAAACTCAACAGAGTACCTTATCCAGAAAGGGAAATCAAAAGCCTTTATCAGTCGATCCTCTTCCAAAAGGGGTGTTGGTTTAGTAGATATGTATATATCATTTCAGCAAAATACAAGTCACACAACAACTAAGCAAAAGGAAAATTGTCAGGTAAGTAGTAATATTAAGAGGGAACACGGAATCAATTAAATTCATGTGACTTCCTCCTCTATATTTGCTTAAAAATAGTTCATTTTTTTTTTTAATTTTCTCCTACACGACCAAGGGAAGGATCATATAGTTTTTAAGTGAAATAATTATGTCAAGAGTATAAAGATTTAAGTTTTCCTTCAAAATTATCGAAATGTCATTGTCACCACGATAAAACTTCGCGTCGAAATAATAAATACTATGTAAACAGACTGGAAGGAATTAATTTTGTCACTACTTATTGACTTAAATTTAATTTCGATATTCTCGTTGTATTTACGTACGAAAAGGTGCTTTATATAAACGTTTGTTATTCAGACAGTGTTTGTAATGAGCTTCAATAATGATCGACATTTTTGTATCGAAATTCAACAAAAATAACGGTGTTTCTCTTTATGCCGCTAATCTAGTTAGATGTATACCCTATTTTTTTTTCTTATCTCTAGAATATCGAATGGGTAAATACAAAAAAAAAATTATGTCAGTGAAAAATCTGATATTGTCAGGTGATAAGGAGACGCTTTGTATTTTTAGTATAATATTTTAAAAGGCGTACGAGGTCATCCGCATTATCAATTATTGGATGATTTAAGATATAAAGGCATCAGAGAAGTTAAATCTGTTTGTGGCTGAAGCGTGGATACACATGACGGGATAAACAAAATTCTTATTGAAAAGATAAATAATCCGCATATTATACAGTGTTTGTCAAAAAGCAGATTGTACAGATCAGTGTCTAAGCACTACAATTAGGTACACTTGAGGTATGTTAATGCCTTGCATACTTCGTAAGGATCAACTATTTTCAATTATACAGTAAAATTCGATTAAACTGTTCTTATATTTTAGCTGTAGAGCCTCCATGGGAACAGCGTGGTTTTCCCAAAATTTGTAATAAGGTGTAATGATTATTATCTGTTATCATTATCTGTTTCATCTAAATCCGTTGCGAATGATATATATAAAAAATTAAGCCGGTGGCTATTTTGTCTACGTCTTTATCAGTAACACGTTTCATATCCGGTTGTTATTGTTTCCAATAAGGAAAATGAATATATGTTACATAAGTTTTGAATCCTTAATATATGAGGTTCTTTCTAAAATAATGGCAAAATACTCTTCTCAATATCGATTTCGACAACGTAGATATACACCAACATTCGAAAAATACTAAATAGTAAGAGTGAAAAAAGAAACGATGCACTTCTACCGATTTATCACGACGTTCATTGCACGGCACCGCATTTCCAATGAAAGCGTGCTGAACGCGTGAATAATGGTTATGTATATTTCGAAGCTGCTAAATTTGTATACTTAATGTCTAGCAACAGACAGACATGCAAAGTTGCCTGCCACAGGAGCCGAGAATCCTTATAATGAGGAGCGACCAGTTAGCACACCTACTTGAGAATTTGTATTGACGTAAACATTGTTGGTAACGTGCGAATATTATACTAAAACCGCGGGTCTCTTCCACAACATGAAAGATGGGATTTTATGGGTGCGCATTTAACACCGCATACACATGCTGAGCTTGCGTACCGAATTTTCAACACCGCTAATGTATTTATTGCCGTGTTTTTATTATCTAAACATTGGTCGGGCGGTCGCCTTGCATTTGCATATTAATTTTTCCAACTTGTAAATCGACTCAGCGCATTAATAACGACGGTACTCTTTCGCGTTTTCTCCCTATTCGGCTAATTCAATAACCGTAAATCAACGTTCTTGTGTTCTTTCACATCTGCACTGGCATAGAGGCCATCAGTTGGAAAATACTAGTGCTACAACTTTAATAATATTCAGTACCATTAATAACATAGATATTAATAATTAGGCCGTAAAATAGAGCAAATTTCGTAAACAAGTTTTTGCTTAAAGCAACATGCTCGTGTACATACATATACAAAATGATATAAAAATGTAGGGCAATTTATAGTCGAGAATAATAATGAAGATGGTTTCAAATTATGGTGATCGCTCCCCATGTAAATACTTTATACAGCGTGTTCGGCAAAGGACAGGTTATTTCTCCTTTATTTCTGAAAACTGTCAGGTTTCATGATTAATCCTGAGTCGAAAGTCTCAATATAGAAACGTTTTATTGTCATTAAAAAGGAGTAGCTGAAAATATATTTTTTTAAATCTTCTGTAGAAAACAATGTTTGCAGCATTATTTTGATGTAATTAATTCTTTTATCCCAATACCATATTAAACATTTCTTTAATTACTGTTTTTTACGTTAAAATGGGCAACTATGGGCTAGAATAGTTTACAATTTGACTCAATGAACGTTAGGTTATGAAATAGGTGAAAAGAGTAAAAGGACCCTATCATAAAATTAGTCTCACTTCCAATTTCCAAATTTTTCAGTTATTCATAGTTTAAAAAAAAAATCATACATCTATAGGTACAACATGGACCTTAAAGGTGGTGTTTCAATAATTGACATTTAAACCTAACCTAATTGACGTAGATCTGAAGATGACCAAAAGTAGCTAGCGAAACTAGTTATCATATATTACACATTTGTTATAATAATAATAATGTTTATTGATGTCCTACCTGTTGGAGACCCAAAAAGGACACAAAATAAAGTAATGCATTGCACAATTACAGGTATAAGAAGGCAAATAATTATTGGTACAAACTGAAATGTAGTGAATTATAGAATCGAGGTTATATATCATTTTTTTTTTAACAAAACAAATCACAACCAGTATTACTAAGCTTGACCAGCACTGAAATAGGTGAACGTTTCATCAAATTTGCCCTGGCTTGAGAGGGCTTAAAGCTGTATCCGCTCCTGGTGTTTAAACGTGGCACGAGAAATGTGATATTTTCCAGAAGATATGGGCAATCAATCTTATTCTAGTGTAGGTTTATTAAAAACTTCCGACGCTCCGACAAGGATACTATCCCATGACGCTCCAATAGTTCTAGCTAAGGTGTACCAACTTCTGAATACATTCCGTCCAACTTGAAAGACAAGAATTTAAGAAACTGTGGATTCGATCCAGTTGCAAAGAATCACATACATAAAACGGGTACCAAACCAATGGCGCATATTCCAGCTTGCTAAGGACATAGGCATTATATATAGTCTTGATGAGTCCCACGTCAGTAAAGTACCGCGATACACGCATCAGGAAACCAAAGGAGCTGAATGCATTCCTGCATATAGAAATAATTTGCGATTTAAAGGTAAAACCAGTATCAATGAGAACACCAAGATCTTTACATTCTGCTTTCCTTTCTAAAGAAATGTCATTCACTCTGTAGTCCACAGTGATCGGGGAACTGAGACGTGTGTATGAAACAACACAACACTTCTTAACATTAAGATTGAGGCTGTTGGATGCACACCAGTTAACAAGTTTATTAAAGTTTTCCTGTAGCATGATGGCGTCTTTAGTAGATAAAAGTTTCGGATATAATTTAATATCACTAGCATAGGCTAGGACAGGACAGGTAAGACATGTTAAGAGGTCATTTGCAAAAAGATTCAATAAGAGAGAGCCTAAATTTGAACCTTGTGGCACACCAGTATGTAATATGTATTCCGCAGATACAAATCCTTTGTAAGATACGTAACACTTGCGTTTACTTAGATAGGAACTCAGTAAATTAATAGCTGATGGAACAAAACCAAAATCTTCTAGCTTCGAGAGAAGGAGAAAATGCTCAATGAAACTAGGTATCATGTCATAGCCTGCTATGAGTTTGTTGGGAAAAATAGACATAGTTTTAATGACTTTTTAGTAATTAAAACAAATCCAATTGCTAAATGTCTGTAATAATATGAACGCGGAAATAGGAAAATTCTTGATGGGCGCGGAAGTGGCATGCACCCGAAATAAACATTGCAAGTAAGACAACACTTATTTCATCACTTACTTAACCTTTTAAAACCAATTCGTGTTACAAAAGCGCAGCCATTATTTCAAAATGATAATTTGCATAAAATAATGTTTTGCAACAAAATTTTAAACAGAATTTATGTAGGGCAAATTTTTTTATCAATTATTTTGTGGAATGATGAATGCATGTTCACAAGAGATGGTGTCTTCAACAGCTATAATTTCAATTTTTGGGCGGATGAAAATCCCAGAATTATTCGACAATTTAGATACGAATAGAAGTTTTCTGTGATTGTCTGACTAGGCATCCCAAACCCTTAAATCATAGGATTAATATTTCTTCCGAATATACTAAATGCGCTGGAGGAAGTTTTGGATGACGTTCAATTAAAGGCTTAAACCACCACGCACGATGGTGCGTCAGCTCATAATGCAAAAATAATACGAGAATGGTTGAACAACATTTTCTAGGTAGGTGGATCGGACCGGATAAACCAATATCATGGGCGGCAAAGTTATCAGATATTAATCCTCCTGACTTCTTGGTTTTGAGCTTTTAGGATAAGAATATATGCGACGCCTCCGGTCAGTAACCAGAAAATAATAAATAGAATTAACAATATAATTAAATAATCCAGATATGTTGCAAAACGTCCCAAATTCAATTCCACAAAGGCTACTATTGGCTACCAATTTGGGCATTTACGTTAATATCTTATTACTCTTCTTACTTTTATTAGAGTTAAATAGAATTCGTATTTTGTTTTGTCATTTCCACTGTTTTATTGCTGATTTTGCACGGTGATGTCAAATCATCACTTCTTTTAAACAATTTGTATAGCTTAATGAATGACAATACAATATGTTTGTAGGTATTAACATTGTCAACTCAGGATTAATAATAGAATTGCGCTACCTGACGGTTATCTGGACTTTTTTGACTACTCTATATAGCACCAAAACATAAACTCGCATACATCATCAACATTGCAGAAGATATCAAGTGCAGACCAATAGTTTATGTTACTGTCATGGCTTAATAGGGATAAGCTTGCTACTATTACCGTCACAGCATCTAAGAGTAGACGGCTAACCGAGGAAGGATGATAGGCTCAATTATAATAATCATTTTATACCAGTCGCCTATCTCAACAGCTTTTGCCTTGACCAACTACAGGTGACATCAGCCGGCGATGCCATGAGTTATTATTATGCTTGCTCCCGTAGAATGACTTAGGATGTTCGCCTCTTAGCATTTGCCAGGGAGTGAGTAGAACCGCGAAAACTTCTCCATGAGAATAGACCCTTGGATTAGAACCAACAACTCCATGATTGATAGTTCAGCGTGTAAGCTACTGGACCACAGCAGATATAAAAGACAAGAAATAGTTGTGGTGAAATTAAGGCCACATAACTGCCCCCAATCTAGTCTATTAATATATACCTTTATTGAGCAAACAGGTATTACAATGCGAAGTAAGGTACTAAGAACAGGCAAAATTAGATTACAAGAAAATTATAATATCTTAGTGTGTTCTTAAAGAAATCTGCCCAATTCTAATCTGTTCTGTGCACTGCTTGTTTGTAGTCCTCCAATATTCTTACAGCATCATCCACATGTTAGACAGAGTAATAATTATAATTATAAATAAGATAATGAAAATTGATAAGTGCTAATTTTATATATATAAATTTACTATATAGCTACCTCTTTCGATTTATGATCGAACCTTCATCAGTCATGTAAGCTTTCATATAATGGTAAAAGAAAGTAAAACAATGGCAAAATCTGACACTACGTTTTACACAGATAGAAATACATCGAGGTTTGTACCCAATCCAGGAGCGAAATTGCGTCACTAGAAAATGTGCCTGGATTTTTTACATGATCATGTTGTTTCATCATGAACATTCAGTTTTAGGGTAGTGTGGATGCATTATGATAAAATAAAGGCGAAAGCAATAATTAAGTCCACTTCACAAATATCTCTTTATTTCAACAAATAATGAAATATAAGATATTTTTGGGATGCACCTAGTTATTGCTTATTTTATGAAGAAATTTTTGTTATCCATCTATTCAGTTATTCGTCACAGCTGTAGTCCTGACGGTGATCTTAATCAAAGCTTTACCTTATCTCTACTTAAGTGTCAATAAATGAGAAGTCCATCTTCTATTAAAGGGAAAAATTCGAAACAGCAAGTATTAAATACATGACATTAAACAATACTTCGCAAAGCAATAGAAGGAAGCAAAAAAGGGGGAAAATTAAATTTTCAAATATTTGCTTCAACTACCAACTAATTCAGCACATCGCAACTCTCACTTAGAAATCCTTAAGTATACAGTTCACGTTAAGTGAAATATGTTTGCGTCTCTGTTCACGGCTACATTACTCTCGAATAACGAGTTAATCTATCTAACTGCAAAGGATTTGCGGCAGAAGAAGTCGTTACCGTTGCTCAGTTGATGAGAATTGCACGCCGATTGTGTATTTCAGCGAACAGCATAGCGGCAGACGCGGACTCCTCGGATTGAAACTACCTGCCCGCGAGTAGCACCGAGACGTGGCGTCTCTTCAATCAAATACGGGTCCAAGCAGTTTGTTCATTAAAAACTAGTTAACGCCGATGAACGGCGTTCGCCCATTTCGAGCCAAAGACGTTGGAGGTCTTCATCGCATAATTTTCTTTGAAGCCGCAATTTTCGAGAGGTCGTCTTCTTAATTTCACGTTTAATCGTCTTTAAATAACAACTTTCACGTTTAAATTAAGACATTATGCACGTACGTGCCGAAAAGGCATAGCAAGCTTAAAGTCGCCCAACCAACGAATATTGTTCAGATTCTAAGCCAAAATCGGGTGGAGATTTTTTAGGCATTAATAGTTTTTGTTAAAAATTTTAAAATCGTAATTTAATTTAAATTTCAGCTATCCTATGTTTTCTTCCTATGTGGGGCTTTCCTTTCTATCCGTTGTCCTATTTATTGTTTGTTATAATGAAGCCGTTTCGACAGGCCCCGAAACGTGAAACTTTGTCTTATGTTGTACCTTGGTCTTAGGGAGTTTTTTTGTCTTGTATTTGGTGGCATATGGGCTTGGTTCCCGAAACGCCATAAATAAATAAAAAAAAAAGGTAAAAGTTTTTTTTTAATAACAGCAGAGAATAATATCAAATGAAATTCTTAGTAGCTTATTTACAGTGTTATAGTTATTTGCAACCTAATAAAATAAAACAAATAAAGTTAATGCATTTCTGGAAACTTAAAATTTCAATATAATATATGTCTATTGTAATGTCCCTCAGAATCAGACTCAATGACAAATATAATTATGACAACCTCTTTGCGGTTATGATAAATTCTTAAATCATGTCTTCAACATCGTCAAAATGATACATTTCTCGCTTTAGATAACATGTCTTATGCAATTTCCCCATACGGCACTACCTGCATTGTTGGCCTTTCAATAAGTAACGTTTCGGTTTGTGTTGTACCTCAAAGGTTAAAAAAATAGAAAGGGTTAAAAAAAATCAGCAAGCAAGTACAAGATATTCAAAAACGGACAACCTCATTCGAGAAAGTATCATTTGTACCCGTTTGTATCTCCTTTCAAATCGTTTTCTACTTCAACCAAACCGGAAGTAGAAATATTTCTATTTATTATTCTTTCAAGCAGCAATAAGCAAATTTTCTGCTTTGACTGAGTTGTGGGGGGCATTATCTACAACAATGACAGAGTGTGATTCAAGAAAAGGAAGTATATAGGTATATCAAATTGATGGTACTACTTAAAAGAACAGCAATTCGTATCCAAAACTACAAACGCGTATTTTTTAAGACTACTTACTAAATTATTAACACAAACATATTTATACACATTTACTATAATAAACGCGGTATAAATTGACTACAAAAATGAATTAGGAGATTATTTTCTGCATATTAATTGGTTGTTAAATCAAAATAGTGAACAATACGCTCCCATCAATAAATTAAAATTTAATGTAAATAAAAACAGAACAGAACAACTTGCTGGAAATAACAGCTTTAAGTTTGTTTAAATTTTTCCAATTTGTTATATACTACACTCTGCTGGGCTTCTGGACCGAAATCGCGCCCTGCGTCTTCTTCTGGCCGACGTTTCGTCCACACTCGCAAGGGACATCTTCAGGGCTGCTGCTACTGCTGTTGCCACAGTTTCAGGACAATAGCAGTAGCAGCAGCCCTGAAGATGTTCCTTTGCGAGTGTGGACGAAACGTTCGCCAGAAGAAGATCTAGAATGCGGTTCCAGCCCAGAAGCCCAGCAAAGTGTAGTTTTATTAAAGCATTTTATTGATTTAAACTTTTTTCGTTAAAGAATTTAGTTGTTTGGAAATAACACAATGTTACTTTGTTTAGTCAATTTGGTAAATATTTTTGGAAATCAGTAAGGCAGACTTTGGAAACAGAATACTATCAAATAACTAAATCACTTAACGAAGAAAAGAAACATTAATTTGACATGTTAGTTATCCTATTTAGTTTCTAGAATAATTTTACCATCAATGGTAAACATCAACAGATGAAAAGGATGGTTTTTATTAACTAGGTTTATCAATTACCAATACTTTAAGTGGATTAGATGTAAATATGAACTAAATAAAGGGTAATCCAGTTTTGTTTTTGAGATATTTGAGTGAACTTTGAACAACTATCCTTAGTGGCACTTTTGTCTCTGAAGAAAGAAGAAGAGTAAAAAGTCTTTAACGAAAAAAAAATGTCAAAAAGTACACACGTTGTATGAATAAAAACATGCAATCTAACTTAAAGATATTTCGCATCAATAATTTTGTGATTAATTTTTGCCTCTGCGGAAATCCTTTTCTCACGCAAAAAAAATTAATTGACATGCAAACTTTATGTCAATTTATTTTACATTATAGGCACTACATGCAAGTGCGAGTAATATTAAATCCTATTTTATATCGACTTACGCAACACTTCTTATACGTGTGTGCAGAAACACTGATGATCGATCACCTAGTTGATTCATTATGCTCTCCATTTCGGTATAAGTATAAATTTATATACGAATCTTTAAAGATCGGTTAACATGTACACGGGATAGTTTTCGGCCTAGTTGTACAATGAATGATGAGATCTGTTTTTAATTAAATGCCCATGTTGTTGCATAAATCGTAATTTAGAATATTTGACTGTATAATTAATGCTCTTACCAGGCTATCGCTGGAAAACTTCTACATAGTGGATTAAATTAAGAGCATAATTTTTCTACTACGGTTAAAAGCTTTTTAATTATCATTTAGTAGACGTCGTTTTTTAATCATTGTCTGTGATTGAGTGTATTTTAGTTAAATGTATATACCTGTGCGATTGGATATGTGCAAATATCAGATAGTCTTTGCAGATATATGATGTAGCTGTGCTTAAATAGGAAATTGAATTTGTATTTACAGTACCAGGATAACTACCTATAGCTACCCATGTACAACATACATATACTAATCTTCTCAAAGTTTTCTTAATCTTTCTTTGTCAAGTATTATCTTTTTATTGCAATTTCCCAGTTGAATGGAAGAATTCTTAATCGTATTTGTATAAAAATGGTTTCAGTAATTGACTGCACTCACGTTTTATGGTTTTAGTAGCTTCTCTTGGTTGCTATTCCCAAGACAAGGAAAGACAAATTTGTTTCCAGCTTTTAGGTAGCCGTCCTTCTTATTTCTGTCCATTTACTATCTCATGTTCGCACATGCAACCTAGTCTATTGAAACCATTAGAGAAGTTGATGGTGTTAAAAACATGGGAACCTATGGAACCAACATGGTCATGCCATTCTTGTCTTTTTCGGTTCGCCAATTTAATTACACTCCACTCAGTACATTGCATCTTTCTCTTATTGATTTACTTGTTTGTGTACCTTTTAGTGCGTCACCTGCTATTTTCTTCAATATTTTAATATCTACCCATCGAGCTTTTTGTTTGCTTTTCTTTAACTTTACGCGTATTGTATCACAGCCTTGCATATATGAATTTTACTATCTCCAAATATTTGTATTTGTGTCACTAAATTATATTTCGTTATTATCATATTTTAATATTTATAACTTATTATTGAATTTCAGAAGCTTCTGTTTGATTGGTTATTTCAACCCTCAGATATTTGGGACTCGTTGCTTGTTTGGCAAATCCTTTTAGTTATTATAATTGTGCACCACCACATATTAACAAGGGCTTGTTTCTAGCATTATATCATTCTTTTATAAGAATTGTGGTGTGGTTTTCAATGAGGTCGCTTTCGTGTCAAAAACTTAAGTAACTGAAGCTGAGAAGTCGAAAACAGATTGCTCTTTCAGTTTACTCTGTTTAAGGTTAACTGAAAAGAAAAAGGATTATTTGTAGAAAGAACGATTTTCAGATATAGAATAATGCGCAATAGAGTATATGCATGTAAGCCATAATTCTAGATGAAACTGATATATAGATACTTAATTAACAGTCAATTAATAATTTATAATTATTCCCCCAGGATTTTTTTTTTTTTGAAGTTGCGGTGGGCACCTGTAGTTCAGGCACTTGACCTAGGTGCTCATTGTATCGTCCCTATTAAATCTCTTACTTCCACTAGAGCAGCTTGGTGTTCTCTATAAAGTCCAGTATCTTGCCCAGTGGAAACTTGAGAACCTTCGAGGGCTCCAATAAATCCTTCCCGAAATGTTTCTGGTTGAGTACTTTTATTTACTCACATGTGCAGATTACATGTAAACTCGTTCTCTCCTGTAGTTCGCATCTTCTGAACCACTGTTCGCTTACTCGACCTGTGTTGTATATGCTTTTCCTGGGGACAGTGTCCAGTTACCAGCCCAATAATGGTTTTAGCTTCTTTCTTGCTGCGTCTGAGTAGGTTATCAGAGATTTAGCATCCCCATTCCCTATTATGGAGTTGGAGTATGGAGTTAACCTTCAATCGAACCCTATTTCTTTGTACTTTTTTTTATCTAACCAGGTTTAGCAGAGTCCTTGGTAATCCCACATACGGGCTCTGGACCTACGAAGCGTCTTTTAGAGTCTTCCTTGGCTAGTTCGTTGCTATTATATCATATCCTTTATATCCTTATGTTTCGCGGCACCCAAATCAGAGATGCCATGTAGTCTTGTGCTAGTGTATTCCATCAGGATGTTTTACAAAAAAATCGTCAAAAATTAAATTCTTTTGAAAATTGAAGCGTACAATTTCATTTAGTTAGTTAACGGACCATTCAGTTTTACCCACTCATTACTCTTATTTATAATATTTAAAGAAACATGGCTCAAAACTATCCCTGTTATGATTATGTTTTTCGAATTCCTTTGGGTAAACATTTTCTGCTATTGATCTGCGGTAAACTATTTATTTGTTCAGTTATAACTAACGGAATCACATTAATTATGAACATTATTTCTCTTTCGATAAAAATAAAAAATATCATTTCCCCTGTAAGGAAGAAAAATTCAATTAGTTTCAAGATTAGAACTCAAATACACTCAAATTTCAGAATTGAAAATTTTGATACCTAGTGCATTATTTAATTTTATTGGAGCGTAATAATGATATTAAACACTTCACAGATACTTTTAGAAAAGAGATTTTTGTACAACATCGCCTATATATATATATAGGTACCTAATCAACGTATCTTTGACAATATTTCTTTTTATTATCGTTTTATTTTTAATTTTAACCAGTTATTTATAGCTTAATTGTACGCATAGTTAGTAATGTAATTCGTGATTATCATTACAAGAGTTCTAAGAATCTTATATCTGGGATCCCCGCGATGCTGAGATGTTTTATGTAGGTTAGCCAACGAAAAGAAATATAAATCAATAGGGTGTATATTTAGATACAAATCGATATGTGGAGTCACGAAATTTGGCTGAGCTAAACAATAAGAACTTAAAGAAGACGTCGGTGAGATTTTGGTCCTCATTTCAGGGAATCTGACGAAAGTAAATGACAAAAAAGTAATTATGAATAATAAATAGTGGATATTACCATACTTTCAATCGCTATAAGATTTATGTAAATTGTAGAATTGTTCTACCTATTAGAGTGTTCAGTTTCAACTTTAACTGTAGAGAAAACTACAAAAGAGGTGATTAGAATATCAGATTTTTCGTCAAATTAACATCTATCAGGAAACATTTACGCCCCAATTTAAATAATACCTTACGGAAAAGACAGTAAAACCCGATTTTGAACGTTGTCACTCGTACACTTTGAATGTGTGTGGTATACAATACAGGTTGAAATTCAACGATGGTCCGCAAGAACAAAGACTTTAACCAGGGCGGAGATTGTATGGGTGATATTTACTTGTAGTGGTAAGCATTTCGAGAGAAAAAAATCCGATGGGAGGAGTCGGTCTCAACAGTATACTTTCTCATTTCCCCATATATGGAGTCAATATGGAGTTGTCCCTTGCGTCGACAAACACCTTACACGCTCACCTCACCATTGACAGAATACATTATCACATCTGCGTGAGAACACCGTAGAAGAATGCGATAGTGCCTATGTGTCGAATCTATTGCTTCTATACGCCGTTTTTCGAACGGTTTTGGTCCGGCAATACTGCACGTGTTTTCTGCTGTTATCGAGTTTTATGTTGTACACAATGCAGAGAAGCATTTCTAAGTTTATATCAACGTTGACCTAGATAATATACCATACGGTATTGATATGAGCGCATATGCGTATTGAGTACTGAAAGCAGGTACTTACATACGCAGATACGTACATACATGCGTATGCAACGAATACTGGATTTCGTGGTAATCAATGTACCAACAAACAAGTAAATAAAATATCTTTCATCATAAGTCATAGTTTCTGGACTTCGCAGAAGAGGTTATTTTTGCAAATTCGTCTAAAAACCTATTTGAGTGTGCCACTTCACGAAGCAATAAAATTAATTTATAACATATATTATGAACTACGTACATTCAGCCAAGTTTTGAAATTCCTTTTTTGGTTTAAATCACCATACGATTTCATTGAGTCTATATAACTGTTTAAACTTTCCGAAATATATTACTTACAAGAAATGGTGGTTCAGTGATTGTAAATGTCAAATATAACATTTAAGCAAGGCGCAATAATATAACTTAAAGTCTGCAGCAGTATACATAGGTATGTAGTTATTAAAAGATAAACATTAATTTCCTTCAGTTTTATTATTACTCGCACACCACTGCTATGTGTATTAAGGCGGAAGGTTATTCGAATGTTGTCATAGATAATATGAAGGTGTCAATTCGCTATAGCTGTCTGAACATAGATTCAACATTGACTGCTTTGTTGTAAATTTTGTACAAAGTGGTTCGTTATTAATTACACCGGCAAAAGAAAATATTAATATTTATTTATTTGCTTAGAGAAAGATACAATATAATTCTACAATATCATACGTAAATAAATAATGAGAATAACAAAATAATAACAAACACATTCCATCAAGATAGCAAATTAGGAAACAAAATTACTTGTGCCGTCTATAAATGAAGTGGCTAATGAAACAAACAGCTTATCTGTTACTAATTTAAGCTGAAATAGTATGTACTTACATACTAGAATATGTAAATAACGTTTGAGACATACATATTTGTTCAAGATGTTAACATACGTTGCATAAAAAAAATGGAAGGGAAATTAACTTTGCGTTAGCTTCTGTTTTTAAAATGTTTAATGTGATTAAGTGATATTTATGGGGGGTAATTAAAAATATAATAAGCAATTCTAAAAGTGAGGTTAAAGTTTTTTTTTAAGAGTAGAAAGGGCAAGAAGCAAGGGGTTACTCCAATTATTTTCTGACATTTTATGGTTTTAAATTCAACAATATTTAATTTACCTGTGCCTTAAAGTTGGTACCAATCTTTGCTTCGAATATATTTTTTTTGTTTTGTTTGAAACATTATGATCGTAAACGATCATAATGCTAAATCTTGTGGAAAAATTAAAAGTTTTCTACAAGATTATCCTAGGTCGTTCGTGTTTATTTTTTGATGCATTCAAAGATTTAGGCAAACTATTCTAGCGATCTTCCAAGAATTTTGCTTCAGAAACAGCAATTCCTAGATTTTCAGGTATGTCCAAGATCTTGGCAGTCCGACATCCTTCTTAACATTAGCGGAAATTAAAATATTACAATTACAGTTAGTTAATTATTAAGCCGACCCGTGAACTAATGTTCGAGTGCTATAAAGTCTTCCAGTATAAAAATTCTCGTTTACAACTTTTTCTCACTGCATCATATGCAATCTATATATTATTATTACTAGTTGTAAAGTATTATAAACATTTCACAATATTTTCTATAAGATTATGCTACAATATTTTCCAACAATTTTATTGCCTCTTTTTTGTAACTGTGGTATACAAAACTGCAGCGACGTTTAAAAATTTCGCACAATAGTAAAAATTCTTACTACAATTTTCGTTCAACAGTGAAGTGTAAATATTACTACGCGGATTTTTCTGTGTAGTAAATACCCTTTCAAACAACACCATTCCTATAAGCATCAAAGAACTTGTACCAGATTTACATAGTTCTTTGTGATTCTGCAACGACTATTGCACTTATAATTCACCACAAAAATTCATTAATTTAGAAACATTTTCATCGATTTTTTCTTTATCACTTTAGTTACGAAGGATATTTCCTATTACTATGTGGGGACTGTTATTTAAATTTGTGGATTGGAATATAAATAGATGCATATTTTTTAATTTTATTCGTTTCTTTTCTCTCAAAATGTTCATTTATAGCAGGGGAATTATGGGAAATAAAAAATAGTCACTAGAATCCAGATCAGAACTGCATTGTGAATGATTCTTCAAAGCCACACCACGTTATAACAAGTATGGCAAGGCGGACCTTGTGAACAGGCACATTCTCGTGAAGTAAGAGAACATCTTTTCCCAACTTTTTTCTCGCCTTGTTTAATTTATGGTCTCTCGCAAACGAGTTAAAATGTTTTCATGGTATGCTCCTGTAATTACCACGCTTTGAGGTTTATAATGTACAAGCACAATTATTTGAGCGTCAACAATTGTCGCCATTACTTTTTCAGCCTATTGCTGTACTTTGCATTCTCTTGGTACTGGCCCACTCTTCACGTGCCACTACTTAATTTTTTTTTGTCGATTCGAGATTATAAAAATAAATCCACATTTCATCATTGGTCACGATCTTATCTATAACAACTATGTCCTCACAGAGCTCTAAAAGTTGAACAACAATTGAAGTGGTATTGCTTTTGATAAGATGTAAGCTTTCTGGCGACTCAAAGCGCATTGATCTTTAACTGGCCAAGATTTTAGCGATATCTTTTACTTCTGCTCGAGTACTTTCCATAATGGCGAGTTTAACTTTTGTTACAATTCCTTGTGTTGTCACGTCTTCCATGGCGTTCATCGCCTTCTAAGGATCCCCGGCCTTGTTTAAATAATTGGGACCATTTACAAATCATAGTTTTACCGGAACAGGTATCCCCCTAAACAGCTCTTATGTGGTTATTATGGGTTTAGTAAGAGTGGACACAGGTAGCCATTTGCCCCAATTAAAACCAAACCAAACTCCAAATGCCAGCAAGTATGAAGATGAATAAATTCGTGTTCTTGATTGACTTATCCCTACTTTTTTTTCCATATCTCTGTTGCTGCAACTACTTTAATGTTTATGTAGAGGCCTGTGGAAACTTCAGTAATCCTGGAGAAGCCGATAGTATAAGAAAACCTACATCCATTGACACAATTATCATGAATATATCCGAAAGACTTCAGCATTAAAAAAACTCATGTTGAACCGCCACTTATCAACAATTGAAATTAGCAAAGCGTTTTTAAAAAAAATACCAAAGTGGTGTTGAATGTATATTTAGATTGTGTTTACTAGAAAAAGTGCGATACCAAGAAATAAATAAAGATATGAAAAATCAATACAATTAAACAATATCCAATGAGAGCCAATTCTAATTTAGAAGCACAATATATTTTCATGTATCAAATATTATCAATTTATGAAGATTAAGCTTCTAGAAAAATAAAACAAAAACGTCACCGCCGGATAAAATTCAATTGAAAATATTTACAAAAAAAAAGAAGTCCGATAGCCAGAGATTAATTAATATCCATTATTTCGCGCGCTCCATGTTATGAATTACCACGAAATGTTTTAGCTAACATTCAATTAGTTCTTTGATATTGAAAATGAACTGATAGTGCAGGTCAAGCGTCAGCGTTAATCTGTCAATGCGTATAATGTCTTACATTGAACTTATGATCACTGAACACATAGAGTACCGTTAATTATTGACAGTTATTGAAAACTAACGGGAAGTCTTTTGTTCCACGACATTGATGTTTATATACGGTAGGTGATAATAATGTAAATAACTTACAATAAATTTCGACGCGACAAAACTAGTGTTTGCTCTTTTTCACACTTCAGCAGCCGGTGAAGTATAAAGAACAATACGGAATACCAACAGATACACCTGCTATTCGAAGGCACGTCATCATTTTAAAAGTATACATCCAGTTAGGCAGTAAAAATAGAAGGGACTGGTTGAGTTATTTGAGCGGCACGTCCAGTACTACGAGAACTTTACATTAAATATAAAAGGCGACGAGAACCTCTGTCAAGTGCCCGACACGAACACTAAATCGATTTGTGACATTAAATCGGGAAAATGATTAAAATTTCAACCGCAAGAACATCAGACTGGCGCCAAACGTGAAAGAATATACTCGCGCGCACATACGGTGTGTCAAATTACTCATAATTTCAAGAGAAACGACTTTTTTTGATGTTGTGTGTATGTACTTACACGTATGTACAACATGCATAATGTGTAGGATCCTGCGTTAGTCAAAATAAGTAGTGATTCATTAACATGTGTTACAGCATCTAAAATTCTTTTTTTGGTCTGCTTATGTTGGAGTAGGTAGCAGATGAACAAATAGATGAACGCTGGATATTGGTGTAAAAGTTTGCTTCACACCATCCATTATAAGCGAAATTAAAAGTTATTTAATTACTCAGACTTATATGAAAGAATGTATCTATTATGTAATAAAGTGTTTATCAGGACGTTCAAATGCTTTTCTTCAGTTGCGTTTCAGTCATAAAATTTTTAGAAATCACGACTCTGGGTATCCTTTCTTTAACGTTGTTTTCGTAATTGATTTGGTTTCCCATATCTTCACAACTTTATGTTTTCTTAAGAAAGTTTCCCGTGGACTACCTCATTCATACTACTATTGTTGTTTAACCCTTAATTTTTCGAAGTCGAGTCAATGCATTTTGTTTTCAGGTTTATTATATCCTTTTTTCGTATGTATACCTCTTACTGATAGTCGCATATTTTTTTTTTTCAAAACATTACAGTACTTTTATTTTTCTGTATAATAAAGTTAAGGTTGATATAATTTTCAAGTTTTCCAAAAGCAGTTCTTGTTTTTGCAAAACAAAAAGAGCACAGATACGGCCTTGCATAATATTCTTAAAGACATTTATTCTGCCTTATTGGCTCAGTCGCTTAGGTACATTAACCTTTCGATTGATTTGATAAAAGCTTTCGATTGTGTTAATCACAGCATACTTTTATATAAATTAGAGAAGTACGGTATAAGACGTATTACCAAAGCATGGTTTGAAAGCTGGTTGTCAAATCGTCAGCAGAGAGTTGCTTGTGACGGTGTCAAATTTTATTTTGCAACTATTGATGTAGGTGCTCCTCAGGGTTCCACTTTGGGCCCCACCTGATTTTTGATTTATGTTAGCGACCTACCAATGTACGTTAACACTAACGTAGTTCTCTACGCTGACGACATAAATTTAATTATCACTTCTAACGATGATATCAATTTAATACAAAAGACACAGCCCTATTACCAATCCATCAGCAAGTGGGCTGAGATATACAAAATTATTATAAACAATAACAAAACTAATATAACACCCTTTAAAGGCAACATTTCTCAAACCATAACGAATATCCAACTAGGTGGCTCTTCGGTAACTTTGAGCAACACCATAAAGATACTCGGTGTGATAGTTGACTGTAATCTGCATTGGAATGACCACATTGAATACGTTTGCAAACAATTAGCTCGAATTAATTATTCTATATACCACCTTCAGCAAACTTGCAGCGCCAATGTTTCTCTTGCAGTACAGTACATTTTATCTTACAAAAACATGCCTTTCGTGTAATTTTTGGCTTGAGGTCGTTACAATCATGCAAACCTCTGTTCAAGGCCCACAAAATTTTAACATTTCATGATACGTATATCCTAGAAGTACTATGTTCTGTGTTCAAAAATATTAACGCATTTCTTAACCCTAATCACCATAATTATAAAATCAGTCTAGATACTTAATTACTTCCAACCTTTACACAGGAAGGCAATATTTCAGAAAAGTATACAATACATCGGTTGTAGGCTCTATAATGTTTTACCTAGCGAAGTTAAAAATATTAAACAATTTCGTTTGTTTAAAAAAACAAAAAAAGGCTTACTACTTAATATAAATTGTTATTCTTTGGAAGATTTTTACCAAAGTATGTAATTTTTGGGGATGATATTTTCTTGTGTAATGCTAGATGTTTGGCATTTTTTTTTGACGTTTTTCATCTTTTGCTAATTTGGAAATAAGGGAAAGGGATTATTATTATTATTATTATTATCCACCTCACCTAATGCCAAATATCTGTACCTACACCCTGGATAAATCGCCCTGTTATGTGGTGGAGGTGGTAAACGACCGAAGAATCTTAATAAAAAATAATTATAAATTAAATATTAAAATATTTTTCGTGGGCGGCAGATCTTAAACTTAACCAAATGCACGAAATTAACGCTGTAAATCCAGGATAGGATCAGCAAATTAATTCTTTCCCGTTTGCATAAGAAACGGATTCGTTAACAATATCCAATCATAGGCGGCAGCGTATGAAATGTTGTATAACAAATAGACGATCGCAAAGGAACGATTTTATTGTGGTAATTTGTATAATTCCCCGCTAATTAAGATAATTTGTTGGAATTAGTAGCTCAAGGCGGACACCAATAAAAACATAATTTACAACGCCGCCTTATAAATTCCGTTTTAATTATTTTCTACGGTTTTACATTAATTCCGTTCGGAGGCTTCTTAAAATTGTCGACTTTCTATTATTCATAAATATGTAATTAATTTCATTCGAATCTGACGCCCACGTAAATTTCTTCAGCGGATCAGACCAAAAAAGTATTTTCTACCATTACCACTACTACTAGAAGCGTTTACAGTGTACATATATAAAAAAGAACACGAAAAGAGCTGCCCGATATACGTATGTTTCTACTCGATATGTACTACTACTTTTCCAAACGCAGTGGGGAATGTGTATGCTGTAAATTTAAAAATATGAATTTAATTAAAACTATATCGTTTCAAGCTTACCGACAATAAAATATTATCTAGGCTGTAGTACATAAAATGACATGATACGAAATTCAATTGCATAAAAATCTGATGTAACTTGCGGTAATATTGTAAGTATATATCTAAACCCACAGTCATATTTAATTTTTAATGGTTGCATAATCAAGCGATAATAAAGAATGTGTTCCATTACTTATGTGTGGGTCTCGATTCCGCATACCTCATTTAGTTACATGTAAAACCTATAATCAGCCTGTGAAGAAGTGTAAGATATAACACCTAATAATAAAGGCCCCTAATGAGTTTTAATTTTTCTGGCATTGTTTGAATGGTGCTTTTAATTGGTGTGACTGCAAAATTGCCTATAAAATTACCTGTGGTATTTTCATCAGTTAATGTTAACATGCATTTATTGCATGATTATGTAATAAATGCTAGTTATAAAAAAAAAGAAAGAAGCATAGGAATACATCAGTAAATGAATTGTGAATCCAGCAGAAAGCAGCCTCATTAGTGCTTTCAATAAAATAAAAAAAAGTCGTACAGTTCCTGGATTAACTTCGCGGCACATCTGTTACAACTGCCACTTTTGCAGGTAATGTCTTAAAGTCACTTAGATGTAAGCGGACAATGAGTTTTTATCATTTTAACACTACTATGCGAACGGATTCCTTCAGAATCATCTGAAAGTAAATCAAGGTAAGATGAATATACACAGATAAATTGCTAAGGGAACAGGAACTTACTGCTAGCTATAGAGCACAGATTGACCATTAGTTAATTTAGATTAATGTGGACAAAGTAATCAGTAGGTTTGCTTTTGTAGCAAGTTTGTGGTTGTTTGCTAACGATATTAAGAAGTCAGACCTGTTTCAGAGGAGGCGATTAATTGATTCCACTAGTTGAACGGGCGGTTGTCAAGGAGTATACTGATATAGCAAATGATTGGGAACCGCCTAAACTCTTTCACACGGGGTCAACTTGTTCGCTTCGGCGGTCTTCTATGATAACCAACTAGTTGAGAGTAAACCAGGCAACTTAGTTGAATCAATCAAACCATCTCGTCTGAAGAGGCTACTTTCAAGTCGTTGCAGTAAGAGCCCTAAATGCAAAATCGTGGAAATGTTAAATTTCAGTAGCATCAAATTTCGAGAAAACGTTAAAGAACAAATACTTATTGCTTCAGAAAGAGCCTACATAAAGTCTCCTTATGTCTTCTATCATTTAAACCGATTAATTCCCCAGTGACTGACTCCAGCGCTTTTGGAATTACGTAAGCGCGTAAGGCAAATCAACCAAACCGCCTCGTCTGAAATAGACTTGAAGACTACGTAAGGAGTGAACAGGATGGATAAAATAGAAACTGTTAAATTTCAGTGGCATCAAATTTCGAGAAAACGTTTAAAGAATAAATACTTATTGCTTCAGTAGGAGCTTAGATAAAAGCATTTTTATGTCTTATTATGTCTATCATTTAAACCGATTAATTCCCCGGAGATTGACTCCAGCGCTTTTGGAATTACATAATAAAACTATATTCGCGAAATTGGCATATTCATCTGTGTCCCAAATCGCAGTGGTATGAAGAGGAATAAGGGATAGGCGGTCTAACCAGTCGAGGATTATCAAGGTTTTTCATTGAAGCTGATCCGGCAACAATGTCCGCCAATTGATGGATACGCAATAGGTCAAACGGCTCATGGCAAAAGTCACCAGGATGGAGACATGTAAAAGAACTTTATTTAAGATAAACGAAAATGTAAATTTACAAAAGACACACGGAGTAAGGAGAAGAAGGTTATTAAAGTCAAAGCAGGACTACTGACAGATTACTGCATACAAAATCATACATATATGTTAGTTGCAGATTCTACCAAGACGAAGAGTTATACTCACCCCATACTCCACGTCATTGTGATGACTTGATAAGGACATGGTTTCTAATACTAGATTTCGAGAACATCAGAGCTGGTAGCTAGATAAAGTAGCCGTTCTCAAGGATATAAGGGTCAATTAAGCAGGCAAGAAGCATATCGAATACCAATGGACAGGACCTGACGTTGTATATTGATGGATTTAAGACTACTAATGCTATCGGATTCAAAAGTCGTGGAACGCATCCGTGTTTCAGACCGAGGTGTATGCGATCCCGCAAGACACAAAAAAAAATTAATGCGAAATCTGTTTATAATAGCCAACTTCGCATTATGTCTAAGGGACAAGTGGGCCTAAGACACTATCGGGTCGAAAAGCATTGTCGCAACTGGTCATGGATTACCTCGTTGAACTGGTAGAACTGTCTGACCAGAACAGAGCCTGTCTGACCTGGGTACCAGAGCATCAGGAAATTAAGAAAAGTAAAAAGGTTGAAGAACTTGTGAAGAGAAGGCCAGCGAGACCAGAAACATTTTTTGGGATAACAAAACAGATAGCCCCAAAAACGTATAGGAAACTGAGATTGGCAGAAATAACATAAACACTGAAGCCAGAAATAGCCAAACATTATTTGGGTAACTGAAGAGAAAACCATACTGACTTGCTCGGTGAAGAATCTATACGAGTTAGTAGAGGAACTAACAATTTGGAGTGGATTGCATGAAATACGCATACATACATAGGACAATAAGCCGGCAGATTAAAGTGCGTTTTTGGGACTATGATGTCGACGAGTCCGGGTTAAGAGGGAAGAAAAATCAGGTAAGATCGAGGAACATTTTCAAAAATGGAAGGAATCACGATAGATCTGTAAAAGCTTGACTGAAGGTAGGTTACAAGTTGCTACCTAATATAGATTTCATTAATCGTTTCTACCCAAAAGCTCAAAAACCATAACCATATTTGGTGACATACTTCAAAGTATAAATCTATGTGGTAACGTACGTGGTTTATTTGCAGAGACTGTAAGATTGTCGGCAACCAAAAGTCGACGACTCCACTACACACAGATACGATGATTGATAATCTTAAACGAGCTATTAGCTCGATGACTCTTCTTCGAGCCCGTTGTGGGGGCGCTATAATATCGTTCGCTGTTAGTGATTGACGGCCAGTGCATTGCGGACGTAGACCGACCGCTCATGCACGCTTTATTTCACGCCGGTTGCGTAGATGACACCGATAAGAAAGTTATAATTACGGCAGAATTCCTGCTGCGTTTGAAGAGGCGCCTGCAACAATTAACCAGCTCCAACTTTAACATGTATCGCCTGTGCGCGCTCTGAATGTTTAATGCACTCTAGAAGCGAGATGATTATTCACCGATAAACACGAATGTTCGACTCGACACTCCGGCAGAATTCCGAAACAATGTGCAAAGAGTTGACGGAACTGATGACGTCCGAGAAAATATTTTCAAATCTTTTATTGCCTAATTTAGATAAACGTTGAAATCGGGTTACTGGCGGGAAACGCGATTGTAAATTCCGTTCCGTACGCGGTTTTTAGCGATATTTTATTGAGGTATAAACTTCGAAGTGGCCGTATTCTAATTTTACGTAATCGTTCATTTTGCCGCCATATTGAGTAAATATGAATAGTTGCACTAAAGTTAATAGATTATTTTGATCATAAAAGCTAACGTTAATTCTACTAGAACATAAAATAAATTTCAATTTATTTATAAATATAAAGATAATGTAGGTGCTATAACGCAAGTTAATGCTCAAGAAGTGCAGCAAAGTCTATGTAAGTCTGAAAACAATGAAGCCTATCATCATAAAAACTACAAATTGCAAATTAAATTTACTATAATGAGAATTTTTACTCATCTAAACAGTTAATTTCGCGAGAATAAATGTAAAAAAGAGAAATTGCCTTTTCTTTAATTTACTTTGACAATTAAAAATCCTAATTAACATACGATCACAAGCAGCTTTTCTCATTATCCAAGCTGAAGGTTCTAAGTGGAAATACGTGAAGTGTGAGCAACATTTCAAGTTGCTCTGGGATGACATGCCAAAAAAGTCTTTGAAAAGATTGACTACAAAGCTTAGGAGCAAAAGCAAGTGAAATCAAGATAGTATCTACCTTTTAAACTTGGGCAAATACCCAAGTATCTTCAAGGTGAAAGCACACACCGTAGAAAATTACGTTCAAACTGATATTGACAGAAATTATTGATAGTAAGTGACTGCTATAATATCTGAAAATTCAACAGCTCTCAGGGCGTTGAGTTTGGGAATGGCTAAGAAAAGTAAGCGAGCTAAGCAAAAGGAGCAAGATTACCCTTCTGTGGGTTCCGTGTCACAAAGAAGTTGAAGAAGTGAAAAAACTGATAACCTTGTGAGAAGAGGAACAGAAACAACATTTGCAGGACCCGAGCGCTTTTGCGGGATAAATAACAACACGGCATAATATTAGAGAAACTAAAAAGTCAAGTACGAAAGTAGAATTAATATTAACTTAGAGTGAAAACTAGTAAAGCAAATTGATAATATTGGGTATATTGGATCAGGAAATCAGGAAGAAATTAACAAAGCAACTAAACTGGTTCACAGTATTGAAAGAGAAGTTATCAACAAGAAGGAAATAAGTACAAAGACCAAAATGACAGTGTACTAGTGTTAAGATGAACGTACTTTCATTTGCTTGTGTAGCTGTGAATGAATATGGCAGCGCAAATCCAGGGAATTAATGAAACGAATGCTCAAGGTTGCTTTCAGGATATGAGCGAATATATTTCGTGAAAGGTAGGAGCAAGCAGCTTCATTCACTCCATAGCTTTTGTAATAGGTTACATTTTAATTTTTAGACAAATAATTGATAATAACTTATTAATAAAAAGAACGTTGTTACACTTTTATTATAGTGAAGGCAATCTTAAAGATCTACTTCATGTACAAGCGCTTCAAGTCGTGGTATGAAGTGGACGATCTGCCGTGAATGATAATGAAAGTTTCGTTCTCAACACTGCAGTGTACAAAAGTGTATCTATCAATACTATTATCAGAAAGCAAATCACAAATTTACAGAAAAGTTAACGGTAAACAATGCAAGTAACAGAAGTGATTTTTTTAGGATGAGTAGGAGACGTAAATAGGAAATATTGATATAAGATAGAGTCTGAGCACAAAAGGTATCGGGAAATATATAGAAAAATCTCAATTAAGATGATGGGGATACAAAGAAAAGATTAGATGAAGACAAATAAGTTAGAAGAATATGGGAACCAAGAAATATGGATAAAAAGAGGGCAGACCTCAAATGAAAAGGCTGACTAATTAAAGAAAGAAGGCTAACGCTGACAGAAGCCGAAACTTTACTAGGAAAACTAACCTTGGACAAGTATAGTATATCAAATATATCTAAAGAACTGTAAGGAGGAAATATAAAAAATATATAAAGATTCAAACATTGGGACAAATCTTTAAGGAATGAGGTAATCTAAAATATTTTTAGGAGCCTACAATCGGAAGATGTCTGTAGAATGGATGAATAAAAATAAAGACGATATCTACATACTAATAGATATCCTGTCAAGTCAATGCATACTGAAACAACGTCGGAATAGGTTTGGAATAAGAGAGTACGCAAAATGTAGATTCTGTGAGGACCAACATGAAACATTTATCGACTTTCTGTCAAAGTACGGCGCACTGTGCAACGTCAGGGCATTACACCTAGGAACTTTATCTGATCCTGAGCTTTCCCACTTCCAGAGCTTTTTTCTAAATGCAGGAAGAATAAAGGACACAATAGATCTTCCAGGTTGCACTGTATCAACACCTTTATACATATAGGTATACAAGGTTCGAAATTCGGATAGTCAATAAATAATGTGAAAGTAACTTGACATGTATAATGTTCATTCGAATACGCAATCTGATTAAAATTTGTATATATACTCTACGTGAAGAGAATTTAGCTGTCTACACTAAGAACTGTTGCAGATCTTGAACCTGAGGAACAAAGTAGTTAATTAAGAAATAAGAAAAAAATGCAATATACCCACAGAAAGTTCACGAATTTATGAAAAGCAGAAGGAAACAATAGATTTCTGATTTAGACAGGATACAAGGGTACATGTGACCTAAATAACGAAAGAAAGAAAATCACGTAGGAAAATAGTTGTGACAAGACCACAAGAGGTTGAGTTGTCCTCAATATTAGAATCAACATTGTAAACACCAAAATGACAATTTTTCAATACCAAATACAGATGCAGTATTCTAAATTACTTTGTTTCATCATTGTTCAGATGATTTCTAATGATTATATAATAATAGATATTAGCATTGTTGTATTGTACTTGGGAACTTGAAAATAGTATGATTGACAGTAGTAATATAACCAAGAAGCAAGAGGAAAAAATTAGAATATAAGAAAACATATACTAAGAGCAATACTATGTTCAATTAAACTTGACAAGAATAAACAAACAGGTAAAACACTACCTAAGAATTAATTAACACACGAGCTAGAGGGGAAAAAACGCCATAAAAAAAAAAAAAGAAATAACAGAAACAGAGAGCAACTAGATGCGTCTGCAAGAAGTTAAATTAGATCCTAGCATAGTCGGTGTTCACCGATGGTAGAAACAACTTCATACTGAGAAATATAAAGATATGTGTGACAATATTTAAACAGAAGGGGACCTAGGTAGTTCTACCCTACATTTGGATGAGATCTAGAAAGCTCTAAGAGGGAAAAAATGTAGAAGTGAAGCCGACAAATGTATTGGTCTTTTTGAATTAATTTTGTTATTCCAACAAACGCTTCATTTATACTCTATGCTTAATCTTAATATATATGCTTATGAACATAACATGATAAATAGTAAACGAAAGTCAACTACAATAGATATATTTTAATTTATCTCCACATATGCTTCTGCGCGTGGGCAACATTATATTGAATGTATTCATAGTTCTGACATTGTTATTCATTTGGTACTAAAAACAAGGAACATCTAAATATGTAGTAATTCCGTATGGGTTAGAATCAAATTACACATCCAAGATAATGTAGTTTCCCAAATAGAAAAATAAATTAAGGCGGACACGACCATGAGCTACTAAAAGTATTCCTATTTACGTAAACAACAGTAAATCCAGCGATTTACGAGAGAACACCTATTTCGACTCAATTATCATAATAAAGTTTTAGGTAATGTCAAGCGTACGCATACGAATGCGGCCATTATGATTGATTTGAAGTGAGAAAAATGTTTCTTCGGTTCTATTTAGGATTGCCTTGGATTTATTTGACTGACAATTTTGATAGTGCTAAGGAGAGATACATAGAATAACATGAGATAATCGTAGTTAAGGTATTGTTACATCTTCTAGACTACAGGTTCACAGAAATTTCTGGATAATCCTGAAAACTGCCATCCATAACCACAAATTAAGCTTTTTATCTTGATGTGCCCTTTCTAATTTACATACGCCACAATGTAGATTAAGGCAAGAGATTGGTTATAATGCTAGATTCAACTCTCGTGATAAAACTTTCACTCATATGCTAAGTGGATATCAAATTTCAAAAAAAAAAAACGATTGTTTGTTTAAAGTCAACTGTTTATTAAGTACATGACAAGTCAAAAAGTATGTATGACATTTTTATATTGGTACACTGACAAAGGTAAGATGAGTAGGATAAGTTCTGGAGAGTTTCGCTTTTTATTGCATAAAGACCCGACTGAATGGTATTTCTCGGAGATTGTAAACATAAATGCAGAAAATTAAACTGAAATTGTTTTATTGCTTCGTTATGTTAATGAAGGCGTTGATTGTGCCACTACCATCCATAAAACATGGACGTGAAGAACTGAAACCACTACGGATTGTAGTAGTAAGCAGTATAAGAGAAGTAGGCAAAAAGAATAAATGAAGGCGTTTTGTAGATATAATGCACTTGTCCTGGAGATCGTAAATGATATATTTCAAAGAACCGAAAATTTCTTAAATACTCTTTTTTTTTTGAAAAGGTAACCCAAAATAATTATTAATTTTGAAACTCAGGCCTTGAAGAATTTAAAAAGCAACCAAATATAGTAACAAGTTTGAATGCATTGTAAAATAATTATTGATTTTTGTTTCATCAAGTTTAGACAAGTATTTTAAACATGTAAAAAACATCCCAAAAGTAAAAACTCCTCTCTTGTTTCTACGATCATTGGCATGAGTTGTTGTCTTTGGTGCTTGTTTGCATTTTAGCCGGTCTTCATAAATCACATATTGAATGTAATTAGTTTTAGATTTTTGCTAGGGTAATAATAACCACTACGCTGTAACACAATATTTATCTGTCTCACTTAAAGCTCTACCAGTTGGTGATGAAATGGCAAAATCTTCTCGAACTCACCCTTATGTTTTAGAGTATATATTTAAGGCTAACCTATATGTCATTTTTTGCCTTACTTTCCTTTGTGTGTTTTCTTTTTAAATTTCTCTTTTTGTTATATCTTTTGGAAAAAACTAATTCAAGATCTACTTGTTTTTTTTTTGATGTTATAACAGCAATTTATATAAAAAGGATGGTTCAGTCTTTAAACGACAATTATCATGAGTTCTTGAAAAGTGGTTAGTCATGTTGATCTTCTGCACCATCAGAGAAAAAGAAATATTAAGAGCGGCATCGCAACTACACAGGGGAATGCCTCATGCTGACAATCCAGCAATTTGATGCGAAACTGTGATTGTGAAATAATGTTTCTAGAAAGCCTTCTGCTTTTGTGGTTAGTAACACACGTTGGTGCTTTTTGATAGAAGTGTGTTTAAGGATTCAACAATTTTTTTATCGAGTTGCTGGAGAACTTGGATAGTGGGTTTGGAATCTTAACATTGAGCCATTTCAGGTTTTTTAAATCCAATAGATGAATTGCAATTAAAAGCATACTCGTCCAATACTTTTCGGTAGAAAGCAGTCCTTAAACAATTTTATGAATAGATCGGCATTAAAATCAAACCACTTTGAATTTACTAATTTTCTGGGAGAAGGGAAGCAGAAGCCTTTTTTTTCGTATTTTTTTTGCTTTGAATATTAATATAGGTAAAAGAAACTAGCCTTTTGGGCTACAGAGAACATTTACTTCTTTTTCTAAGTTACTTACGGAATAAACATCTTTGGACCATTTGATAGCTGTCACCTTTCTTAATTTATTATTAAGTTGTAAGCCACTTTTATCCATGTTAAGAAGAATTGCTGGGTTTATCGAGCAAGTCGCTACAATTTTTTTAGTTATGTAAAGTAAGTGTCAATTCTAACCTCTTGGCTCGAACTAGCGGTAAACTTTTTGATTTACGCATACTTGTTTTTTTTATATATAAAAATTAAAAATTAAGTCTGCTATCACCAGCCTTTGGCCTCCCGAGAAAAACAGATGTTTATTGTGCAATAATTTTTCTCCGAAACAGTCTTTTGAACTGTTGAGCCTGGAGCAAAACCAACTTTTGCGAAAGGTTTTATATGTAACAACAGGTTTTTTTGTTTGTTTCGTGTTCAAATTCTAATTCTGATACTCTACATAGCAGAAAATCAATTTTTTAAATACCATATGCGACAAGGAACAAGATCTGGATGCTTCTTTAATATTCGTTTATCTAGAGAGTACTTTGTGCACAGCTTCCTGCAATTCAATCCCTACAAACTATCCTCTCTTAACTTTTCGTTTGTATTCCTCATCCACTTAAAATAAAATGTCAATGCCGTTATAAAGAAAATATGTGAGACGTTTTACATCGTATTTGGTAGAGCGATTTCTAAAATATTCGTGCGGAAGGAATTCTAAGCTAACATGTCGTCTTATAGATTCTGAACAGTATTCGTTAAAATTCGTACCAGAAACACAATGATTTGCCATATACTTCCCACTTACTTAGAAACTCTTTGTCTGGTTCATCCTCACGGTTCCATTAAACAAATCAACTGAGAAAATGATTTACACCCTCAATCGCTAATCATGGGGGTAAAATATGTATACAGGGACGTCTAGTGCACCATTCTCTAGATTTAAAAACTATTTTTCCAGTTAGTCTTATGGCTGAATTTTCTAAGCACAAACACTCGACGTCGGCGTCAGTTTTTAAATGAAATAAGTGTTAACTGACATGAACTGTATCAGTCTGTTTAATTTTAGCTTAAAATTGCCGCAGGATTCGTGTACACTTTATGTAATAATGTTCACTTACAGCAATACATTTAAACACATTAATCTTTTTAATTTCCCTCAATTAGCGTCCTCTATTGACCTATAAATTTCCAAGCGCTACAGTGTTTGTTTACGCATGGATATTACCTGAAAGGACATTTACTAGAAGATTTTGGAGTAGTATAAAGATAACCGTTAAACCAACTCTAAAGTAGCATCGATTTAGAAGGTTCTCGCTGTTTAGAATGTTATGGCGCCGAAAACAAAGTCTTTGTTGTTATGTTATATAAAGAAGTGTTTATAATAATTGACAAGAATGTTTAGATTTAAAGATACTATCGTTTAATTACACAAACGTATTCTGTGACAAGCAAAATATTGGGCTGCTATTTGAACTTCTATAGCATATAAGAGTAAATTAAGCAGTTACGAAATTCGATGTTCCGAACATTACCCAGAAAAGCTATCAAATACAGCTGGATATATATTTAGACAGGTATAGTTGCGGTATAAGTCGGCGCTTAATTAATTTGATTACGGTTGGGTAAAACTTTAAAAAGACGGTGCCTGTGTAGGAAGTGTTCGTACGGTTCAGAAAAAATATACACACGGAACAAAATTGATCAGAGGCGATTTTTCCACGGTATTGCACTGGATTGTAAACATATGAAATTTGGTAGTATTTATTATTTTTGTACCTGTTTATATAAATGAGAGAATGCAACTGCCTACCAACTTTACAAACGTAATATATGTGTTTATATGTATGCAGGCAAGCGATCAGAAATAAAACACTTTAATCGGGAAGGAGAGCTCTTGGTCGTGATGGTCTTCAGGTCGCCAGTTTTTTTCCACATTCTCTACTTCACTGTAGCCGGGATTTTGGCGTCCGTAGCCACTTGTATTGGCGGCGTCTTTTTTATTAGATGATTGTTAATATTTTGCGGTATTTAGATTGCTGCTTACGTCGTGGTGTACTTTATTTCGAAAATTTTCGCCCCGCACCAGACTAAATCGCTACTTGTTGCAGTCGTGGAGTGATGTTAGCGCGTGTGAATATTTTGTTGTGCTCCAGCGTTGCTTACGGAGGCATCAGATGTGATACTTATAGAAATTATGGAATGGATTCCTAACAGGTTCGTACATATTTCCACATACAGAGCGTGTCAAAAATATAAAATAATTGTTATAACTTTTGTTATTTAAAATATAACAGGATTTTAGTTTCACAGTAGGACTGACAGGTTTGTGAGTTGTTTCTAATCTCTCTTGTTCTGTTGGTGTGGTCATCAAGAAAAGACGCCTTCATTTTTAAAACCTAATGCTTCCTTTAAACGAATTCAAAAAGAATGTCCTTTTTATCTTACTGGCAGGTGTACTATGTGTTTCTCCATAATTTTCAAATTCTATTCAAAAATTCAATTTTTGAATAGAATTCAATTCGATTTCTTCTAAACAAACACTGTTACACCCTGGTCGATTTAACACTTAAGGGATCCAAGGCGCAATTTAATTCTGATGCCTCTCCACCCTTATTAATAATCATTTATTTATAAAATACAGCTGATTTACGTTTCAAAAACCGAGTATAAATCTAAGAATAGCAAAAACATATTTGCAATAGGGTTCACTGTTGTTTTGTACACTTGGAAGACTTTTTTTAACGAATCAAAAACCGCTATACACAGGAACATTTAGCAAATTTAAAAAAAAAATCTACTAGCTTTATATATAATTAAATTTAATAATGAAAATATGCTTAAAAACAAGTTAATAATTTAGTAGTAAGAGGAGTTCTCTAACAAAGAGAACTCCAACTAATATTGCACATTAACTAAAGTAAACTTTAAGAACTTTCCAAATGAAGGCAATAGAATATTGAAAATTTCAACTGATTTGCAAATGGTATTAATTGAAGACATACATCTTAATAATAGGCGAACTTTTATGTGCGTTATTTATCAATTAGGGTGGTCTATATGGTAACATTACAACGAGTGGTGTATGGTGGAACATTAAAGTTAACACATGCAAGTACATCTTGGCAGTTAATTATACAGTTACAAACCTTGAACGGAAATACTATATCTCTATAATTGCATGGAAAGCATTTTAAATTCTAGCAGAGTTCTTTCGTAGCTGATAATAGACATATGAAATCGCATATGAAAGACTCTATAGCATTGACATAAACATTATATTGAGGATTCCACACGACAGTCCCATATGAGAGAATACTATGGACCTGGGTATAATAAATGGTAGTAAATGTTGATAATTTGGAACAAAAAATTGTTAGGCGGGTAATAAATCCCAATTTCGTAAATGCTTTGTTAACTACATAATAACATGCTTGTCAAATAATGGTTTAGTGTACTGGTACCCCAAAGTCGCCAATTTCAGAACTACCGGAAAGCAAAAAATGGTTATGTAAGGAATAGGGAAAATTATATTTAATTTTATTCCTCGTAAAGCAAGTAATTTTACGTTTATCTAAATTTAAAGAAAAGTTCGTTAATGCAATATCCTTCAAACCGTATTAAATCTTGCTGTAAATAGAGTTGATCATTGATAGATGTGACTTCAGTGAAAATTTTAATGTCATCGGCGTATAAATTTGGAATTTTGAAAAATGAAAACATGATCCATTGTCACTAATATAGATAAGGAAGAGAAGCGGGCCAAGATGCGACCCCTACGGCACGCCAGAAGTAAGTAGGTATAACCAAGTCTGGAAGTAAGATGCCTTATTTTCACAAACTGCATTTTGTTATGTATATATGACGATAGCCAGCGAACCAACTCCCGCGAATTCCAGCAGAATGCAACTTATTAATCGAAATATTATGGTCGATCCTGTCAAAGACTACTACTGAAATAGTTCAAAATATAATTGGTGTACACTAAGAAAATCAATTTCTATGGGTTTACCAGGGTAACAAGTATGCTGTTCGGGTATTAATATGTGTTTAACATTTTGTAATAAATATTCATAGACCATGGGTTCATGAACCTTTAATAAAGTCGCCAGTATCAAAATTGGTCGATAATTTTCAACCGTTTGCCCACTTTATACAAATTATTGCAATAGGTTTGCACTCTTGTTTGGTAGACATTGGAAGACTTTGAAAAAATTGTTATAATTAATTCGTTCCATTCCAAGTATTTCACTAATATTTTGGGTTTTCTGGAAATATATTCATAAAGTGAATAAAGCAATCTGATTTTCTGCTTCTGTAAATAATTATTATCTATATGTTGAATACTATTATTAATTCTTGTTAAGAATAAAAATATTTAAAATGATCTAAGGTGATTCTGTGCGAGTAGTTCATAATGGTAAAAGGGGCCCTTTTCTTGGAAATGTATGTAAAATCTGCGACCGGTTTCGAGCTTATCAGACCACCTGAAAGTGTACATACAAAATAAACTTAAATGCAAGTTAAATGGAATTCGAAGGATTCGTAAAATTTACGACTCATCTTTTACTACCCTATTGTCTCATACCAACAATTTAGAACTATATCTTTCATAAGAAAATATGTTCAGATTCACCAGAGTGGAGTTTTTCGAAAGTATAAGTCGATACATTGACACGCTCATAATTGTGGTCTATAAATCTATTACTATTGACTTACAATTAGATAAAAAATTCAGATCTCAGTATCTTTAATGCTAATGTTGACAAGTAATGTTCAGATTGATGTTATGATTCTTGAAAGCGAATCTTGTTTTTACACGAATATTCAATAGACTAAATTTAAAATAAAAATCGCATAAAACATATCTAATCTTAGTTAGCATAACTATAAACTTGTTTTGTTTTAATGTACCTATCAGCGAACGGCAACTTAACCTCTTCTTGTCATTGACTTTGAACCTTTTCATCAAATTAAACAAGAATTCGGCGGATTTTTATTACTCAATTAATGGCGAAAGGATCTTTACGGCTTCATTTCTTCCATCATTATCCGAGATTTTATTAGCAGTCAAACCAAATATTTGCTCCACTATTTCAACACAGCTAGAACGGAGAAAGGCCAACAAGTTAGTGGTCATTTCATTTCCTTTTAATTTAAAAGTTCATTTAGTACTTTGTACTCTTTTAAACAATATATGCATTCGACTTTTTTTCCGATAAATTTGATTTATGAAATTATTTCCACATTTTAACGAATTTTAAACTAACGCAATAAAAGCAATTTGTTGCTGCATATAATATTTTGAATCACATCATTTTTGTTATCCCCATTTGTGTGGGTTATATTTATTATGTGTTACAAAAAAAACGTAATATTCATTATCTCTCCGCATTCCAGACATATCAAGCATTTGTTTGAACAATGTGATTAACAGGTTAATTATACACGGAGGTTTATTGCTACATAGCCCACCTACATACTTAAGGTCATTACGGTGTTCTTCTAAACTACTAACAGTCTTCGCGAATCACAACCTAACAGTATATCGTGCATCTATTAAAATATATTTTATGAAAGTTCTGTATCAAATTTCGATTTTAAAAGTTAAATATTATTAATTTAATCATTTATTTAGTATTCATAAAATGTCAGTCATCACTTTCCTTTAATAACAAAGGCTAAAAAAAATTTCTTTTGTTACAGGATACTGCAACTTCTAGGATCAGCTATAAAAGTAATATTTATAATAATGGTAAGTTAATGCAAAATACAAAAGCTGTATTACATTTTCTAAGGAGATTCTGCCACTTCCAAGGTTTTTTTTTCCGGAGGCTTCGTTTCCTCCCTATTAGCTTGGGGTGTAATGATCCCATTGCCTTAAAATTGGCACCGTTATGTCCGAGAGCATTTGTAATTTGGTTTAGAAATATTTATTTTAAAGGCCAAACGTCTAAGTTATTTCTTAGGGCCAGTCTTTGGGAAAGAAATCAACTTCATATTTCCTTTTCTTGCAAACAAATTAATATTTTTGGGCAATCGTTATTGTATTTTCTTCTAAAAAGTTAAATTACGCGTTTTATAACAAATAAAAATTATGAAAAGAATTTCTGCAAATCTTTATACAGGATTTTGTTTCATGGTTTATTATTTTTTAAAGCTTTCCGGGAGAATATTCACTTCTCACTCATCTATATTATAAAGTGAACATGAATAAATGCGTGAACAAACAGCGTACTGGGATAAGATATTTGTTCAAGCATTTTTTGTTCTGGTATTAATTTTATGGAATCTACCCAAAAGAGACATCAATCATATTGACACTTATGGTTGGTGGTTTTCTGAGGAATTATCTATTCTCTAGCCATAAAATAACTACCTTTCGAATTCTTATTTGCCTGTAGTTGTATCGGCATTTTCAAACTATATTTGAGACACTTGTACCAGCCATAAATTATTTGATCTATGTAGAAAGGCTTCTAGTGTAGTCCAAGAAATTGAAAACAATTTTAAACCTCAGTGGCCGAATCCCCTTAATACATTTATATAATGAGAGAGTGTGTCGTAAACAAATTACGTTATTTGGTTAGCATTCCACACATACCTTAATAGATAAGAGATTTTATTGTTTACATCCTTGAAAGTTTTATAACTTAAATAGTATTTGCAGCAAATCTCATGTATGTGCCTTTATTTAATTTACTGTCAGGTCTGACGTCTTATTATTTTGAAACAATGGAAAAGTACCCCTGGTAGTAAAATGAAAATGAAAAATAAAATTCTTAGAAACATATATTAGATTATGCAATCTATAACATACCGTTGTTTACATTCACTGAAGTAGGACCATCAGCAAACCTTTACCAGTGTTGTTTTGAATGCGGAATCTATCACGCATCGAATATGGTGCGAATGTGAAAAAATGTGCCGAATAGAAACTACATAAGCATTCGATAAATTGCGTTTCGCTACATGCAGTATCAAAAAAGTCATCTTTCTACGGGATTTAGTAAAGCATAAGCATTTTTATTTTTATTGAGTCAAATCGAAATGACTGAAACGAGAATTGGGCCCACGTCATCTGTAATAGTAAAAACCGCTAGCAAGGTCTTAAACACTTAGGTGCATCGATAACAAAATAAGCCAGGAAGATGTACTATATCATCAAACATAACAAATAAGCGTTACATTTTGCGGACGGATATAATGAAATATCTATGTGGAACGAAACCTACATTTTTCATTGTGTTCTAGTTTTTTCTCTTTTAATGGAACCTTTTAAGAGTCGTTCCGAAATCATTCGAATAAAATGTTTGCATAATCAAATAGTTTCTCATGTTGTAGCCAAACGAAAAGTAGAAAAGATAGGCCAGCCGGTAAGGATGTTACAAGGAAATTGTATTCGTGTTATTGTGGTAGTTAACTGTGTCAAAAACCTAAAAATATCTTGGCACGTTAACAATATAAAGTCGAATAGTGACAAAAGAATATCGAGACCACACACGAATTCGATTGGTTATGAGTTAATAGTTTGCATCATGTAGATATCAGAAAATTCTAATGATAAAGAAGTTATGAACACATACATAGTAAAATTATGTATAATTATTTGCAAGACAATACATCTGCTTAATAAATAAATACTTTTTAAAAAAGTTAGATTAGTTACTGTATTTAAATAGTGGTACTAAAATTGTTGTAGGGTAACTGAAGATTACACTCAAGCAGTAACTGCAGAAATATTATTAAACAAAGATTAAAGAGAATGAAGACATATTTCCATATATTGTACGCTCAAAACTATTTATTGTATAATTATATATTATTATACAGGGCAAGTTTTTTTTTATCTTAACACCACAGAATTTCATGAAAAGTATACATCGAATCAAAAGATGTTATGAAGGCAAGTTGTTCATCTTAAATGGACCTATTCTATAATGCCATTCTTCATTCCTAGTAGGTGGGCTGAGATCATCTTTCCAACCTCAAAATTAACGCCCATTTTTTATTACGATTTTTGGTTTCTTTGGGAAAAAAATACGTAAAATGTCTAACAATAATTTTGCCAAAAAGATAATAATGTAATCACATAAGGCATAGAGAATTTGCATTTATTGCAAATGAAATGAATTGCAGTAGAATTGTTTCAACACATAGGCTGATATAGATAGTTTTATGGGTTTTATGGCTTAAAAACACGCATGCAGTTGACACTTATCTGGCAATTAACCAGTTAAGTTGATACATTCAGTATTCATTCCGTCTCCCTTTGTATACAACTGAAATAATGGGAGAGTTACTTTATTCACCAAATGTTTATTGCTGAATTTCATGACGCCATCTAGGGGTCTAGCTGTTTTTCGCTAAACAAGGAAACGTTTTGGTGGATGATGGATAATTCTTTTGCCACCCAAAATACAAAATAATAGCCATATCTAAAAAATATTTGTACTTAAATGTTCAATACCGTTTTCTGACAATTGATCATTGAAATATAGTCAATTAATTCCACAGTCATGAAACATTTTGGATCAAAGAGTTTATTTTGTAATAAAAAATCTCACTTTCATATTACTTAATGTCAACTGACAATTTGTTTGCACTTCCTCCAACAAGCAACCAACTCGCCAAACTTCATTGGTGGAACGCCATAAAACAAATGATGAAATTTCCAACTCATTTTGATGTACAACCAAACATTCACCGTTGAATAAAGAAACCAATTTGATGGCATCAACGGCATCTTTGATGGAACCGGTGAATAAAGCCACTCTCTCCATGTTTCTTCAGGTGTCTTGCAAAAATCCAACACCGTTTTTCAGGAAATAAAACTAAAGTTTCAAAAAGAATTGGTTTGTCCTTATTTCTCGCAAATTGTATGTCTATGAGATCTAGTTGATAATGATGTTTTATGTAGTTCAGTACAAAATTAAACTGTTTATAACATTACTATGTAATTGTCATGCAAGTCATACATAAGCATATTTTCACGGAGAATTCAAATCTGCAATAAAAATGGCAGTTTTCGTTCGAGATTTCAACTCCAGTCCCATCCACTAAGAGTAGGGGTGGGAGGCCGAGAGTGATATCATATAATATGCTTCTTAAAGGCGAACAACTTGCATCTATAGTATTTTTTGATACGATGCGTAGTTTTTAGGATATCGTGCTGTCTCAAGATAGGAAACTTACCCTATATATCGTATAGGTCAACAAAATAGTCATTATTTTATCACAAATAAGATATGCTATATTACAAAAATTGCTCTGTTTAAATAATAATTCTAAGGTTATATAACCAAAAATGATTTATTTTATATTATACGCATGTTTATCATACTTGCTGTCAGATACTTTCATTTTTTCTAAAAAATCTCCAAAATGACTTATCTGCTTATGTCCAGGGATCATCCAAAATAACATTAATGTTTTATAAAAAGGTACAACGGAATTCTCTATCCCTATTCAATATAATATTCAAACATATCTGCTTACCTTTAATTCCACACCAATCCTATTCTGTCGTTTGGATTCAACATTCTCAAATCCATGCGTAGATCGCTTCAGCTTTGATATTAAACAGGTCCTGCGTGGGCGATGCAGAAATCTGTAACAAGTGTATTATGAAATAACATATTTTAAATCAAGCGTGGAAAAATTGTAATGATGTTAAGTATAGCGTTTTAGTTTTAAACGTGAATGCTTTCTGTTTAAATTGTTAAAAAATAAAAATAAAATGCGTAATTTTAGCCGCTCCCCAAGCAATTCCACTCTTTGAAGTAGTCATGGAAAGCAATTTTCTTTAATGTTGGCAAAATGGCGCCCCTGCATAGCCTTCTCCAGCTTCAAGAGGGAAGGTCATTGCAAAGATTTTTAATGCCGTTTTCCCACAAAAAAAAAACTGTCGATGAAGCTGTAAAGTGTGAGGACAAGTGGAAATCCGTATTCTACTTATGATACACTACTTTGTTGATTCAATCGAACATGACGAGGTTTTCCGCCTTGACTTTTGACACGCTCAGGCCATAGTTTTGATACTGTGCCCATACGCTTACATATGTTTTATCACTGCTATAAGGTATTTGAATGTAAAAGTATGGAAAAACAACAATGGCGCTATTTGTAGATTTTAAGCAGGCATATGATGGAATAAGGAGAGAGGAACTCTACAGATCGTTGGAACAGATGGGAGTTAGCAATAAACTAATAAGAATGATTAAATTAACCTTAACAGAGACAGAGGGTATGGTTAGAATAAACAGCAGAACAACTCAAAAATTCGAAATTAACAGGGGTGTTAGGCAAGGTGAGCCCCTTTCGACGATACTGTTCAGTTTGGTATTGGAAAGAGTTATAAGAGAGGCGGAAATTAACAGGTCGGGAATTCTATACCAGAGAAGACATCAATGCTTGGCGTTTGCTGACGATTTAGTTATATTGACAAGAAGCAAGGAAGAATTAAGGAAGATCATAAAAAGATTAGTAGAACAAGGGCAGAAGGTTGGACTATACATAAATGAAAAAAGACAAATATATGGAATGGTCTGATAAGGAATTTAGAAAAGGAGGATATCTAAGAATAGACACGGAGAATGGAAGGGTATACCAATTCGAGGAGGTAGAAAATTTTACATACTTAGGAACGACAATAACTAGAAAGCCGGTGTAGAAATGGAAATTCAAAGTAGATTAATGGCAGGAATAGATGTATTGCAGCACTCAATGGAATGTTAAGGAAAAGATGTATCGAGGGGACTGAAGATAAGGATATATAAACGGTAATAAGGCCAGTAGTTTTGTATGCGTGTGAGACTTGGACTCTAAACAAGGCGGAGCAAGCAAGGCTAGCTGTGTGGGAGCGGAAAGTTTGGAGAAAAATATTTGGAGGGAAGAGGGAAGGAGAGATATGGGTGAGAAGAACAAATCAAGAATTGAATGAACTTTATGGAGAAGCAAATATAGTGGGAGTGGTGAAGGCGCAGAGGCTGAGATGGATGGGACATATAGAAAGGATGTTGGAGTCAAGAATACCAAAAATGATAATGGCAAGGACAGTTGGCGGAAAGAGGAGGAGAGGAAGGCCAAGGGGAAGGTGGAGGACAGAAGTGGAAAAGATATAAACACGTTAAGATAGCAAGATGGAAAGAAGTAGCGAAGGATAGAAACAGATGGAAGAAAATTACTCATGAAGCCATGGGCCTCCTAGGCTCGCAGTGCTGATATATATATAAGGTATTTGAATAGTTTTGGATCGTTGACTTCATTCAACAATGTTCTGCCGGTACTGTTTTTGAGCACATTTTCTACAACTATCCTGGTGCCACGAGAACAAGGAATTTGATCTTTGGGAAGACTTTCCCCAGAAGGCTTGAAAATATTTCATTCAATAGGATTCTGATCCTAGTGGGCGCAGTGGACGGGAAGATTAATCTACCCATGTATGTATGTATCCTCTTGTAATGTAATGTATGATTGATTTCTTTGAGCAATTTTCAAGTTCTTTAATTTATTGTCGACTATTATTGATGTGCTGAAGAAGCCAGCGCACCCAACATCTTTAAAATCCAATGTTTCCGCTGGAAGCGTTTGCACCACTTGTAAAACACCTGTTTTTTGAAGATTCGTCAAAAGCATTGAACATTTTCGAAGTCTTGCTGCATTTTATTACATCTTTAAGATAATTTAATGCACACCTTATGTTTCATCTTTCTCTACAGAAATTACAAATCGCCAAGCACCAAAACGTGTTTTCTATTCGATTGACTGCGGAAACATTAAGGACAGATGCATCAAAGGAACAAGAACAAAGAAAATGGTAACGATTGGATATTTGGACTTACATATCCTGCAAAAATTTTCATGAAGTTTTTGATCAGGTCTCGTACATATGGTATTAAAATACCACTTTAAGGATTTATTTGTATGCATCTATACGTAAGTTGCATGAATTTCAGCTTCCGTCTTGCTTTGGAATGTACCAAGTGATTATATTTCTGTTTCGCCTTATTGGATATGTACTCTTCCCTGATGTTCGGATTTTTAATAAGATCGCACGTAACTTTACATTTACAAGTCACGGTAAGTCGAGAGAAATGCAGCGTGCGTAACGGCTATCCCAAATTAACATATCGCGAGTGCTGCCTGTTTATCATCAGATCTTCAACGAATAATGGTTGACACAAGAATGGCAAGCGGATAACTGACGGAGTGCAGCTCAACTAATGTTTCTGCATCGCGAACAGGATCTGATTACGAGAATTCGCTTAATTGACACATCTCCAGCGCGAACGTTCGATGTCTCTATTAAACGAGCTGACATTGCCATTGTGCGAACAGGGAAAGCGCGCGGAATCATTCTAGTGATAGCAAAATCGATACACATGCGGCAGATGCGAACGATTAATTGATCAACGAACAAATTAATAACACACACAGATATATCTAATTCTCGTCGACTCTTTTGACTTCTCCGACTGTATATAGAGGAAAGGTTTCTCCCGTATTCGACAAGTACGTGGGTAGATCAGGCGCCAGCGTATCGGTGCATCTAAATTTGTAATTTTTAAGATATTTTAAATATTAATGAACATCGAGCATCGAGAGAGAAAGAGCTTTTTCTCTTATGCGCGTCGTTCCTTAGCTTATTTATTGTTATGTAAAGAGGTACACTGTTGCGTAATTCTTTCGGTTGGTATGTGTTCATGGCGGCGTAAATTTATAGATAAAATATGGTCGTGTTACCATTTCGGGAATATTCGACGTTAATATCTACGATAGGTATTCGTTTGGAGGAAGGCAACGATATTAGTCTACTGCCGTGACAGACCTGTCCGGTCATAAAGCTATATGAAAATTAACACTGGAAGCACGAGATCGTTTTATTTCCAGTGATACCCGGTAAATATTCTGTGATAGATTTCGCCACACTAGCTACTGAAACCTATCCATATAGGAATTTTTTAAGAAGTTGTTAATCTTAATTCTTCCAATTTGTTCATGTTATTATAACTTAGATAGTATTGGAGACAAATTAAGGAGAAAGCGTCTTTTGTTATTCTTTTCTTAGGAACAAGCACTGTGGCTAGTAAAAGAGGTTGTAGGAAGTCAAATTAAAAGATGAGCAAAAATAATATCTTCAAAAAAGAGACTAGCTAAAACGATTCATCGATTTTATCTATGCAAAAAAAAATGTGGTGTAACTGCTTTAACCAACATTGTTTGTATAAAATTTTAGCCCTTTTAATTTCCTTTCCTTTAAAATCTCAATTAATATGCATCTAAATCCCTACCAAAGTGAGTCTATTTTGCTTTCATTTGTTGTAGCATCTCGTATCCAATCCCATTTCGACTATGGTTGTTCTTTCTTTGATACGGTCAAAAACAATCAACTTCGCAGATTCAAAGTCCTTTAGAATAAGAACTTCGGATTTGTGTTGGAGCTGCCAGTGACGGCTTTGTATGTTGAGGTAGAGGAGCCTCCATTAGATTTACTTTATCAATTTTTGCCTTTTAAGTATACGTTAAAACTTTCCACAGACAATTTCGACCATATTTCTAAATATTAGAAGATAGACAGTGCAACTTGGGTCTTCAAGATTCTGGGGTAATAGAAGGACGTTGTTGGTAGAGGCACTGAGGTACATCTTGCTTATTAGGTCATTTATACCGTGTTAGAAGCGTTTGTTAGAAATCGTTTATCATCATAATTGCCAGTTCATGCATACTAGTTTCCTGCGACATGACGATATTCCATTGGTATATAAGCTTATTCATCGATATAAAGTATTTGGGTGGTGGCGAGGTCTACATTGGAAGCATTAAGGTATATAGATCATCAAATATGCAGAATGCTACAATCATGTCGGATTCGAAGAGTACTTTGGAGGCCCTTAGAATTAGAGACTAATGTTTAAAATATCAACCCCTGAAATGGAATATCTCAAGACCATTTGATGAGCGTGTATGTCGGTCTATATCCATTAAGTTTTTTTTTTATTTTTGAGTTAAAGGCCGATAGGTATTTAATTCTCTTCTAATTTACTGAAAACGGTTATAAAGATGGGCAGGATTACATACTAAGATTTGTCTGTGCAGAATATTCTTGTTACAGCAGATGAGCATCCCTTTAAGCACCTGTGGGAGAGAAAATTGCAATATTTTTATCTAAATACATAGTAGATAGTGTGCGCTAGCATATCCCATAATATTTTATGACCGTTGGCATTATGAATGGACTATTTCTAGATGTCATTCTAGGTTTCATGGTACATTTGTTGCACATCTTTATAAATTTCGATTTTTCAAATCGCCGGGCTATGGTTGTGGGTGTGTGAAGTTGTCAATTTAGATCACATAATCCTGGGTTATTCTAGGTATCAAGAGTATGATGGGGATTGAGTTTTTTCCTGATTTGGTGGACCCATCGCTTCCAGAAAGTGTGGTTGGCCTTTTAGAGAAGAACAATGCTGGCATATGCGAGCCATTCTTGTGTTTTTATACCTTTGTTGGTTTACCTCTTTTCTGGTGGCTGTTTTTAAGCCGTTTGGATAGCCACCGAAACGTGAAATGTATTTTTTTATTGTTTTTTCTATTCTCATCGCTAATAAATTGTATTTCATAGTGGCTAATAGGTTGAGATTCCGAAAACCGAAAAAAATCTACGATAATGGAGAGGGATAAAATTGGATTACCATCCATGCACATTTTCACTGCGACCATTGTTCTTACTTTATCCTAGAAGACGCTCTTTAATTTTGCTTGTTTAATTGGATTAATCATCCTTGAAAGGTGCTTCTCCATGTAACTATCTGGTGTTAATTACTGTAGTTTTCTACACCTAGTAATCGAAACTTGGTTCCTGCTAAACCGTCACAATAACACCAAATATGGCGTTCTGCTGCGCCTTGGCAAAATTTGTAACTTGCATCCTGTGCTAAAGCGATGATATGCAACTGTTCATTACTACTTACTATTATGTCAACAACCTTCATATCTTCCGACAGTAATTTCTTCGTGGATCCAGATCATTGTTTTTATCCTTTAAAAAGTGTTATTTTTCGTATTTGCTTGAGGTCTTGTATACGATCTTTTGGTTTTAGAATGTATCGATCCTTTGATACTTGTCATTTATTAATGTTGCGAGCTGTAAACAGCTGGCCCTAACGCAAAGCATTGACAGTTTTGGCTTGGTCTTTCTAATATTGCACAATCTTAAGCCTGTTTGGAATCATTGCGTAATTATTCGCTTTAAGTCTGCCTGATTGCCAGTGACTGTATTTGGTTTCAATAAGATGGAGCGTCAGCGCATTTTGAATTAAATGTTGCGGCATATTTAAATCTACTCAGCCAGATGGAATGGCAGAAGAAGTTCTATTAAATGGTCTGCACGATCCTCGGATTTAACGCTAACGAATTTCTTCTTGTGGGAATATTTGAAATCTAATGCCTATAAAACATCTGAAATCCAGAGTCTCATATTTCAGGTTCAATTTCGAGAAATATGATTCAGTGCTTCAAGCATAGACTGACGGTCGCCAGTTTCAACACGTTATATTTAAAGGGTGCTATTGAAGGTTAATGTTAAAATTATTGGCAATGCTGTTATGTTTTTCGTTCCATTCACTAATTTTAAATGTTGAATACTTCGGCTTTTCATTTTGCTTTTCATTTTTGCTGCGAACTGCTACTATATTAAACTGCTCATTTATTTTCATTCGCACAAATTCTGTTTTTTTTTCTTGTTTGCAAAAAATAATTTTTGCTCGCGTATATTATGGATATTATGAAAATTATCAAGAAGAAGAACTAACGTTTATTTCTTTTTTCTAATTATTTTTATTTATGATTTAACTAGTTTTCACCACTACCATTCACTATTTATATTATAAAATAGAAGTGCTTGTAAATCTTGTGGGTAAATAATATTGAAAAAACCGTGACTACATAGAAAACATAACTCTCATTCAGAATGGAAAGAATAACAAAAGTTAGCTGCTATAGAAGCAGTCGTTGTATTAATGTTTAGAAGATGAATTACCGAACAACTTTTACCCATACAATTAGGGTATCAGAAACTATAAGCAGATTTAACTAATTTACGCGAGAGTTGTTAAAATAAAGTCTCAATTCTACGGGATTTTACTGTAACTTTTACCTGCATTAATTTTCGAGTAAAAACGTGGGAAATAGGTATGGGAAATCATGTGTACTTATTGTTAGAGGCGTTCAATACCTAGGGATAAGTGTGTAATAGAAGTGTTTCTTTATGGTGCAAATACTAAAATCTTTCCTGTAGGTATTTATTTTAATGTTGGATGACAAACGTAACTTGAATTGGTTTTAGTACATAACAAATAACGTAATCAGTAGTTCATTTAAAAAATGATTTAAAATGGTTTGTAGGTCGTAATAAATATGTCTGTTAAAGTGTCAATTTTTCTCCATTATCACCCACATTATATTGACGACCTCGCTTTCATTGTTTCAGTTCCTGTTGACGTCAGTTAAATCAGAAAGCGCGTGCATCGCGAAATCCGTCAGAGCATATGCCTTCTACCACCCAATTTCGCACGGGTATCTGGCTGTAATTAATGGTACCGTAGGGATCGCTTGTGAGAAACGTAAGTGTTTTTACTAATTGCATGAGAGTTCTAGTGAGATTTTCCTTTGCATCGTATAACTAAAATATGATACTTCGTAATAACTGAAAATCCTGAAAGCTTTATGTTGATTTATTTTTTATCGAAAAGTCAAAAATTTCAGTTTCTGTATTAGAAAAGTAATTAATATTGTTGTTCACTGTGCATTAATATTGCATTTTATCTCTTTTCAGATACGTTATATACTATTACAGTATATATGAAACCTTCAGACCAATTAGATCATCGTAAATCCTCGAAATTCTTCATTTTCGATCCCGCTGCGAAGCAATTCATTTGCCTGATGAATAAGAAAAAGCACCGTTTCGTCGCTAAGGTATGTTAAGAGGGAATATTCGCCTTTCAATGAATTATCAATAAAATTAACTTCAGCTTCCTTTTACAGAGGAATCTGAAGCCAGAGGATCTCTGCTTGTTTCTAGAGGAACCATCGGATTACCGAGTGCAGTATATCGTCGAATTCAATCGAGGTGCAAGTTATCCCCTAAAGTTCTCCAAAAGCGGAAAATTGATGCGGCCCACGCAAAAAACTAAGCAACGAGGGAATGATTTATTTATAAGACAGTCAGATGAATCCGAATGCGATAACGTGGAAGAAAACTTCTGTAATAATCTCATCAAAGGGCGTCACCGTAAACAATCACAAACAATACGAAACATCTGTTGGAGGAACTAAACAAATAGAAACCACTTAAAACAGATAACAATAATCTAGTGAACGAGCTTAAAGGGAAACCAGTGCTTAAACCCAGTGTAGCAAGTGTCAGTATTTATATTATTCGATATAAAATGGACTAATTGTGAAGAATTATTTATAAAAATGCTAAATGTATTCTATTATGTGTACAAATTAACGTAAGAGTTTCTTTTATTTTGACCCCCGTGGGGTTTTTATTTAAAAATTCATGTATTAACTCTGTATATTAGTTATTTATTTTATGAATACGTTTAGACACCAAAACCAATAATTACATTTTTTACGCTTTTTGATATTTTTTTACCTGTGTATTTATATATAATATATATATAGATAGATATGATAATTATTATAAAAAATGGTGTCTAATTTATATGATCATGTTTTAATGGTTAGGCAATATAATTGCAATATTTAATTTACCAAATAAAAAACGAGCTTTCTGTGTTCCTGATATTACTTAATAATGTGGTATGTACATATTTATACATTTGTTATTTATTAGCTAATATCGAACACGAATGCAGAATCCTCACTGTGTTATAAGATCTGTGCCATGCTAGGCAGTGTCCTTAATATAAACATTCCAAAATATTAAAGAAAAAGCAAAAATAAAAACATCACATAAACATTATTATCGATTTTTATTTAGCTACCTAGCCTCAGGAGAATTTCATAAGAAATCTTCATTTATTTAAAAACCATACACATTTTAGATACTTGCCTGAAACAAGTCCAAATACAAAAGGACTAAGGCCCTTCTATCATTTGATTGTTAGCAAACCATTCGGTAAGAGAAGGGGACTTCTCAGCAAATAATTAAATAAGCGTACTTCTTTATAAAAGTCCATAAGCGAAGCCATCTGAAGTGTCAAAATGGAAGATACTTCTACTTCCTTCATACATCTTTCACGTCTCAAGTTATGACAGCTTGGGCTTGAAACTTTCTTATATATACATTTAGATAATAATCTCAATGCAATGCAGAACGTGCAAAGGTAAGTAAGAAAATTTAATTAATCATAAAGTAAAAACCGGAAAGGTATTCCAATCTTTTGTTTTATTTTAATTTGCTAATTCATCCCAAAAATTCATTTATGTATTTTTAAGGAAAATTGATGTAATTCTGAGAAGTATATGTATAATCTAATAAAATAAAGTTTGGTGTGAACTTAAGTGAATATAATCGATAACTGAGTAATCACAGTAACACAAATTTAAGCTTGACGTAATCGTAGTAATGACGGTTGCATTAGTAAGACGCCAAAACTATATTAGAATCTTTTGCGCAGAACAGTAAGGTAGTTAAAACAAAACAAACCTGATTCAAAGCGATCCTAGTAATATGCTTTATCTTTACTTTCTAGAAAGTTATAAGGAGTGCTTCACTTGCTTGCTTTTCATAAACTGCCAATTTAATAATGTTTAGATACAGAAACCGCAATCTTAAGCAATGTAGCGCAATCTTAACCTATAGTTTTAAGTTTTAGACTTTCTGCGGTGGCAGTTTAGTAGCACTAGTTTACAGCCATTTTACAAACTGGATACGGCTATTGTTTGATTATCTTCTTTGGGCCGCTAAACTCAAAACTGCATAATTTTTTTTATGGGTATGTTTTCGAGATATGAGTTCTTAAATTTTCAAACTAGCTCCAAGCCAAAATGAACATTACAAACTCATTCTGTTTCCTAGGCAAATATACCCAGGTTATTATTTTTTAAAGTAAATTTTCTACTTTTACGAAAAGAACAAAGTATTTGCGAAGAAAATCCTAATGCCTTGTTATTTTCGTAAAAGTACAATAACTATATGGAAAAAAAATACAAACTGGCCATATTTCTACGATTTCTACTTTTTCCAGGCGATAAATAGTACATATTGAATTTTCATATTGGCCACAAAAGCAACCTTTTTTTTCTTCATAATGCTGTTGATTGCTGACTGATTGCAAAATAGTTCGATTATCTTTAATTTGGTACCTTTTACAATTAGATCGATCGTTTCTAACTCGAGATATGGTCTAAGTAAACTAACTACCTTCGAGAAAATCAACAAGCAATTCAAAAATTCATATCTTGAAAACGTATCCACAGAAAAAAAAAAAATGTGATTTTTCAGCGGGCCAAAAGATAAAAATAAAAATAAAAAAATACATATAGTGGCACTTCATTTGCAGATTTTTTTTCAATTTATGAACTAGTTATTTATTTTATATAATTGTGCGGAGACATTTGCAGCATGAGAACCTAGTCTCAGGCGCAAGCCGATGACGAGAACATAATTAGTTAGAGCACCGTAAATAACTAAAATGCACGATATTTAGATTTTTTGGCTGAGAAAATCTTTAGAAAATCTTAAAAAAAAAAATACAGCAATATAACAGTCGGTAACAATATATATTTAAAATTCTTTCTTAGTAACAGATATGGATTGGTACCACTGCGTTTTGACAACTCAGTCTTAAATCTATATTGATCTATTGATGATAATTTTTTCGATTTTTAAGAACAATATTTTCGTTTATAGTTGCTACTTTTAAGAATTATGTATATTTGCAAAGCACTGCAAACAAAACTTGTGACTTTAAACAAATGCAAACGATATAATGAAATTCTTCGGGAGAATGGTTAACTCGCCAGTTAGTGCTGCGAATCGAAACTGTTTTATGTGAAACCGGTTTTGGATGTTGTTGGATTTGTTAAAACAAAAGCCATAATCGGTTTTAAAACTGGCTTTAAGAATCGGTTTTGATAATTTGTTTTGAAACGGTAACAAATTTTTACATTGTGACATATAGCGATATTCAACATTCATATATCTGTTATGCAATTTTAAGTGCTAAGACTAGTTAATAGTGCAACCAAGTAGAATTGAAACCTGAAGCAGCACAGTCGAATCGAACGCTCCATTCGGAACCAAAAGTTTTCCGCGCAAAATTTCTCTCTAACTTAACTATTTAAGTTAGTTTTTTATACGGTTTCCTTATAAGTAAACGTACTATATTGCAAAGATCAACTATGAAAATGAAGTGAAATGTATATTGCAATTTATTATATTTATTACATGTTTACATTACAGTGTAGGTTGTGGATATAGAATTAATTATGTTTATTATTTATTATAAACAAGATATATTTACAGCAACGTTTAATATTTAAGAATTATAGAAGGTATTGTGATACAAATCTGTCAAAAATAAAATAGATCCGTTCACAATTTCTACAAAAAACTAAAGTTCACTTTCAGAGTCCGTCTATTCCACTTAACCGTATGATAAATTCATTCACCTCATCATGAAGTCTATCACGTTCTATATATTATTTTGCAATTCGTTGGACATGTTCATTTTCGGTCTGCCACAGATCTGGAGTAATTTCTTCGAATGACTGACATATTAAAGCCTCTGTATTAGTATTTGGATCATTATTATGACCTGCTACTTTTCTTTTTACCATACTCAATTAATTCAATTGTATTTAAATCGCAATGGTAAGTGGGTAATCTTAAAACAATATGTCCACGAGCTATTGCACAGTTTTCTAGTTTATACTCGCAAAGCGTTTGTTTTTTTCGTTTCACTATTTCTAGCAGTTCACATTTCAACATGGAAGGGTGATATGGCCATGGTGGGTATAGCTGAAATTTATATATTGAGCACATATATAAAAAGTAAGATTATACACTTCTCACCGGCACATTATCGTTGATTGACCGTGATAGCTTTCACAAAAGTTGTTATTTAATATGAAGAAAATGAGATATATAACAGACGTAATCTTCCTTAAATAATTTACATTGCAATTAAACGCCTCAAAATTTCATAACAGGTATATAAATTTCTTCAAAATTATTTAACCGGTGTTGATTTATTATTATTATTTTTTTATACATATATGTTTGTTTGTCGATATTTGTTAAGGTATTAACGTGTCGTTTACAATTTTAAAATGTAATTAAAAGAATCCTTTGACAACACCGTAAAGGTGAATAAATATGAAAACACCTAAATGATTGAAATGATGAAAAAGGAATAAACAAAATTCCGAAACGTAAAAGCATTGTATAATTAATAAGAAAAAACCGGAATACCCAAAAAAGGAAAAAAATAATAATAATAACAGGTATATGAATATTGAATATATCACAATGCAAAAACTTGCTATCGTTTCAAAACACCCGTTTCAAAACCGATTTTAAAAACCTATTTTAACTGAAAATAGATTAACGGGTTTGTAATATCTGGCGATAGTGCCAGTTCACATAGATGTTTACAGATATGTATTATTCTGAAAATTAATAATTATCTAGTTTGTTAGGACTCGCATGTTCATATATGTGTTTCAGTTGTAGAAGAGTGAAGTGATAATTAATTATTTTGGGCAGTATAACTTCAAACAATACTTGAAATCAACATACTATTGATTTCAATCCATTAGAAACTATTCAATTATCGTGTCAATAAATATATATTAATAAATTAACGTGGTATTTACTCACTGATAAAACTATAGGTCGTTCATGTTTGCTTGACGCCACGAGACATACAGATACCTATGCATTACTCCTATTGTCAACCAGAATCTATAGCATATGAAGCATGTAAAGTAAGTAAATTCTAACAGAAGTGAAAATACGACCACCTAAAGAATGTTTCCATATGATTCTAATGCTTGAGTTAACAAAATTATGAGTCCGCGCTCGTTTATTTTCAACGCCTTACATAACACTACCCATAAGTATTCATTAGTACTACTACATAAATAACAATTTCCATAATTTCACCTTTAAAGTAAACATTTAAAGATTATTAGAGCTTAAAGAATGTCAAAGAGTTAGCAGTATTTTTCAAAAGAAACACTCTACTTTAATTAAAGGTTCTCCACAGTTTAATAGCAGAGCAATAAGATTAGTAACGGTGTTGACAAATTGTATAGATAGAATTAATTGGGCCGCACTGAAAACATTGACTACTTCATTTCCCGTTTCTACAAACGTGGTAAAATATATGTTCATAATATTTATTTTATCTACATTAAAAAATAGATTCGATAAAATACTTCGACTCAAAGATAAAATACGCACTTGTGATAAAATTGTAATCGTTTATTACACTGAGATACACACATATGTTGACGATTGTTGCTATTACAAAATTTTGAGGTCGAAAATTGTATATTATTAAGAGGAATTAGAAAATATATTTGAAATTCTCTCTTAGTTATTACTAAATAAATGTCGAGAGATAATTATTTATATTTAGTGAGAAGATATCCATTCATTTCAATGGGAGCAAATGGCTCGCATTACTTAAGTATAGAATTATTGAGTTTCATATGCCGTGAAGCTCCTATATAACAATATTCCCACTGACGGGTTCCAAACGATATATATGGTCAAGCATAGGGAGACCGTAATTTTCTACATAAATAAACCTTGACAGAGGAGGCACGTTCCTTTTATATTGGATTTTTCTGGAATCTAGGTAGAAGCTACGGTGGTGTTGCAAACGTTACTAATGGGCCGTGACGAGCGCAAGCCGCAATCAAAACGCGTAACAAAGGTTCCATCCTTCGTCCAGCAATAAATATGTCCACATCACAATAGATGCAACTCATTGCACCGTCAAAAACTAAAATGTATAACAATAAGAAGTATTATTTACGCGCGGTGCTTGTCTCGAATTATAAAATCACCTCTGCGCTATGGTCGGGATTTAATAAATAGTAAATAGACAAGGTCAACAGTACAGAAGTTGAGCTATAAAAGAATATTACTGTTAGATGTAGATTTATGTTAATTACCTCTGTCCCAATAAGAGCTTGAGATTTATGTGCGTCTGGTTCAAAACTTCAAAGAGGTAAGAAGCATTTACTAATCAATTGTAGTTATTAATTTAATTTGAATCATCTAAAATACGTGTGTACTTAAATATTAGTAACTTATTTCAGAAATGCGTACGGTTCCTCTCAAAGAAAGTGCATCGTGGTAATGTTAGGGATATTGTAATTGAGCTTAGAAAAATAAAGTGCTAACTTGCAACTGCGGACACCATGGGACATTAACTTTAACCAATCCAATAACTATTATTTTATTAGATATAAATAAATATTAAAATGATTATGAAACTAAATCTACACACTTTTAACAAAAGTAATTTATTTGTAATGCTACGCAAAATGAAATGGCACTGGAATCTTGTAGCAAAAACCTGATTACAGTAATACTTGCAAACAAATAAAATACATGTATATAACACTTCTGAGCTTAAGAATCGTGTATTGTGAAAATTTCTTCCGTTCTTCATTAGCGAATCTGGCCGTCATAATTAGCTGATTACGAAAGCTTCCCTCTATGAATTATTAACTAAATGAAATGTTGACAGAGAACTGTTCCTTTATATTTCGATGTCACTGTCTATAGCTTCCTCATTGTGCAATGTTATGTTGAAATGTAAATTACATGTAATTCTACCAGGTAAGACTGCAAAGCTCAGTTCAATGTGCAAATCTCTTTTTCTATTATTGAATTTAATGTAAATCTTTATGATGGATTCTTTGTGAAAGTTGACATGATACTGAGAAATTGCAGACAAAACTTCGCTGTTTGCAAACAAAACTACATCTAACGTCTAACCTTTATTAAGGGATCAAAGCAGAAAACTGAAAAAAAACTACCAAAACTAGAAATCATCTTGGAATGGAAGTAGGTCATCTAACTAACTACACTGAAAAGACGCATACTGTAAGTTTCGATCAACTCTCGAGATACCTGCTGCAGACAGAGACAACCAACTATAATATCTGTATGCACACGAGACTCTGAACGCAAAAAAGGCAGGCAGTTGTGGCAAGTCAGAAATAAACCTAGGGGATTATTTCTGATCAGCCAGCCAGAGATCTGTACGGATTAGGGCATGGTGGCAGAATATTGGAAAATTTGGTAAGCTGGTATAATGGCTAAGAAAGGACGATTAAATTCAGGAAGTCTAGCTCGCATAAAAGGAAGCAAACTAGAACAAAGGAATAAAAAAGAATCATTCTTGGTTGATATATTAGCCATCGTAAAGTTATCTTTCTTGTAATTAATTAGGTTTGGTGGAATATTGGCTGGATGATAATAAAACAGTTTCTTAAATCTTGTAAAAAGTTTCGACTATTTTAATCAGTCTTTTTCAATTACTTAGTTATTAATTGTTTGAAAGTTTTTTAACAACATTGCTTTGTTATGTCAATTACTAATAAACGCCACAACAATTTTTGAGTATGAATAAATATAAAATTGTATATAGGACAACAACATAACATATAAAAGTTTACTCAAAATTCAAATTAAAATAGTCGAAACCTTTTATAAGATTTAAGAAACTATTTTATTATCATCCAGCCAATATTCCACCAAACATAATTACAAAAAAGAATGATAAGGTTACGGTTATTAGTTAGTTAGTAAGTGATAACATTAGCATAGTTTGATTAATCGTCGCGTCCACTGCGACCACTAGGATCTATTGTAGAACGAATGTTATCTTAGACTTCATCCAACAAGTTCAGGTCCTCAAGGTAGCTCTCTATCTTGCTGAATGAGATTGTTTTCACGTCTTCTAGGAGAGGATCAGCCTTTCCGAAATTACATACCTAATTCTTGTACTGGCAAGACAGTAGCAGAAAATATGCTCAAGTGTCTCCTCGTCTTCTAAACACAGTCGGCATTCAGTCTCATCAGAGAGCCTGATTCTGTGTAAACGCTTTTTCAATTTACAGTGACCAGTAAAAACAGATACAATCACCTTGACATTTTTGCGGTCAACTTCTAGCAGTTCCCCTAGTATGACTAGGTGTAATATACTTTTTCGCAAGCACCAAACCACAGTTGTTCCAATACTGAAGCACTTTCTGGTTTGCCCAGAATTTAATAAGTTGGTTAGGTACCATAGGTGTTATGCCAATGGCAGATTCTGGTTCCTGAAATTGCTCCGCAGCACCCTTTTTGGCAAGAACGCCTGCTTCCTCATTTCCAAGATATAGTTATTAGTAGTCGAGAATGTTATTCAGGCGCAAAGTGTGGCCGGGATACGAGGAGTATTTATAAAGAATATGTATCAACATATACAATTCCTAGTTCTGCGGTGCAAACATTTTTATTCGCTCTTTATATATATTAGGTATATTCACCGTTGTAGCCCGTAAAAATAACCGATATCTCATAGATACTATATATTGTTTTGTTGGAATATAGCTGGGCATCAAATTCAAAAGACAATGCAGGTTACGTTTCGGTTTATTTATAAACCTTTTTCAAACCTTATATCTTAATCCACATTAACATTTTATACAGACTTTGATTAATCAACATAGTTATATGATATAATACATAAAACATTTTAAAATTGTAAATGGGACGACATAATGTACAATACGATACGTTAAAGGTAATATTAAATAATATAGATCAATATTGCATGTATAAACCTACATGTCTTTTGAAGTTGATTTCCAGCCATATTCCAACAAAAGAAGATAGTATTAATACACTTATTATTGGCTAAAAAAAATACCAGAAGAAGTTCTCATAGAGAACAAGCGTGCAGGAATGAAATGGGCCGATTGAAGCCATAAGAATCAGCTAAACACACTTCTTCGATCGAAAAACATGTGCAGCGAAAATACATGGACGTACCGATGAAGTTACTATTTTACATCGAAGTGAATAGTAATCTGCAAGCCTTCGCGAACAAAAAGCGTATGAACTGGAAGTGTTTACTTCCAGTTCATACGGATTAAACAATTTTTTTGGCAAAAGATTCTTCCCACTTCAAATAAAACACTCTATGAAGTATTATTATAGTACTGTTAAAGCAAGGTTACAAAGGAAAATAAAGGGAAAGCTTCTGATCCTATCCCAAATAGATGGCTGATGCAAGTTTGCGACATGTTTAAAATACAGCTATATTTTTGAAAAAAGCCATGCGGAATAATATTGGGGTTAAAAATTTCTAATATAACCACTGTTTTAATTAAAACAAGGAATATTTTCTTTCAGTGAATTCTTGAACATCTTTGCGATTTTGATTAAAAGGCGTTGTCCTGCATGTTCATGGAGTCAGAGGGGTACTCTATATAGATGTAGCACACAAAATCGATGAGCAAAGAACGAAGGAATAAGTGAAAGGCAAAACCAAGTTTAGATGTTAAAACTGGTATTGAAAATTCTGAACAGATCAAGTTTTATTGCTGATGACTGTACAGTGCAATGTGGATTTGTGGCAAGATGTACTGAAGTGCACTTTATCTAATCCAATTGATTTCTAACTAGACCTAATAGCGAGGATGGATTTTTGAAGAATTATAAAGATATAATTGGTGATAATTGCAACGTTGTACCCTTAAGGTTTTAGTTGCCGTGGAAAGTTTAGATTAATTGGTATAAACCTGCATAGGAGGTAAAGAAGAGAGCAACAAGAAGACAGAAAACTCAGACCAGATAATCGACCCTGATGATATAGTTATTCTGGCAAATGCAGAGAAAAGCTTACAACATTAATGTTCTCAATGTGGCACTAAACAAAATAAATATCAGGATAAATTAAATTGAATTAAATGGAAGAAAAATAGAGCAAGTGAACAACTTTTATTTATTTAGGCGCAATTATTAACGAAAGATTAAGTAAGGTAGTAATTGTATAATATGATGAAACATACATCTCTTGGAAAATATGATAAAGAAAAGAAATAGAAGTATTACACAAGAACTGCGAATTAAACCAATCCAAAACAAAATAATAGAGGAACAATTGAGAGTCCAGAATAGTGTGGACATGTCATGAATTCCGAAATGAACATACAAAGCAAAAACAATAGGAAAGAATGTAAGGAAAAGGCTAAGAAAAATATTGAATGGTGTAATAACAGGAAAAGCACAGAAAAAAGAAGTATAAGACTAAGAGAAAGTAAGAAAATTGCAAGTAATAGGAACAATAGAGAAATATACAAAGCAACAGAGCAACAGATTAAACTATTTGAACATACTTTACACCTAACGGTAGCAAGGTTTTTGACTAGATAATAATAAATAAATCAAGTTAGATAAAAATCGGATATCTAAATGCAACTCAGGTTGTATGTATGTTGCACCAAAAGTAATTCATCGAATTCTCATAATCATTCACTCCAACAACTTTAGTTTAAGTCTTTTTATCTTGTTCGCAATATGTTAGGAAAATATGTTATCAAAATATTGACTTACGTAACCAAATTCATTCAAATCTTGTAGTAACATTCATTAATATTATTCCTAGCAATAGATAGAGATTTTATTTTTAATTTGTGCGTAATTGTTGTAATTGACGCCACAAATTCCTTGTAAACTCTTCAAAGATTTTATGCAAATATCGCCATATTTATTCGCGCAATTAGCACCCGCAGCCATATTAGGAATTGCTAAAAGTTCGGCAGTCGCCCGTCCTTTACAACGTTTGTTTATTTACAGTCTAGCAATTGACCTAAAGAAAAAAAAATATTTAATTATTTGTCATTGGACGTCGGTAAAGAAGGCGCCAATATTTTCTCCAATGTGTACCAATCGCGATATGTAATGTTTGATTATTAATAGCTTCCTGGACGATGTTGTATTATGTAAATTACTGATCGTGTAAATGATTAAATTTATTGCGCCTTGTATTTTCGGCACACTTATCTATCTACATATGTACATATTCTACAAATGGTAGGTACACTAGCAGAGTTTACTCTTAAAATATATACTTATCTAACAGTTACATCCTTATTTCTGCTTTGATAGTTTTTATTTACATTGCATTCGATAGTTGGATAATCAGACTTTAAAGGAATTTTCTATAATAACAAAATTATTCATTCCGTCAACTCTTTCTAAATTTAATGTTGTAATAAAAACAAACAAGAAATTCAGAATTTCAAGCTTCCACCATCGTTAAAATTGGGGAACTTCTTTAATAGGTACTTTGAATGGGTATTTATTAGTTTCCTTGAATTTAAAATAGGAGTACTCCAAGTAAAGTATTGTGCTTGTTGGGGTATGCATACGTACATCACGGTTTAGCATTGTAGCAGTTCCCGTGATTTCGGTAGAAAAAATCGCGAGTACATAAATGGATTTGCATGTTTACAAAACTTAGGTTAAGTTGACGTACGAGAAATTATTGCTATCTATAAATTCAACTATCTTGATGTGGTTAATGATAATAATGCCGTGCTAAAAAATACTGAACAATATATACATAAAAATGCATAAAGATTCAACACGCGCATGCGATATATGTTCCAATTTCTATTACTACTTATCATTATACTACCTGGATGGAGTGTATTATTTATCTATCCACTTGTTTAAAATAATAGCACTCAAACTAGAAAGTTTCAAGTGCAAATAAAAGGCGAAACAGGATGGCCCAATTTCAACAACTTTATTCAACCTAACACTAGAAGCCGTCACGAGAAGTGAAGTAGAACAGACAGAGAACCATTTAAGAACGCAAAAACATAAATTTGAGGTAGTAGCAACATTCAAAAAATAAGCTACTACTTAATTATCTGGGAATAACATTGACAAGAACACATAAATACAGAATAAAATAAAGGCTTCAATAAGGATACCAAGCATAGGAAGTGAATAAGACGTTCTTGAAAAGCTTCAATAAAATAAATAAAATAAAAATATATAAAAGTTCAAGGAGAAGAAGAAATGAAAATAACTAAACGAAAGATATTGTGAATATTTGGTCCAAACATTACAAGAAAAAGAGAGAGGGAAGCTAGGATAAGAAAGAAATGGTGCAGGAATCGGTGAATGAAAATACAATGAAGGACTAGCCCACACTTAAAGCGATTAGTTAAGCGCCCTAAATGAGGTGGGCACCCGAAGGGAATTAACTTTGGCCTGGGTTTCTAGCCACTTAAGCGTGAGAGGAAATGAGGGGGCGTAGGAGCTGGCCAGACGAGGTTCGTCAAGGTCATGCGTTAGCGTTGGCTCTTATTTCGGCATTACCAGATCACAAATTAAAAAATCCATCAATGAATGGATACATAATCAATCCGGGAGTGATGGTAAAAATCATCGGGACAGAGACAGGCAAAAGAGTTCCTAAAGGAACAGAGCCATGAATTTACTATGGATCTACTGAATAAAGATAGGCAGACTGTCAAAATAATAGTAGATCTGCTGACTGGTCACTGTAGACTAAATAGGCATATATACAATATAGGCCAGGTAGATGACGCACCCTGCAGATTCTGCCAAGAGGAGGAAGAACATTAGTTCATGAGCTGAGCCAATGTGAAGACATGGCGAGAATAAGGTTTCTAGCAATAAGCGTGGAGAATCCCACAGCTAATAGTTACACAAAGAAACCGCTCTCAAAGATGATAGCCTAATTAAGACGACAAAATCAGAGAGCGTCTTCTAGGGAAAAGGGGATCACAATAGATCTGAAAAGGTCGCGGTGGAACAGGTCCATATGCCACCCCATTTCGAATCTAGTCAAATGAAGAAGTAATACTGAAACGGCCTGGACACAGAATCAGGAAGAAATCAACAGATATGGTCAAAACGGTGACGCAGTAGATTTCATTACGGCCTAGAAGGAAGGTGTACCAAAGAAGAGCTAGAAGGCAAGCTAGAAGAGGATGCCCGTGTGCTGGGACTAATGGACTGGGAAGAGAAACACCAGGGCAGGGAAAAATTACAGAAACAGCTGAAGCAAACAATAAACTGTAAAAAGTGAAGACAGGAATTAATCCCCTCCAATTAGCTGATTTTAGAAACGCGTAGTGTTAGCCACAATCCAAAGGATTAATATGATAATGATGATGAGATTTACTGGTGGAGCATAAGGTATTTTTGCAGATCTCTATCAAAAAGGATAAAAATATACCCGTTTTTGTTTCTTAAGTTCATCCTAAAATATATATAAGGCTTTTGATATCTTTTATTGCTAAATGACTATAATCATTTAGTTCAAACCATTTTAATTGCATTTAATCACCCGAAATTAAAATTTGTGCCATTTGTTTGATAAAAAAATACTTTGATTTTGAACTGGATTTGTCTTTCCTTGTGGTAAACTTGAACAATATCAAAGTTATTTTGCTATGCCTTTACTCCCCGCCGGATCTCTTGGAAACGCTATTTTTATTTTAACTATTTTTTTTTACTATTGTTTTATCGCACCCGATATCTTTCAAGTTTAATGTGCATATTTCTCTAATTATTCGCGTATGTATAGATACACAAATAAGTAATGAAGATGGGTGCTGAAATCCATAACCACTAATAAGATATATAAAATTAGGTGAAGCAAAAATAAACCTTCATTAATTCCATGGACGATAAACACAAACATAATTTAATACACCCTTCGTATGATAAGGAAATTAAAAGCACTTTGTATCCGAAGGTACCCAATTAGCTATCACTTATGATTACACATTTACTCGAACAAAATAGATTGGATAACTTTACACGCTTTCATTTTAGATGAACTAAGTTAAATGGGCCAATCGTGACATTTAAGGAAGCATATATGTATAATAAATTTCATTATCACACCGAAAACGGTTAGGTTTATTACATGATTAATACGAAGCTGCATCCTAACATTCGACTTCCTAGCACCAAAATTGGTTAAAGAGCTGTTGTGAGTGTAAGTACAAAAGGATATAAAAAAACACGTATTGTCACACCGCCAGTTTATATTTCGAAATCTGTACAATAAAGTTCAATAATATGAAATTAGAGTGTACGCGTTAGTACACGGTATAATAGAGAATTTATTACGTAAAAATGTTTCCCATTGGCGTTCATTACACATTATATTATTTAATATTACGAAGCGGGCATCAAATTTCATGCGTAATAATTTATACTATTTAATCTAATTCCATTAGATTCGTATAATAAAGGTGAAGGAACTTATGAAAATGGTTACCAAACAATGATATTAGATAGTGCGCTAAAGTCTATAAAATATAAGAAAGTATACTATGTAGCGTAACATTACCGTATTTCACTACTAGTCAAATATCAAGCAATGCAAATGTAGGTTAAATGTTGTAACTGAATCTTGAAGTAAAACTAGGGCTATTCCCAAGGTAAAGTGAGGGAATATCCAACAAGATCCTTTAATTAATTTTCTGTTCACTCTAAGATTGGTATGTTGCGTCTTCATCCCACTCATCCTTGCTTCTTTCTATTTGATGACACGACTGCCAATGTAATTGTCTTCACTTGGTAGACTGTTGTTTGGTGTAATGATAGAATAGGAGAGAGTACATGGCTAAAAGCCGTTTACTTCGCAAATATGGGAATATGAACGATATAATAATGATCCCTTGTGTCAGATAATTACGCGATGATAAATTTCATTTGTATAACTGGATTACTCTGTTGTAAAGGATCATTGTAATTATTGATTATACATTACACGATTCTACATCTACAGCTACTTAATCTATATGAACTGCTGAAAATAACTAACACTAGTTAGGATAAAAGATGCCATTCTTGATCTCAATATTTACTAAACTCTTCAAAATGATTTCTTATGTATTACAACCTTTCAGTAAGGCTATTTCCAGTACTGTATGGGGCTGGAATGGGAAGATTTAAGTGGAATCGACTCAAACGCTATGATGGGCCACTGATGAAGCTAACCGTATAGCGCTAGTGAACACCAATGCCCTCGGCTATACGTTGGTGAGACTTTCAGAGACATCGGCGTTCACTACACATGCGGTTAGCTTCAACAGCAGCCCATCAGTGTTCTAGACTGAAGTTGCCACATTCTACTACTGTGTTAAAGATGAACCGAATTTGGCGTTATATTTTCTGATGCTCAATCAATACATAAAGCGATTCATTTCTTGATTCTACGTTGGTTTGGGCGCTTATAGAGTTCGAAAGCGCCCAATTGAGGTGGGCACCCGACCATTAGCCTGTGTTTCCAGCCACACGTGTCTGAAGAAGAATGAAACAGCCGACAAATTTCCGGTATGTTGCGAAAATTACCAGGACAAAGATAAGTAAAACAGTTCTTACAGGAACAAAGACCTGAATTCACCTAAAGACCTACAGAGTAAACGAGAAAACTGTCAAAATGGTATAGTATCTCCGCTGACCAGTAGATCAAACAGGCAAATGCATAACATGCATGCTAGCAGATACTGCCAAGAAGAAAAGGAAAGAAATTACCCAATGTAAACGCCTAGCAAATTATAAGGTTTCTTCTACTAGAGTAGGGTCATATAGACACCCCAGTCCTAGTTTAATCTGATGTACACATTATACTCCACAACTGTACACAATTTGTCAAGTGTTCTACATTATCAAACAAACACACAACAACAAAGACAAAGGTCTGTGATGGTACCACAGAAAAAAAATTGAAAACGTTTAAATCTAGAAATCGAAAGGATCTTGAATAGGTTTCAGCATAACTATTACAACAAATACTCCAATCCAAAAAAAAAAAAAAAAAAAGAGGCCCATTTTTAAAATCAGTTTCCATTGAACGTTTGATTTGGATTGATGGATTATTAAATTTTAACCTGATTTTTCTATCAGAGAGACTTAGCAATGAGATATAACGGATTCTTTTTTTAGAAAACTTGCCAAAACTAATCTAATTTCATAGTTATCACCAATCCAACACAAATGTTCTATGAAAAACGATAAAGAAATAAATGCATAAATAAACAGTTTGTTGCAATTGGTAAATAAATAATAAATTTACATTAGAAAAAGCCCCAAAAAAATAAGAGAAAGGCGAAGAATATACAAGTATTCAGAAAGATTATAATTAGCTATTATAAAATTCGTTTTTCGCGCCTCGTCTCATTTTGCAGTATTTCAAGGCAGGCTAGGCAGGCAAAAATGTCACTACAGGTTGGCCACACTAGATTCCATATGACAGAGGTGTAATAAATTGTCATTAAGCTACTGTTCAACATGCCAAGATGAACTGATGTCTTCTTTGCACTTATTGCTGATAAATAGATATTAAACTAGAAAGAAAATTACAAAAAAAGTTTTATTCTCGGAAACGTCAAAATACTAAGGTATGTAACATGTGTGCCAACTTCTACTGTCAACTCCCTAGTGTCAAACTGTGACTAATTTCTTTTTTATTTTCAATTCAAAATTAAGATTTTTCTGCCCAAAAAACATTGTGTATTACACGGCTAGAAACTCTTTTGCGAGTATTCGTACTTGTGGACCTCGGCTACCACCTCGGCCCACAAACCGTACTCATACGCACAAAACGGTTGTTTCTGGCCTAGTGATACAAATTATTATTATTTGTTTAATGGCAGTTGACAGTATTAACAAAAATTATAACAGTGGTAAGCCAAGCTATTTTGTGTCGATGACATAAGTCTCTGTCTAGTATTATATACATGTTCAAAAGTATTGATTTGGAATAAATGTTTCTGAAAAGGAAAGAATATTATTGATCCTCAAATGTCCTCAGCATAATTCCATATATGTGAGTTGTAGCATAATCCTTAATATTCGTTTTTGCATCACAAAAGTACTCTTAGGTTACTTAGACACTTTCACTCGAAACAATAATTCCGTATTTCAAGTGGAATGATGGCAACTATACCACTGCAAGATATGACTACTTATTAGATCTTTGAGCTGACCAACAGCACAGCAGAAGCTGCCAAGCTTCTTGCACACAACACCTATGTATCCCCTCCATTTTAAGGAATCGTCGGTCACGACATCTAACACACGAATTTTATTTTGAATGGTATAAGAAAAGTTATTAAGCATAATGGCATCGGGATAACTGTTACGTTTACTATTAAATAACGTCACTATGATTAAGATTCAAATTGTTTTGATAGAACCGAATGCAGATATTTTTCCCTTAATGAATTTAAGTCGTCTTCCATAATTAGTATGGAAGTGTTATCCGTGTAATTAATATTTATTGAGTGTGAATCGCAGAAAACACGTTCGACAGCATAGATATATTGAAATAGGTATCAAATAATAGAGGTCATAAGATGCTCCCCCGTGGAACGCCACCTATTATTAATAGTTTCGTTTGTATTATAGATTTTCCTTCTGAATGTGAATGGACTGCTTGTTTTCCGTTCAACAGGTGAGATTTGCACTTCCTCTAACATAGTAATACTCCAACCTCTGGAACAATTTTTGATGATCGCGTAAGCAACGCTCCAAAGAAAATCAAATAGGACGGGAATGGATGCGTGAAATAATCCTTCAGTGGATTTTCTAAGATTTGCACATTTTTATAAAAATTATTCATTACATTTCTTAAAACAACTGCTTGTTAATAGACAGAAATGACACGAGTTTTTGGTAATTTGAATCAGTATTTCAACTGTCGAGAAAATGCAATACACTTGGGAATGTTAGCAATAATAAGTGCGTAGATCGTAGAAACATCTGGATATTTATTTATCATGTGTAATTCTTTTAGCAAGGACAAGCTTTGTGCTATTAAATTCAGAAGTTGAGAATGATAGAACTGATTAAAAGGGCAATAATAGGAATCGGCCTTAAAAGGATAAAAAAAATGTAAAATTTGTAATGAAGATAGGTGTATTTAGCTATCTAAACAACCAAAACATTTTCTTCCAATTGCAGTGTCCTTATCAGTTGCCGTCCAGGAAATCCATCACGTTTAAACATCTTGGTTTCTTCAAGAGAGTTATGAATACGAGGCAGTGTATCAGGAATATAACAGTTTGAGAATTATTCAATGAGTAATCGCGTAGTCAGTAATGTAATTTCATTGAAAGTTCATAAACGAATTCGATGATAATCATTTTTATGTACATACAACCCTTCTTAGTCTGTATTAGTTCTCCCTGGATAACTTCATTGACACGTCATTAGTTATCAGAGAAAAATATTAAAAACGTAGCTGATTTTACAACTATCAAAGCGAAAAAGTCAAGACAAGCGCACAGCAATGAATCCGTACCTACGGAAGACTACAGTTTCTATTGTAAAATCTCTATTGCCCAGTACCAATCTCCAAGGGTTAATGATTCGCATTGTGAATGTGGTGGGGTAGATACAGCTGGGCATCTTTTATTTGAATGTTCACTCGCTGATGTAGTTAGCTAAGGGGTTAAATTAAATAGATAGTTAGTAGGGCAGAACGTATTATAAATGAATACTTAATACTCTTTGGTAATCTGATCGGTTTTACATTATTAGCATAGTACAGGTGCCTAAATATTTGAAATCTAAATCTTCTAATCGAAAATCTTTAATTTAATTACTATTCATTGGAGTAATTAATTATATGTTTTATTTGCTTTCAGTTCATTACCTTGATTCATCCTTCCGCTGCTGGAAAAGAGAGCTTCATGATGTGCAAAGAGCCGAAGAGCTACCTGGAGATGGCACAGCTATCGGAATTGAATGTGGAGGTTGCTTCTTCCAAACTCAGAAGGATAGTAATAATAATTTTATGGCTATTAGTAGCAAGGTCCGGGCTGTTTCCCATAGGTTTCTCTGACTCCTTGACTACTTGACGAATGCTGGGAGATAACTAAAGTCGTTCCAAGGCGCAAACATGATAAAAACTGATAGCCGGCGATGTTTTAATTTTTTGTTATTATTAATAAACATATAGGAATTATTTAATAAGAGTAAGAATACTTCAATTGTTATGGAATCCATACAGTACTTAGAATAGCCTCGTGTAGTACGTTTAGGTGGATGGGGTTTAGAATGAATTGTAATTATTTAGCTTTTCGTAAATAAAATACCTATTTCAGTTTTTTCTTAAAGTGACCTACATTTTCTTTTTATGGCTCTTGTGGACGTCGAATGTATGTTGAAATACTTCGGAAAACATGATGTTCAATGATGTAATAAGGACTTTACTGTATTAAAAGACATGAGATATTCCAACACTTATACGGTCTTCGGTTTTCCCGAAACAATTATGTAATAATAAACTCGTGTGTAGCGCAGAATAATCGAATGTCGGATGTGCTTAATATAATCAACATAAACACGCCTTGAATTTTTGCCGCATGCGTTTAGTAAACACCTTGTGTTGCTCAGTTTTAGCGCAATGTATATCCAAACGTGGAAGTGCAACTTGAGTTTATCTTTATACAAATACAGTCGCTAAACTACATAAAGATTATCCATTGCAGTAGGTTACAATTTACTGTTCACTCTAGCCATCAATTGTTATCTCATAACCTATTTTGAATTAGATATTAAAGGTGATTGAACTGCTGAATAAATACGATCACCTCGCTACAATCACGGCAGCTTTACCACTGCTTAGGGTGTGCGATCTTGCGGAGTACGAAGAGCTTCGTTTTCAGATGAATGTGTAATATATCGTGGGCTTTCACGGACGGAATCAATTAAATGTCCAGTATATTGTTTCATAATTTCCCAAAACTGCAAGGTAACGGTTGTTACACTCCTAATAAGATGTAAATGTGTAGAGTCGTTTGCACGTGCGCACAGATATAATACGGGAGTTAGAGGAAATACTTAAAAGGAACCTTAAAAGGATGGCGTAGTAGTGTTAAACGTATTCAATAATTAGTGTTAATTTCGTGTACAAGAAACCACGCAGTTAAATGCTATAAATAACCTTCCGTTTCTCAACTACAATACACGTTCCAAAAGAAACCCACACTTTCCTGTATTAATTTTAAGGACGACATAATTAATAGTTAGTACGTTTTATGTAGCGCGCTCTTTTGTTTTTTTTTCCGTTCACCGTTCCGTGTGCGTGCAGAAGCTATCTCGTAAACGGGCAGATAATTCATACCGCCAGCACGTTCTTTATATTTCGTTTCGATATTCAAATCTCTACATTTGATGTTTAGCGCTCGAATGACAAAGGTAATAGATTTTATAAATGGGGTCCCGGTAACCGTAGCGTTCCTAGGCAGTCTGAGATCCCCAGGAGTTCACCTCCTGCAAACAAACCGAATGTCAACTATATCGAATAGATTTCACTGAATATCTCCGGCTGCATATATCATACCTAGAGTGAAATTTGGTGTGTTTTGTTCGTTGGATACGTCCAATAGGAATAAATATTTGTGAGGAATGTTTATCGTCCGAACCCTATAGGTGTATTTCCTGTTGTAAACAAAAATTTCTTTGTCTGCACAAAGAAATATATTTTATGAATAAGTTATTGTTTGTAGAAATTTGGTTATCTACTTTAGCAAAAATAACTTAAGTATTTCGCAAATTTATCGGGAAATTTTGAGAGAAAGGACAACTCTGAAATTATCTATTACATAATTATTAATAAACTTATAGTTAGTTAATAATTTAGTGGTGCTTTGGAGATGCAAATTTACATGGTTTAGGATTATGGTTTATGTCTGATTCTTAATACTGTCTAAATAATATGAAAATTGTATTTAAAATTAAGGTACTTTATTATTCTCATAAATTTCTGTTTATCAGCTAGCTTTCTTAAAGTGAATAAGAAATAGATGAAATTTGTGTAAAAAATAAACTACTTTTATATTACACAGGCTGTTCCAAAAGCTTTGAAGTTATCAAAGTTGTGTTTTTTTTTTAAAGAATTCTTATTTTACTATTTTTGGATTCTCCGATTAAACTAAGTGTCTACTTCAATAAGATTTTAATACCTAAATCTTTCTTAACTAATTTGGAATTTTCATGTTGCAAATACTTAAGAAGTATTGAAGTTCTAATGTATCTAGTTATCTAAGGTATTTAGAAATATCAGATAATTTTTCCTGAAGGAAATAATCCTAAATCAACAGTTTTTGAGATATCATTAAATCAGTTGGAGAAAAGTGGCAGTGTGATAGAAAGCCACAAAAAATCACTGCAGCAATAATAGACTTTGCAGGCTAAAGTTCCGTCACTTTAGGCTGCAAAGTTTATTATTTCTATATCTATCTATTTGATACGGTACACTTGTATAGTATGGCATGTTTGTTATAATTGAATTATAAAATATGGTGTATTGTTACACTTCACTGCAAATTTCGCTTACTTAACGTAAATGCTTTTTAAGTACCGTCAAACGGGGTAAAGTGAATCACAGGGGGTTAAGTGAATCACTCGGCGAATACCGGAAATTTTTGCGGCTGTAGTGATCAGTGCGACAAAGGTACCGATAATATTGCTTCCATATGTTCCTTGTCTGCCAAGTAATACGAGCTATGCATGCGTTGCTCATTCCTTTACGGAAATACCAGATATATTAAATATGTTTAAATGCTTTGACTGTTATTTCAAAAATCGGTTAAACGTTTGAATGCACGCAGAACTAAGGATGATTTTCTGTCTATCAGCTGATAGATATTGTTTCTGCAATCCTTTAGGAATAATATGCACTATTAAAATATTGTCCTAGTTAGATACGCTGAATTATCCTTATTTTTTAAAAGATAGATAAAGTCTGGGGTAAAGTGAATCACAATAAAAATTAATTAAAAATCGGTCAAATCAGTGTTGATAATATTGAAACTTCGTAATAAGGCTATTTTGATGATATTATTATATTAGGCAATATTTCCAATTTCTATTTATTTTATTTTTATTTATTTTATGACTTTTGGTTCCTCTCCTAAAGGATATTTCATTCATCCCTAGATATCTGAAATTGACGCAGAGCAATTTTACAAAGCGATACAAATCAAGTCACTTAAAAAGGTACATATATTTGCAATTAGTGAATCAGATTTTTGGATATTAACATATTAAATAAGCATTAAGATTGCTTAAAGTTTTAGTTTATTTGTAGTTTTTTCTTTTCTTTTTTTTCCTTTTTTTTCAACTTTCTTTTTCCACAGCACTGCTTTTATGAGTATTTTATCTTTTTGAAGAAACGTTGAACTGAATATTTCTTCAAAAAGACAGAAGAAAATAAAGAATAAAAATTATTTTTTCTTTCGACCATTTTCGATAAAATTAACTTTTTTTGACTAATTCAGATCTTAAAAATCTTTAATCAGATGTATAAATATTATATTTTTTTTGCTGTTGGATAGTTCTCGGTAAAGTGAAAATCTCTGAATTTGGTTAAACTGTCGAATCTTGCATAATTAAGGGAGTTAAATCTCAAAGATGTATATTTTCCGCTGCAAAATCTAAATTCACAATTTTTAAGATATTGGCATCCAACCTTTACTTTAAGACCCCAAAATCACAAATAACTTTTGGGAGCAATATTCTGAAGACTGTAGTATAAAATCCTTGTAAAAGAACTCGAATTTTACCTCCGAAAATAAAGATTCTCGTCAACTTTGTTGCGCCACTTTAACATTACGGTACGAATAATCGGCTTTTTTAATTAGCTTGCACGTTAACCGTTCCGAATTTTTTTTTTTTTAAGTATTATAATGAGAGTAGAAATCCCCCATCAAAATACAGCGTGATACTAATAATTGCTATACAATAAGCTATACTTTCACGTTTTATGTGCGAATATTTGATCGTTTGTTAATCTAGGTATAAAATAACATTAACCGTTCATTAAACTATTTTGGAAATAAAAATAATTGCTTACCGGTTGTGACGTAGACATATATCTAACCATACCTTATACGTTAACTTGTTTGGGTCGGTAAAAACAATTAACATATAGCTTTTCTTTATAAATATTGCATTATTTTTTTATTTAATATCTTGTCTTCCATAATCGTTAGCAAATTTTTTAGTTCCTACTCTGAAATCCGTCAGGGTTTTCTAACGGCAGACGTTTATTTCTTGTATTATAAATAGCCGCAGTGCGCCTTCTTGGATGTAAACTTCTTTAAATTACCAACTTATCGTTTAAATCTTGACACCGGTTAGGGATGTATTCATTGTTTAAGGTTATATCTCAAACATATTAAATGGTAATTTTACAGTTTCCTATATAATTCTGTAGACATTTTAGTTACTTCTTTTACTAGAAGAAGAAACAATTAAAAAAAAATAATTCAATTTGTTTATGCCGTGTACTAACTGTAGAGGCGTAAAATCACATAGTAAGTGGATTGTTAAAGACGACGCCATTAAGGAGTAATAAAGAAACAAACTCTACGGACGGCGGTTGCAGCCCGACATTAACTCCCATGTATTTTGTAGTATCGGAAAAACTGGTAAGTAATTTATAGTCCCATTACCACTTTACGGTGTGATTCGAAGAAGCAACATAACCGTTTCTAATTATTCCGTTAAAACTCGTTATTACATGCATTTGTGATGAAAATTACATATATAAGAGAGTTAATTATAATATGTTTAATTGATTTGTTCAATAAATAGGTTATTACAATGTGCAGCACCCGGTTATCTACAGGAATGCATTTATATTCGCATGTATCAAGTTGGTATATTATAATTTAAATGTAAACATATGTAACATATCTATGCGAAGATGTAAGTCTACTGTATAAAAACCTTAAAATAACAATTCCCTGACAATCTTAGAAAGTTTTATGGTTATAAGCTAATTAACAAAACCCAAAATACGAAGGTTTCGACATGTACATTAAAATATTGTCATGCATGTAAGTACTTACTGCCGTTCGCTGCTAATGCGTCGCTTTCTATCAAATATAATCCTACGGTATGTTTGTCCTTTATTCGCTGTATGTAAATGATAGTGTTTGCGGATAAATAAACCGAATACAAAAGAAACATCTGCTGTATCACACGCTTAATTATTTCACAATCGTTTCAGCACATGCCCGGTGCTATGCGTCGAACTTATGTGGGTAATGTACGAAAGGAAGATTGAAAAGTTCTCGCAACAAATCACACATTGTCAACAACCGTGCTACCCTACGCTTTTCATTACCCAACCAACAGTAAGGATTTACGTTTATATTCTTTTGTACATCGTCACACGCAGATAAATTTACCGATGACATATATTTGGTTGACCGTTGGATTCCCTCATACGCACGGCTGTTGTTGCCAGTATTTACAAAATTTCTAATACATCGTCCTACCTTTCCCGTATTGACACGGCGATTACCCAAAAAAGAAACAAGAGAAAAGGAAAAGAAGAAGATACCAACTTACAATGCGCATTATTTCACATCACAATATATATGCTCTCGTTGTGATTTTAAATCTTATCAGGGACGGGGATCATTCGCTTACGACACGACATCCATGCATACTGGCTGTTCTGGTTGACAAAATTTATGCATGAGAATTTAAGCAATTACTCGTTTCGCTTCTTAAAGGAGAAACAGATGGAATTTCTGAAAAAATGAATTGAAAGGCCGTTAATTCGAAAATTAACACTCATTTCTTTGAAATATTAAAAATAGAGCAAAATATTATTAATAATAATAACAATGGAATATAATTTAACGAGCATACTAAAAAAGAGGTGGCACGGGGGTACAAAGAAATAATATGTAAATTAATGTATTCGGTAATACACAGAGAAAAAACACTATGCTTAAAAATCTCTAAATTATATGATATATTACACAAAAAGTAACAAAAAGGAATTAGAAGGTACTGCAGTTCAGCATCAAGCTCAAAAAACACAGCAAAATAGTGCAAAAACAACGTCTTTGTAGCCAGAACTTTACAGTTTTTTGTGTTTAATATTTTGGGGCCAAGTGTTCGCGAACTGTTGGGTAAAAAGCTACATTCTTTTATGCCGAGTATACCCAGACTTGGCGTAGTAGGAAGTAGACGATGTCTCAGAGACTTGTGCGTTTATTTTATTATTTTTTTTTGTGACAGGGAAAAATCTTCAAAGATACTCAGCTTTCTACCGACTAAAAACCCCTCTCATTCGAGAGAAGATATTGTTCCCCCGGAACCGCGTGAGCATTACTTAAGAAGGAATATTTCGGTAAGTTGATCGGACTTTCAAATATCTCAATTGGCAGTCAGTCCCCGTCTTCTTCGTCGTTAAAACAAATTCAACGTACGAGAAAACCCTCTGGCAGGCTCCTCGGTTGTCCACCATCTTAATTATAACGTTGTCAGGTGACAGCGCTCCCAACTAATTCTCAAGGGCTTCTCTTTCGGTTTTCTATCTAGAACACTCGCAAAAAGTGTGGTAGGCGTTATCCTCTTCAGAATCCTGGCGCGGGATTAACGCATTTATTAATTAGTCTCTCCTCCTGATAATGGGGGGGTAAGAATGAGTCATTTGAATTTGCAAAAATTACCAAGCAGCTGTTCTGTAACCTTGAGGCATAATAATGTTGTCCACCATGTGGAAGGAACCTTTTAGGATTGAGGACATTAGATAACATGATTTCGACGTGTCTATTTAACAGAAAATTGGAGGTGGAAATCACGGATCGGATAAGCTGATATCAATCCAGCTACAGGGAGAAGTTCAGGTAATTAATCGAGTTTATAGATGGATTAAAAACCGAGAACGTCCTCTAGGAAGGTATGCCACGCTCTTTCAGACAGAGGCATATGCAGTATTGCATTGTGCAATTGAAATCAATCAGAAGACTTATAAAAACAACAACGGATCTATATTGCAACAGATAATACACTTTTATTTGTGAAAACTAAATTATTACAAATCATCCCAACCCCGTGCTCCACCTAAAAAAAGTACTACACAAGGCTACCTATTCTAAGTACTATATGGGTTCCATAACAATTGAAAGGTTCCTACTCTAACCAGATAATTTCCCTATGATTCTTAATAACAAAAATGTAATACAGTAGTATTATAATATTGCAACAGACAGCCAGACGATACTGAGGGCAGTAGTGAACTCCAACATACAATCAAGAATGGTTTGGGAATGTATTCGAGAAGTGAATAGTTGGACAGATCGTAATAATATCACAGTGTTGAGGGCTCTCGGATATTCGGCAATGGAAGGAAACAGAAAAAACGATAAGTTAGCAAGGAGGGATCATTGGGCTTCATATTTAGGCTAAGCACCGGTTCTAGGAGTATGCAAAAACACAGCACGGAAGTTAGAAGTTGAGTAAGAGAAAAACACAAAAACACTGCGATAAAATAACCTAGCAAATTCATGGGAAGATCTTTATTAAGGTACCATTAAAGAAGAAGACTGAAGCACCACTATAGCTCAGTAAAAATCATCTTAAAAGACCAAATGCATATTGTCTAATGGGATGGCAGAGACCGTGCACCACATTTTGTGTGAATGCAAGGCATTGGACCCAATTTTTTCAAAATTTAAAAAATGTGTAAAAAGACAAAAAGTAAGTTAATCACTAACAAAATAGGAGAAGAAATAAAATATTTGTTTGATGAAGGAGGATATAATCAATGGCACACATGAAACGTCACTTTTCAGATTTTTAGAACAATGTAAGCGCAAAACCAGGCCAAATGAGTATAAACACTAATTGCCCAAATCGTTTATAGAGAGTGCTATCCAATAAGCTGACAGGCTTGCGTAGCTCCTTTAACAATAAAGTTGTTTTTTTTCAGTCATCATATTATGCCGGCTTATACTGTATTTATTGTATAAAGTGTTTAAAAAATATTTCTAGTAATGGTGGACTTTCGGTTATACCCGAAGTAGACACCAACTTTATTATTTTAGATGGAACAACCTGTATATTGTTGGGACTTTGGATCCCTTGCTAAATTTAAATGGTACTTTATTATGCAACCTTGGACGTCATACAACGATCTTTTAGACTGTAATCTATGCCATTGAGATGTGTGCGAGAGAGATTTTGGATAAAAACTGCGCGCACAAATCAACAAAAATCTTTTCTCGACAATCAGGCGGGGCTAAAAACACTAGAGGCGAATGGATGCAACTCGAAATTGATCTGGAGCTGTAAACCACCCTAAACACATATTGGGGGTGGCTAATAATCTATCCCTAATCTGGATACCTAGGCACTCACTTATTCTTGAAAATGAGAAAGCAGACCTGCTTGCCAAAAAAGAACAATTCCAACGACCAGAACCTGTCATTGGCATAGAACCTACGCTAGCTAAAAAGTTAGGTAAAACGTGCTCCAAAACCGAAAGAACTGTTCTGCTTTAGTGCATGCTAAACAGTGTATTACGGCCAGAACCAAGGAACTACTAGAACGTGACTGTAAGAATGTCAAGGGGATTGTCTCTGTCTTTACAGGTCAATGTAAACTCAGAAACCACTTATACAGAATCGGGCTCTCTGATGAGACCGAATGCTAACTGTGTTTACGAAGAGATACTTGAGCATATTTCCTGCCGTCACCCTGCTACTGCAAGAATCAGGTTTGTTACCTTTGAAAAGGTTGACCCTTCCCTAGAAAACCTGAAAATAATCATATTCAACAAGATACTGAGCTACCTTGAGAGCATGAAGGTTGTTGGATGAACTCTAAGATCATCTGTTCTAAAATAGACCCTAGTGGTAGCAGTGGACGGGACGATTGATCGAACCATGCGGATGCTATCTCTTACTAAACTAAATTAAACTAAGCATAAATTGGATTTAAATCACATAGTTTCTGAATTACATAAGGTCTTTTTTTTCAGCGAAATTTGAAAATTGCTCCAACACTATGAAAGCTAGAAAGTTCGGTTTTCAGTGTTCGCTGAAAGTATGAAAATTTAAATCTCTTTTATTAAACAACTGTTGCATCAAAGTTTAGAGTAAACAGTTTTATTAACAGCAAATCCAAACTTTAGTCAAGGTAACGTAGGAAAGAAGTTGGAATAAGTGAGAGGTCCACCCAAAGAATTTTAAAGAAACATTTTCATCGTACCACATTTACTTGCATTAAACTCTGAATGAAAATAACTTCTAGCGGTCGAAGCAACTTCTCAACGCAGCAATTCTTTTTTTTGTGTACAAGACGATTTCTATTCCGAGTAAACTGAACTGTGCTTGGTTGTTATGCATATGAATGGTAATCATAAGTATGTATAATGATGTTAACGTGAGTATCCCTTTCTTCTTGAAGTACTCTCTAGAACTTCTTGCACTTTCAGCCCGTGTACGACTCTCTTTTGAAGAAGAAGGATTCTACGGCTAAATTCCAGAACAGAATACCATAACATAAACGGGAGTGAAACATGGAGTAATAGGCAACTTTTGTGACCTGTGAGTAGCAATTACTTCTAGTCTTTTTATGGCGTACAAAGCCGTTACAAGTTAGAATAGAAGTGTTTTCAGCATAGCAGAATATTATAAATGTCTATCCCTCCATCATGTAAAATTGAAGGAAGATTATTTTCATGCCGGATTAACAAATATGGATTCAGAATTGAACCATATGCCCCACCATATCCGATTTTTGAGAGCGAAGAAACTTTACCACTCCAATCGGTTACATAACATCTGTTAGATGGCTAGACTTTAAGAATTCAAATGGTCTATAATGTATGTCACAGTATTTCAGTTTTTCTAGAAGAACTGCGGGTGTAACTGAGTTAAAAGCTTTATTGAGATCCAGACGATTCATCTGAGCGTACATTCTTACATCAAGTGCGTTATAGAAGCATTGGATAGCTACAATCACCCCGGTGAGAATCTGACGCCCCTTTCAGCAACTAGTTATATTAAGCGGCTTCTGCTGAATGCAGTTATAAAGAACGTTACAAGAAACCCAGATTAAAAAGAAAAAACTTTAAAGAAGGTTCTAAGTTTTATGTGTAATTTTATTATTAAAACAATTTAATCACCAAACAGTGCAATCAAATTTTAATGTCCTGCATTTAATTTATTCTAACTATAAGAGTTGTTCGTATTATTGCACCATGCATTGCATTTAAAAAAATCTTGTTTCTTTTAATCAACCTACACTATAACATACTGGTGTTGTATCTCAGTTCTAAACAACTTAAACTGTTAAATTCCCCAAAAACATCGAAATAATTAATATAAAAATATAATTAAACTACTTATTCTCAACCCATAAAAATAATTGATCAAATATATTTGTCGGAGCAAAATGAAGGACAAAACTCAAAAAAGAAAGTTAGTAAAAATAGGTTCAAGTACAAATTCGCCTATGTTGAGAGCAAGGAACTGTATACTCATTATTTTTCAATGAGCACTTATACAAGCAATAACAATTCTCTTAATTACTTTTGGAAGCATTAGAGAAGATTAAATGTTGCTTTTTTATTGCAATATTTCTTATTTCTCGTGGGCGTCCGCTATAAACATAAACACAGGAATTGCAGTGGTGTAATACAATACGTGCTATAAGTGCCAATAAGGCTTATGAACTATAAAAGATAGCATTCCTTAAATTACGCAGTTGTTTAACAAACACTCGACTGAGGTACCGCATTTCAGTTTATAATTCTAGATTAAATACATTATGAATAAGCACATACACGCATTCATATAGCTGTGCAACACGCATACCTGCACCATCAGTTATTAGTTGGTTTTAACGAATCTCACAATTTTCAATATTCTGGGATCACTTCTGAGATAGCTGTGTATAAGCGTCTATACGTAATCTATGCAATTAATGCGCTAGAGGTAAAAGGAAATAAAATGAAAATGTGATATTCTGATTCAAAAATGTTCATACAATTGTTCCCTGTAGTTTTAATAGAAACATGAAACCAACACCGATTGAACGTTCATACATATGTACATACGTACATGCATAAGCACATAAAATCAACAATAACAGTAAGAAGCGGTCAAAACGAATAACTGACGTGAGGGTGTTATAAAACCTTAGACATATTAAAATAGGTACCGCACAAACACCGTTTTATATTTCAAACTCGGTCGGAATTTTTTAATTAATTAGAACCTGATACCTTGAGTATGAATATAATTCAGGCTATGTAGTTAATGCGCAGGTATAGGACGGGAGATTTCGAGTATAAAGGAATGTACGGAAACCAACAAAACCACATGATTTGTCACAATTTAACTTTTACTTTTTATAGATAGCCTTACCCTCTAAATTTTACTTCTATATAAATTATTTAAAATTCGTTACAGACTATGTGATATTGTATAGAGACGGATGGATATAATTCTTCTTCAGTTACGGTTTGCAAATTCTCTCTTTAAAAGGTTATTGTTATTTCATAAAATTTCACTACAAATAACTATATCTCTTTTATGGAGTGATATGCATTGTTAATTATTATAAAATGAAATCTTCTTTAATTTGAAATTCAGTAGACAAATGCAAAATGAAATATTTGCCTTAAAAAAATGTGTACGTACTCAGCTATTATTTACTATACTACTTCGTACGCATGAATTACTGCTAGCATTGTTCCCTAATAAGTGCGAAAACTAATCAAATAGCGCGAATATTTGCGAATGTCTCGATTAATGGCCAGTATATAACCCTCATTTGCCGTTAATCAACTCCGTCGTAAAACGCTTTAAAACTCTATTGTTAATAAGCGTCGGTAAAGCATTATAAAAGAGTACAGCCACTTTCTGAAAATCCATTAAACGCCAAATAGAAGACGAACGACGTAGTATATAAGATAGAGTCGCGGCAATTCTTTGCGGCGCTAGTGGCTATAAACCAACTGCGTGAAATTTATTGATAGAGGAAAACTGTGAAGGTACAATGCATTAGAAGAAGAATCTCAACATTATTTGTGCAAGACGACATGTTGAAAAAAAACTTACCTTACGTGCACAGTTAACAAAAAAATTGTGAGAATTTTAGATGAAGTCGTATGAAAAACTAGAAATGTATACAATTTATCCCTCAATTTACTATAAGTGCCTTCAGTTCCAATTGACAGTACATAGCTTATGGAGAACACCTAGAGTCTTATGGGGTAATTATTAGACATTTTTATAACGTTCATGATCAAACTGACAAAATAAAGATATTAAACAGTTCAAAAAACGAATTCCTATACAAGGTTGACGAGTCTTTTCAACCATAAATAGCTCAATTGTTTAAATATAAGTACAAGGGAGAAAGAAAATAAATACCGTGTCTCACTTTTACCCATCGTTCGGGGAGAAGATGAGACATGAATTATGGACAAATGTGAGACAACTATATCACTTGCTTGTTGATCGTTACTAGCAATTTCTTGGGTAATAAGAAGATAGAGGAGGTAAATCTGCACATAGCAAAATTAGGTATATTTTTTTTACTATTTTCCCTTTCAAAGAAAAATATAAATAGGCGAGACTAGTTCCTTAATTAGAAAGTGCTCAAATAAAAAACAAAGATCTCTAAATATGTATTAAAGTCAATGGGAAGTGTGCAGTGTCTATTAGTTCTTTCCGTGCCAACTCCAGGTGGAGACAGTTTCAAAGTAATATCTTCTACTAAAACATCTGCGTTATCTTCTATATTCGAAAAAACAAATGTTTCACTTTCTCCCTTACAACGTAGAAATTTGACATTATACTCGTCTTTAGAGGGAACTGAATTTATCTGTCCTACATAGTGAACGACCAAAGATGTGGTAAAGTTTCACAGAGATCTTTAAGATTTTAGAGGATCTAGTAGCAGCACAAACTAAAATTAAAACTTTATCTTTTAATATTGCCAAACTTCATTTGTTATTTATCGTGTGAATTGTCAGGCTGCCGCACTTTTATCAAATATTTTGAGAGTCTTATCGTTACCCCACGCGATCCTGTGGTGAGATCTTAAATTCTTCATCTAACGAGCTGTATATCTTTAATCAAATAAGAAAATATTTTATTATTACCCATCAGAAATTATTTTTTACATTGTTGATTTGTCTACCTATTTTTACAGTCTAATAGTTTTTTTATTGTTTACTGGGTTCACTTATTCTCAAACCCCCTTTTGTTTTTCAAAAAATAGTCCAGAGTTGGATTCGGCGCTCTAATGCAGAAAGATAAATGCAGCTAAGTGATAGACTACAGTAATTGATGAATGAAAGAGGCCAACCACTAATTGTAAATAATAAAACCACAAAGCATGCGTTATGCAACAACAAACATTTAATAGAATCTATGGGAGTGAATCACGATCTTCAAGATTCCTAACATTGTGAGCAGACACAGATGTCCTGCTTCAGTAACTAATGAATTCGAACAGAATTCGCTATGCAAAACTTACACTTGAATTGAACAAATGCCGTAGGAAGCTTTTGCGACAAATAACAAAAAAACATAGTTCAACATCTCCTATTGTCCAGGTATAAAAAGAGATACAAATGATGCCAATTGCACTGCAAGCAAATCCATACAGCAAGTCGTACAAAAATGGTATATACAATATTATTTAAAAGTGGTCCATAACGTTTGTTGAAATGTGGTAAATCCCATGCCTCGACGTTTGGAAGGAGGAGGTTGCTATACCTCGCATTAACTCGTTTTAATCTACTTCTAGGATAGGTTACATGACAGCGACTGGTTGCAATGTTTGGCTTATTTATCTGACATTTTCAACAAATCAATAAAGTAAATCTGAGTTTACAGAAAACTTCATTTATGATGTTCAGAGTATCAGAGAAGATAGAATCTATACTTAAAAAGATCGAATTTTGGAGACCTTGTATTTTTCAGGGCCAGAAAGTGCTGGAGACTAAAAAGGCACTCAAGCTTTTTTAAAAGAAAATGAGTCGCACCTCTCTAGTGAAGTTAAACTGCAAGGATCTGAACACTTGGAGGGATTAAAATCATCAATTGTGAGGTTCTTTCCAAAGCTTGATGAAGGTATTAACTGGATTCAAAATCCTTTTACTGAAGAAAATTCTCAGTCAGCACAGTTGGATGTCGTACAAAAAGAAAGTCTGATTGAAATTTCTACTGACAGCACATTAAAATCAGCTTTCGCGGAGAAACTTCATAAACATTAAGCTTTAACTTTTGGTTGGACCTCAACAGTGAATATAAACATCTGTCTGATCTACAAAGAAAGATTTTGTTGCCTTTTCCATCCAGTGTATTGGTGGAAAGAGCATTTTCACCCTACGCTTTCATCAAAAACAAATACAGAAACAAGTTGTGCTTGGCTTCTTCCGAACCCAACTTCAAAAAATCATGTGCAGCAAAGCAAGGAAAGGGCTCCCACTAATATGCAAAAAGGAAGTGACCAAAGTATTTACAGTTTACAATCACAAAAATCAACTTTTTTTATAAAAATAACAAAACTCTTGTCCATGAGTTGATTTTAAAAATATGAAGTTAATAAGTGTTTTCTGATAAGATTGCAGTGTTAAAATAAATAAAATATATTAAAAATTGTTTGGCAGTTGGAGAAATAATAGGTAAATTTTGAGTCCTGCCTGTTTTAAACAAATACAATATTTTTTCATTTTTAAATGTGGCCACGTTTATAGTCCAAATTTGTAAATTTTAATTTATTAGGATTATATGGAGGATCAGGATAAGGATATGCGCACTAATGATCCAGGGGTACAATTTCTGAAAAGAATTTAGTAAGGGGTACGCAAATAAAAAGTTTGAGAACCGCTGAGTTAGAGGATAAAATATTGCGACGAAAGAAATTTATCCCTTACAAAATACAGAATGATTATGACAGAAGATTACAATTCCGTAAAGTAATAACTGAAAGAGCAAATGCACAACCTAATTTTTATAAAAAACCATTTGCTTTAGTGACGAGGCAAGTTTCTTTCTAAACGGGTTAATAAACACAACTGTAGATATTGAGACATTACCAATCCACACCCTTTTCGTATTTAAATCTATTAGAAAATGTTATACATCCCATCATAATTGAATCTTCAGAAAAGCAAATCGATCAAAATGGAAATTTGTTACTAGATGAAAAGTGCCTATTTCTTCAACAGGATGGAGCCACTCCACATTATGCGCTGCTTGTAGGAAGTTGGCTTAATCAGGGGTTTCCTAACAAATGGATCGGAAAAAGAGGCGCTGTAGAATGTCCAGCAAGACTACCTTAACCCCCGTTGACACGTTTATAGGGGCATCTAACGACAGTACGTAGTGTATAAAGCTCAACCTCAAAGCATTCATGATGTTAGGCGTAGAATAGTGGAGGAGTGTGAGCGAATTACCCAAAAGGCGTCTCAAAAAGTACGGGAGGAGGCTTACCATTATCATGCCAATAATGGAGCATTTTAAACACCTGTTGAATTAAGTACAACTTCGTTCTGACGCAAATAAAATAATTTTCACTAACCTGTCAACTTTTAATTTTTAAACTTAAAAAGGGCGTAACTTGGAAAAAATGATGCGATTTTAAAAAATAATGTGCCAATAGATTGCTAATAATAAGACCTTTTAAAAGATGTATCACTCAACGTCCCTTCCTATTTGAATTTTTCAATATGATTTTCACCCCCGATTAGATTAAAAATATGGCGTCACAGATATGTGTAAAACTTATCTATCCATAAATCGAAATTGATCTGTTTTCTTATGAAATTCTATGTGTGGCTAGTTTTTTTTTTGCTCAAATGTTCATAAGTTTTTATTATTTCACAATACCTTTATTCACAACAACAAGTATACAATAACAAATAGCAGTTGCAATTAGTCTGTATAAATTGATCTTATTCCTGGAGTAAATAACTATTATATATATATATATGGTATATTTAAGGTTCTCGCGGGTATAACATATAAATTCACCTTCTCGGTCACTCCGCGTGTTTTCCTCCGAGCGAGGAAAAATTGGCCAAGTGCTAAAATCTCCTAAAGAATGTATTCCTCTAGAGAATCAAGGCGTTTATGAAATTCCTTGTGGTGAGTGCTCATCTTCTTACATTGGACAAACTAACAGGAGGATAAATGTTCGCAGAGAAGAACATAAAATCGCGGTAAAACAGAAAGCGTTTAACTCCTCTCTAGCACAACATTCGTTATTAACTGGCCATAAGATCAATTTCGATGGAACTAGGACAATTGCTAATATTGAAAATTTAAAACCAAGAACTCTTAGGGAAGCAATTGAAATTGAAAAACGGCCAGAATTCCTAAATAAACGAGATGATGCGCTACATTTACCTGTCGCTTGGAAGAATGCCTTGCAACATCAGTGTATTCGTAAACCTACCAGTCCTGCACAAAATAATAGATCTGTTACAAACCAAATGGTCGTCGGTCATCTACTACAGGAACAACAGATGCCAGAAGTAATTGGTCAGTCACCTGAGCCAATAGCACATGGCAGCCGGCAACCAGGGATACTTACACGGCAACGCATAAACATGTCAACTAGTCTTCGAACGCCAGTAGTGACTAGAAGTCGAAAAAGGTAGCTGAGATGCCACCGAAACGTCCAACTAATCCTCGCTCGGAGGAAAACACGCGGATATTTTGTGATGCAGGAATATCCTTTAGACGCAGCTTTATGCTAATGTTAAAAAATTATCATGTAATTCTTAAAGGAGCATTAACAAAAGATTCTTAAAATCTTAGTTCGTAATTTAATAATTCGAACGAAAATTAGCGGGGGAATGAATTGAAATACATTTATTTTTGTAAAACTGAAATTTTTCACGATGATGTTCGGTCCTACAACAGCCTTTTTCTATTTTGCGTTCATAAAAACGCAATTGTAACACGCTTTTGCGTATCGAAAAGTGCTTCATTGTGATACGCCTTTTTTCATTTCTATAGGTTGGCTGTATTGAATACATTATGACAGAAAGCAAAATTGACGTTTAATGCATGTAAATTGTAAATACTTTAATCAAAAATTCTATACAAATTTAGTTTACATTGTTATTGTTATGAAACGTGGAATTACTGTATACATTTACACTGACGGAACAAGTATCTTGAGCATGTATTGTTATGCCAGGCAAATTCTTCGTAACAAAGTTTTGCTGAGTTATGTTATTGGCTTTAATGGTAGACTCTTGTGATTGAGAATCATTCGATGATATAACTCTAGAATGACCAGATGTACTTGGCCCTGATAAGTTGTGCGCTACAGCCACTTTACTTTTCATAGATGTTTCGATGTAACCCTCAGCTACCGCAGATGACTTCCATCCACCATGACGTTTTATAGTCAGCAAATCACTGCCTGCGTCTGCTAAGTGTGTAGCACTAGAACGTCTGAAGCAATGTCCAGTATAAAGCTCTGAATTGGGCAATTTTAGAAAATCAGCTATTAATTTAGGCATTTTGCGAATCGTATTAATTCCAATCGGGCACGATATACAATAACCATTGCGATATGTAAGGAAGAATCTTGAATGATTAATATTTTTTGGTCGCAGGGCGACATATTTTTTAATTAAAGTAATCCATCTTTCACCCGTAATTGCAAAAACTCTTACGATATTATTTTTTGTTTAGGTACTGTCACCAAAATAATATCACTCTTAAATTCTAAATCATGTATGGACATATTTGTTAATTCATCTCGTCTACAGGCACCTGTGTAACCCATTATTAAAACGATCTAAATTAAATCCATTACATAAAAATTACATTTTTGCAATAATATCGTACCTTTATTGCTAAATACAATGCGTCAGAACCTTCTTCTATAAATTTATTAATATCTTCAATGCATAAATTTTAGATTTCTTAGCCTCGTATCCCTCAGAGAATCGTTTTAAATAGGCTTGTAATTTAATATATTTTGATATGTCTGTATTTTTATAAATGGCAAAAGCAAGAACGAAGCATGGAATACATAGACCATAAGGTAGAAGATTTCTTATTTTTACCTTGTAATTCAAAATATGCCAATAAAATGTTTTCAGATATTGTGTTGACATTATTCTGTACAGCCCATAGTTCAAATTGATGGTAGCATTTTTCATTATACTCCTTTTGATTTTTTTTCGGTAATAAATTTATGACGGCGTTATCCGCAATTTCACGCAGTTGTGGTGGCGTACAAGATAAATTTGTCTCAGTATCACTCATTTTTTACAGTTTACAGAGACTATATTATGAAATATATTGTTTAAACAATTTAAATAGCCGAATTTGAATTTTGAATTCGTCAAATGTCAATCGTATGTCAATGTGACCAACTTCATATAAAAATAAAACTCAACATTTTTAATGAGATTTTTATTAAGTATTTATTATCAATTTATAATGCAAAATAGAAAAAATAGTATAAAGGACTCGTTTCATAAGGCTTTTTGTCGCACTCGTTCATTAGAAAACTCGCCTGCGGCTCGTTTTCTAAACTTGAACTCGTGCGACAAAATCATGCCTTATGAAACTCGTACTTTAATATACTATTACGAAGCTGTCAAATTTACCTTACAAAAAGTCACTTTAAAAGTTTACAGTTTAAAAATATTGAAATTGATAAATTAAGTTTCTGATCTGGACGACAATCAATTTAAAATATAAAAGGCTTTTGTTATACATTATGGAGCGCAAAAACTGTTTCAAGCGAATGTTTCAACAATTTTCGGAATTTCATAAAAGACTGTTTGTAATTAATCCAATTAGCCTAAAGATATATAACCATCTTTAATGAAAACGTCCTTCCTCGCCATAGTAAATATTAGTCGCTCTCATACCACTCAAACCTAAACAATAGCAATAAAAGAATCATTGAAATCGCCTGGAGATTCGAAGGATATTTTCGCGTTTATTAACTGGTAGACAGATATATTATTTAAAACCGGACAGAAAAATTAATAAAAGGGGATGGCTTTTGGTGATAAATGCATTTTAAATATACCAAGTTAATTTATACAATTACGGTCGAACGAAATATATCATTAAATAAAAACGCACAGCGGAATGAGGGGTAATTGCCAAAAACCACCCTGACAACGGTCGTAAATCGTGTTAAACGTCTGGTGTTCGGGTTGCCGGTTTAATTGGCCCGACGTCTTTTGGTTTCACCACTTGCATTTAGGTTTATTTCTGCTTTAACTGAACCGCACGAGGGCTCGCAGGCCGGTGTTAAAACGAAAAAGAAGTAATTAATTAGACCGATTGTTGTTTCGGCTAACCACTTATCGGTCGCGCGTAATTGGTATGTCCGTTAAGAGAATGAAGCGTTTAAGACGAACGTAATCGATTAAGGAACGTGTATACTGATTGATGCTTGATGGTAGACAATGATCACAGGACCCATAATTGAACATCAGTAAATCAAATAATAGACTGATCGGAGCATTCTTTCTTTGGGGGGTCTAGCTTGAGGTTACGGTCGTCTAATAGAGATGTTATAATTTTTAAATATGTACTTTAATTACTTTTACCTTAATTTCTTCGGAGTTTCTACGAAGTGCGTTTACGATTATGGCTTGGGATAGCCATAGCTCTGAATCAATTCTCGGATTCCTTAAGACGAGTATATAGAAAGACTCTAAATTAGGACCCTAGCACAAATTCTCATGTAATTGATTTGGTACTAATCTTAACACTAAAACTGCATTTGTACTTATTGTTAGCTAAAGTAGAATTAAAGTAACATTTGCAGCATTAAACAAGGTTAGTAATAATCACTTTGGAACATCCCATCATTGAACCGTATAGTAATACAAGAGTGGCCACACGTGTCTGCTTATATGGACCGCACTCGCCTTGCGCTATGCAGAATATTTAATCATAGTACACTGTTGAAAATATTACGGTGTTGGCGTTAATTTTGTGCTAGTCAAATATTTTAGTGTTGATTTTTACAAACTTTGCCAGACGAATTGACTGCATGTGTTTAGTAGAACAGAAATTACTAGAATTTGGTGTGAATTTTTTGTTCAGATATGAGGATTTACTATTTTCTCTAGACATTCAGAAGCATCAACCAATCAGAATTTTTCCCTCGGATAGAATTATAGAAACCCCACCTAATCTAATACTGTATTGCATTATACGCACCACCTGCATTGCACGTGTATCTGTTTTCGAGTTTGTTTCTGCGTATTAACATATCCAAACAAACCACCAAATGTGACTGACCTGCAAAGTGTAACCTTGTGTTATTAAACGTTAATTCCAGTGGGCATAAAAAAATTTCAACATCTTAAAGATGTATTGGGAACAACTATTTACGTAATTCGTTCAGATTTGAATCAAATAGCATAAACATTCACTTAATTTTATAATGGTTCTCAAAAAATTATTTTAAAATTAGTACGTTGAAACCAAAACTTTTGAATAAGTGGTTCTGTATATTTATAATTGAGAAAACGTCTTAAAGAGAGAATATTATAGCACTAAGAAATAGGAGTTGCATATTAAAAAGACGTTATGTCGGTAAAACGGTGTTAAATCATCTAATAGATCGCATTCATTTACTTAAACAACTAGTAAATTTTGTCTAGTCTAGATCAAATAAAATGTGACTAGAAGTATATCATAATTCCACGTGTTAGTTGGACAAAATAACCCCTTAGCAATAGACAATACTTGACTATCTTTGTTCGTCAAATTTAAACTTCTATAGTTCTCGACAAAATAACACGAAAACAGTGTGGACATCTCCTGACTATTAAATTAGTCAAAAAAGTGTTAAAATTTTCAACAGTGTATATCTTCAAGGCTGTAAAATCAGTCCCTCCGATTCGCGTATCTAGTATCAGTGTTAGTCGAGTCTTGATGTGAGATAGTACAATTCTCCGTTAACGTTTTACACATTGTAAATCTAATACAATGTCGGGCGTAGAAAATTGCAGAAAGCGACCACTGTTTCATAATAAAGAAAACTATATCGGTGAATTCCAGGATTTACATTATGGTGGGGCCAAAATAGTTTGTACAGTGTGCGATAAACAGTTATTGTGCTGGCACAAATCGGACTACACATTAGTGGTGGTGCATCTGATCCATTATCTACCTATAAAGATTATCTTAATTATGCGTTTGTTGCATCCGTAGATGTTGAACGGTCTTTTTCAAAATATAAGCATGTTTGTCATAGTGACAAAAACGGTTTAGTGAGAAAAATCTTAAAACACTTAATGCTACAAACTTTTTTGCAATTCTGTACCATTTTTGCTACTTACATAAGGTAACGCGTTTGTATATAATATTTATAGTTATAACTTTTGACTAGAACCGTTAAGTAAAATTATGTAATTCTTGCAATAAAAAAAAAAAACATACGAGAATGTTAATTATTTTACAATGTCCTTAAAATGTATATTGTTCGATTAGATTATTTATTGCTTAACATGTGATGATGAGCTGTAGACTATCGGATCAATTTTAGTCGATAAGCTTATTTATTTAGAAAATTACTGGTGTTATGGCAACTACTGGTACCTACACCACGTTTTTATCATATTTAGAACGGAAATTAAAAATAAATACGCGCTAATCGTGACAGTTAAAGATCATATGAGAATTAAATTACGTTTAGATACTATGGATTTCGTAGTAACACGCTTTATATGAATGAAACCACCCAAGTGTAGGTATAAATATATATATATAGCCTACAATTTCGTTTGATCTTTCACTTCATCGATAATCTAGCTATATAAATGTTAGGATAAAACAATGAATTACTTCATTACAATAAGCGCCAGTACAGTTTTTTTTATCATTTTTTTTTGTACTCTGCGCTAATGAATATTAATTTAAACGTTATATCTATCTCTTACATGTGATTTGGAGTTAGATAACGTAAGGTAAGTATGGATTCAACCGTTTTCATTAGCAAGTCTATTTTGTCCAAAATTATTGACAAAAGTTTGCACTAAATCGGTGAAATAAAGAGTGAGTTATTTAGGCTTAGCTAATCTATTTGGTCAACATACGGACAATTGCGTTAGGTAATGAATTTCCAAAAATATTTGCTATTTTAGCATGTATAAGTTTTCAATAAGCTTATGTACATTTTTGTAAATGGTATTTACATTATGTTTTACGAGTAAGTTCGGTGAATTATGAACTATGTAAAAATAAAACAGTAGGCTATTTATAATTTTTGCAGCCATAATGCAACAAAACTGTGTTTTTGTGGCGTTCAACGTGTTATAACGATGAAACAAGGAAAACTTAGCGCATAAGTACGAAAAATTAAAAATAAAGCTAGTGTAACTGCCTCGATCTGATGATGTTAGTTTCTAGTGAGCTTTCATATCTAAAAACCTGGAATGTTATTAAAATTGCTAAACTGTGCTAAAAAAAAAGCCTGAGAAGTTGAAACGAAAGGTGAGGACATGTAACATCGTAACTTTAGTGTGCAGAAAAAATGAACGAACAAAGTTTGTAAATTATATTTTATTTATGTATATCAGTCATAAGCATTTTGTTTAAATTGATAATCGATATGCTTTCCTCCAAAACCGTTATTTATAACTTGCATGGATCTATGCAGAGAAACGGAAATAAATGCACCTGTAATAGCGCACTAAAAATGCTTGGATTTATCATAAGAACTTGTATGAAATTTTATAACATTACCTGCATTATCTCGCTGTATTTCTCGTACGTACGATCCAAGCTTGAGTATGCGGCGGTGGTTTGATCTCCTGCGTATCGATGCCACATCTACTCCCTCGAGCAAGTTCAGCGTAGATTCCTAAAATATCTTTACTTTAAGTAACATTTTACTTATCCATACAAGGATATAGCCCCAACGCATTACTTCATGCATACAAGATTACTCAGTTGGACCTGAAATTTCTGTTTAATTTATTACACAATAGAATTGATTTTATACCTTACTTAGTGAGCTCACCACTCAGCTTCACTGTACCTCGTCTATCAGCTAGCTGCTAGATCATCTACAACCTTTTATTGCCCTAGACCACACAGTAACATCCTGCTAAATTCACCACTGCATCGAATGGCCTCTACTTTCAATTCACTTTCTAACGTCACTACTTACATTCAAAGCAATCCTTTGCTTTCTTTAATTAATAAATCGATGCCGGTTGTTCATTATCACTAATTCAAATATCACCTTAACTGTAATATCTTGCTAACTTTAGTGCTTAAGATACCTTTTTTCTTTCCTATGCCGAATATGATATTATTTAATTATAGTTTAGTTTAAGTAACTTTGATTCTATATATGTATATGCACACTTACTCTATTGTTGCTGTTGTCCTGTAAATAGATCTTTTCTGCTAGGGAGCTTAATAAATTATTATTATTATTATTGATGCAGACTTGACATTTAAACGATTCAAATTCCGATTTATAATTTCATGTCGTAGTTCATTACTTCCATTTTAGTTTCCTCCCTAGTTTCAGTTCATAACGATAATTCGTCATTTACCAGAAGATATTTTTTTTGTCAAATTATCACCCATTAGCACAAGAGTAAAGATTTTATCAACATTTGTACAATAAAAATGTCGCCGTTAAAGTGCGAAAGAAAAAAATATTGAAAAATATTGCCCAAAACAATGAAAACTAATATTGTCATTGAAATCAAAAGTAGAACTAATACAATGTTAAACAAGGTATATAAAATCACGTTATAAGAGTATACAAAAGAGAAACAGCAAATGTATAAATGAATTTCTCTACCTGGTATATTTACTCATAAAATCTTACATAAAGCCAAAAATAAGTGGCCTCTATGCAAATAACGACAAATATTAAACAAAACTTTGTTTGTAAGATTTTGTTTTTCGTATACTAATGTGAAACTCAATAAAAATATAGTACTTGTAAATTTCCTTCAAGTTAAGTGCATACTAAAGTTCAAGTTCAAGTTAATATTGTTGAAATATATTTTTAATTTTTCATCAAATGAACTTTTCTACATTATATACATAATTATATAATATATATTTGTATATACATATAAGCGTAAATAAGAGGCCCAGCTCACTAATAAACTATGCGTCCTCGGTCACTTACATACATATATGAAATGTACTGGAGAGTTTTATGCTTGCAAAAATCCTTCAGCCAATATTTTATATTCTCATTAGCTTAAGCTTTTGCAAGTGTACAAAACGTGATAAACAATTGCCGTCGGGCGCCACAAGCGGCACCACACACAAACAAGTTGTAAACGTATATCACGTTCTTATACCTATCACATACACCCACATTACCTACATTTAATGTTCATTTCATTACTATTATTCACTAACCATGTATGTACCCATGTATCGTTGGTAATTATTCCCTCTGCTTCACCCTCGGCTTTTTATGGAACGGATAAGTATGCAAAAATTAATCGCGTTTTATTAGGGGCACTGCATATAACACAGTGTTTATTGTTTCATCTATGTTATGTGTCATAATAAAATTTATACTTATTGCAATTGTTAAAATATTGTTTTTAAGAAAGTCATTATTCTTTGTTTCTATGTTTATTTACATGATTAAAATTATATCGCTGCTAATATACGTCACAACGGTGCAATACATATGATAATGTGTTACGACCCACTTTACTACCTTATCTAGATGGATGCCCACACGTCCTTTTTCAAGAAGACAACGCACGTCCCCATATTGCTCGTCGAACTATGGACATTCTCCAAAAAGGAGGTGTAAATGTTTCGCCGTGGCCACCACGTTCACTGGATTTCCACCCCATTGAACATGTGTGGAATATCATGGGGAGGAGACTGTCTACTTTGCACCATCCTCCACAAACTCTAGCACAGTTCATCCACGAAGTTCAAGTTGTTTGGAACGAGATGCCACAAGCAGATTATTTTTTTTTGCACAACATATTAATCCTAGGATGCACAGCACGGGCCTCCGAAGCCTATACCCTAAGCAGCGACCTATTGCATTCTCTGTAATTTTTGATTTACAACTTTTTTTTAATTGCCTCTTAGATATGCCACACTATACGCTTCTTACAACATATTTGCTAAATAATATTGCATGACAAAGATTCTAAATTATTTAAACAATTTTTATTTACTAATCAGGTTTGTACTCGCAAGCAAACAGGTTTGCGCTCGCAAGCGTGTCTCGTGTTCGTAGATACGAAGTGAATGCAAGTTGTAACTTGCATAAAATAAACTCGTATAAGAGTACGCTAAGCCCAAGTCGATTCATTCCAATATTGTTTAGTGTAAAGTGCACGTCAACTGTTGCAATGGGTTCCACTTCAAAACGAATCCGTTACGGTGATAAAGATTTCGAAGAAAACTCTTTGCGTTGGACAGATGAATGTGATGCTGAGTTGTCTGGAGAAAGTGAAATTTCTGATAATGAAGAAACAGGTATAATAAAACCTTCAGATCAAGATTTAGATTTTGGAATCAAATCTTAGTGACTCAGATAGTGAAGAAGATGAATCTAGTGAACAAATTTGTGGACAAGTACAAAATTACTGTTTTATTGCTCGGAGTGGTGTGTTGTTGGCAAAAAAAGTGAACTACCTCCGGGAAAAACTCTACGTTGCAACATTATCCGCTCAGCACCTGGTCTAATAAAGAAGAATTTATGTGCTACACCACTAGATGCGTTCACTTATTTTGTTACTGTAGACACTATTTTGGAAGGAATTATTATATGCACAAATTTGGAAGCTGAGCGCGTTGAAAGTTTGAAAAATAGACAGTGGCAAGACATCGATAAGTGTGAAATGCTTGCATTTTTAGGAATGGTAATACAAGCAGGGGTTGAAAAAAGTTGGGACGTTTCATTACGGAATTTGTTTTCTGGCCAATGCTCAAATCCCATTTATTCCGCGACAATGGCATAAGGTACTACTTTAGAAGTATCTAGTAGTTTAGTAGTATTTACTCCAGTTTAAGTAAAGTTGGAGTTTGGGAAACTTCGGCCACTGCAAATTAAGTGTTTTTTTAAGTGGCAGCTTTCATTAATGTGGACCTTTATTCCTATTATAATTTGGTCTCTTTTCGTAATTGTGATATATTACTTATATTTTTTTGATTTAAATTTGTTGTCTTCAGGAGATCAAGATGTCATAATAAGTATATAGTTATATAATTATTCTCTTCGATTCGTTTATATTATAGGTGGTCTTAACTCAAGTAGCAGCAATTGTATTTACAAACGAAACCTGATTGAAAATTGTGATTGCACTTGTTCCTGGAAGATGCTGTGTAATTGTAATTAAAATATTTATAAAAAAAAGGTGTGCCAGAACTGTCATTTAAGGCGGGGCGATATGAAATTTAATAAAAGGCGGCATCACTCCAAGAAGAAGAAAAAAAGAACGCTAAATGATACGGAAGAGCGCAGCTTAATCTAGAATCCGCATAAGTAAAAAAGATTGCGTAAGAATCTTTGGGGAATTCTAATTCTAATCTAATTCTTTGTGGTCTGGTCGATGAGAGTGTGGCTAAAGGAGTCGAATTCTCACGGATGTTCGTGGCGGTTTGCTTAGATTTAATCCCATCGCAAAACTCTTCTTCTATTTTAGCAAAATCTATTTTCACATCGTTTTCTTATTCACATTCCGATGGCATTCTCAGCATACTATCAGCAGTAGTTGATCCCAATCAGTTTGTTCGCCATACAAACATGAGTATATGTCGATCGATTCACTATATGCCAAAAGCGAAATATATAGCTAGCTTAGCCTCTTTTTTCACAACAACGTGCAGGGTTGAGAGGTGTAGCAGAAGTTGTAATCTAAATGAGGGGCTTATCAACACACTAGTGAGCGTGAATCAGCCGTGTTTCTTTTATAGATCTAAAATGATTCTTCAGGAGAGTTCTAAGTTTCAAAGTTGCAAGAGGAACACGGTTGGGGGTTTGTACGCTTAGCTACCATTAGCGATTTGCTTGGTTCCTATCGAAGTGCTTGTTCTTACAGTGAGATTTTCGTGTTTTTCACCATTCCTTGGCAAATATTGGAGATACTTTAAACCGTGCTGTGGGTGCAGGCCTAATAATAACTCGTAACCAGCTGATGGCCCTTGTAATTGACAAAAGGTGTTGGGGAAAACCAGCATATATTATCATTATTTTACGTTTTCACAAGTTTTGATGTTGACTTGATTTTCAACATCGTACATCGACAAAATGCCTAAGTGTGGTTTTGTTTACCCATGATTCCTTGAGGTATGCTACTATAAGTCTAGTAATTTCGATCTCTGAATCTCTAAGTGTGTCCTGTTTTCTAAGCTCAAAGTTTTTATTTATTATATAATTTCACTGATACTGTCCCTCTCGTTCCCAAAATAGTATGCATTGTAGGCCTAAAGTCTTATGTTGGTGTTTGCACTATTTTCAACATTTTTTTTACTGGTTTTCGAAACTCTTTTCTATTTGCTGTTTACTTTGTGAGTCCTTTTTCTTCAGTTTTGCCATATTCAATCCACCATATATTGCCCTCAACATTTTTTCTCTGCATTCAGTTCATCGGCCACGTTTTACAGGCACCCTTTACTGTGAGATCTTATAATTATAGTGTATATTCTATTCTATTTCCTTGAGACGTACTTTGATCTCATTAAGTTCAGCGGCATTCCACAGTTTGCCACTCTGGCTTGAATTTTCTATTTTTCCTATTTGTTACATTATTATGTATTTTATTTCCAGTCTTTTAAGTCTAAGCTTCACTACTTTGTTCTCTAATCTTCTAACTATTTTTTCTCATTCCTTTTTCGTTCTTCCTAACACAATCAGATCATCGGAAAATGCCAGACATTGACGGTCTTTGTTAAATATTCTACCTATTATCAGCTATTATCACTGGCAAGGCTATTAGAATGGTCGAAGTTCACATGGTATCTTCCTAACGTTACGAACTAGAGTATACGAAGAAATTCAATTATTGTAAGAACCTGTTATCTTAAGTCTACAATTTTTCACTATTGCTTTTACAGCTAGGCTGAACTATCCCATCTAAGTTCTCTTTTAATTTCAATTTCTTACTGCAATAATAATAGGTACTGCTGTAACTTTGTCCATGCCCCACATGGTACCTCTGCCAAGGGTAAGTACTGATCTATTTTTTTAGGTTTTATGAGTGTCGGACACTAGCGATATTAATAGTCAATAGTACAACCCATTTTCAAGCTGTGAAACTATATCTGGAATATTGTTCAAGATCGGTCTGTCAGCAAGGATTTTTCTGTTCCAGAACAGCCGGGTGTTCAGATTATCATATATGTACTTTAGGGGGTCATATACACAAAAAGGCGTGTTGTCCTCTTGGTTAAGGTCTTGAGTGTTTGGTGGATAATTGCTCTGTTATGTTTGTCGATATACTGTTGAGGTGCCATCACAGAGATGATCATATGACTAATTTGGTGCCTCTTCTTAGTCGTCACACATGCGATAAATTTAAATTTAATTTAAAAAAATCATCTACTTTATAACAAGTTTTCATGAGCAGCATTGCCTTTAATTTCCTTTTGAAATTATACGTACCTTACTGGCTAGTTTAAACTCATTCGGTAACCTGTTATAGAATCTGCAACCGTTATAGAAAACACTCCTCTGATATAAAGTAGTAGTGTGCCTATCTCAGGGTAAAAGAGATTTTGCCCTTGTATCGTGTACATTGTTATTTTCGTTTTTACTAAATAAACTGTAGTTTCTATGAACGAAACAGCACACACTGTAAATGTAGGTATCAAAGACCGTCATTATTCCGAGTTGTTTAAACGATTCTCTGCATGAGTCTCTTGCTTTTAATTTGTTTATTAAACGGATGGCATATTTTTGAAGTACAAAACCCTCTGGACATGTGAGCTTGATCCCCATAATGCAATTCCATAGCGCATACGTGAGTGAAAGCAAGAATGATAAACTGTTATTAGGATGTCTAGATTACAAACATCTCTTAGTGTACGCAAAGCAAAACATTGTTTTCTCAGATTGACCGCGAAACCATGAATATGTGCTTCCCAAGTCAAACATGAATCTAATGTTACACCAAGCAGCTTAACTGTTGTGTCTAATTTGATATTATTATGTACATGATTTACTAAATTTAAATTTGATCTTAAACTTTTGAAATGTACCGCTACCGCTTTGCTCTCGTTTAATTTTAAAAAGTTTGTAGTTCACCACAATGATATTTGTTTATACACACATACGGCAAGGTTTACCACATCTGTTAAAGAATTTGCTTTTAACAAGAAGTTTGTGTCGTCTGCATAACATATAACTTTGAAAGTAGGTATGTTTGATTTTTCTAAAAATTGAAATAAATCATTTGTATATACAATGTATAAGAGTGGACCTAAAATAGAGCCTTGCGGGACTCCTGCAGTAATCTGCATGCTTTCGCTGACATGTCCGCTTGGCAGTTTCACACATTGCAATCTATCTTTGATATAACTCTTTAATAAATTTAAAGCTTTCCCACGAACCCCATAGAAAACAGAACTATAGAGAACACTAACTCTATGAATGCTTTTTGTTTATAGATCTTCGTTGCTATTAATTGGTTTGAAGAGAAATTACAAGCCCATCAGTTTGAACAAATAAGTTGCCCATCCGTAGCCGTGTCTGTGAAGCCATTATGTCAATATTTGGCCTTTCAGTTGCGATCACACATTTGTTATGCAATAATTTATTTTTCTACTTTTTTGTTAATTCGTTGGTCTGTACATAGAGGCGGTATAGAACTATTCATTGGGAATTTATTCTTTATTTCGGGAAACCAAGGACTTTTATCACCCATAGATGCATACAGATATAAAGTAATTTATTATTTGATATTATTTTTAAAGCTTATTTAAATATTTTTAAACATATTTAGAATCTCCACTATTGTAGTATATTATATGCATAGAAATGTTATAAAAATATGTAATGAATGATATGTACATACTTACGTATGCAAAATACTGCTAATATTCTTAACAAATATTTTTGTATTTGTACTTATTGAAAGCAACCCATAGATTAACTATTTACACGCTAAAAGTTTTTGAGCTAATAAGGTATGAATGATAAACATTGGTTAGTAATTATAATTTGTATACATTTTTTTTATTTTACATCTATGTATGTGCAAGCAAGCATATTTTATTGTCAGAAATTGAAATATGTAAATGTGTGCTAAAGGTATTGAATGTTTATTCTATCCTATATAATAATGTTGGCAATTACTTTCGATATTAAATAAATAGAAAATAACAAATATTGCAATCGGCACGAAAACATATTTTCTTCAAACCGTAGAACAATAAATAAAAGGCGTATGTTGACAGTTCAAGGTGATTAATAATACTAATGTCGCCGCGGGATGGTTAAAAATTATCATTGTATTAGATCGGTATTTGTTGCGCTCGTGAGTTGGAAAGACGGGGGTATGTTGACACATGAGTGTACAAGTGGCGCCAACGCCGACGTGGGAACACATCTTACTACTCGCTGATGTGTTCCGGCGCATCGTCATTTGTTTCTGTAAATAAGAGAGATGTCCTGCGTCTAAGCGCTTGGTTTGTTTTCCCGCGTCCGAAAGTATGTAAATCTAGTGCGATCCGTTTAGCTCACAAGGCCTCTCCGTCAGAGTCAAAGCTCGTTCTGTCGTCCTTTTAAAAGAAAAAAAAAAGTTACGATTCTTACGTCCCCGATGCGTTATCCTATAAATAACGAGCGCGAGCCTCTACTAGGAAGTAATGCAATTAGTGCTCTTATAAATATGTCAGCGCGAATATAAAAGCACTTAATCGTTTTGGGCGATGAATGCTAAAATAATGTGCCATTATTTATGAAGCATTGTCCATTCAGAGTTGAATGAATACTCATTGTGTCAGCTTGCGGCGACCTCAGTGATACGCAAAACCCCTTGCCCGTCTTTCAAGAAGTCGGGAGACAAAAATTTTCCAGATAAACACCTTCAAAACATCCGTTAAGGAATAAAATATGATTCGAATTTGAATTTGTTAAGCAATTCTAACGAAAATAAGTTTATTATTATTTGAACTATACTAAAACTAATATTTGCATTTCACAAGTAATGTAAAGCTATAAATATTATTATAGACGTGATTATTATTAAAATCAATTTATTTACCAAATATAAGTTACATAAATCATGATTGTTAACTGACATTGCTGCTATGATCCTTATGAATTACATGCTTGGAAAGAGACTTCAATGTAAAAAATTGTTTGAAATTTACTCTAAATATTATTAGAAATCGTTCAGGTTTAAGTTGGGCATTTCGAGTGTGGTGCACACGTATATATCTGTTGTAACCTCCATATTGTCAGTCGGACTTAGTGGATCTATAGTTATCTACTTATATTCTTCTGTTACATAAATAAACCAAGATAAAACACATCATTATTATTACAGCAAAAAGTTGATAAAAAATAGAATAAGGCGCCTCGCTAATTGTATATCGCACATTTTAATGAGAGTTTGTCATACTAAATGCCATGGGCATTACTTAAGGATACTCTCTACTCAAGGATACTGTGTTGCTAAGGAACTTTAACTTTGGAAGGTGCAATTTTACTTTTAAAATCGGCCTAAATTTCCTTCATCCAAAATAACGTTTAAACGTTATACTCAAACTTTATCAGAACACGTATTAATTAATTCAATGTTGTGGCACTATGTAATAATACTTATAGGACATTTTGACGTTATTTCTACTTACTAACATTACTTGAAGGTAATTTTTACTTAAATTTTACTTACTATAAATTCAAGGTGGCTGCGTAATTGCACTTACTTTGACAGAATTACAATAAAGTAAGTTTTATTTCATCGACTTGATATCATCAGATAATACGCTAACACCTAAAATCTCGTATTTGTGAAGTTTAAATTATGGAATCTGAAAATGATATTTCAGGGAAGATAATTTGAATTGCATGAAAAATGTGTCCAAATCTCCTCTGACGAAGTGAAAAGATCGCATTTTAAGAGATGGCTTCGTGAATGATTTAGATGTTCCGGCCAATATAATACTGTGCCGCTACCCTCTGATGGGGAACTAACTCTACCTCTAAATATGAACACCTACTCCAAACAGGTGTTGATGAGATTTGCCCTGAAACTCTGAAATTGCTGATCGTGAAGGTTTTAAAGAACTGCTATGACTTCAAAGCAAAAACAACGTTCGCCAATTGGTGTCAAATTTGTTTTGCTGATAAAATTATGTCAATCATTCCAGGATCCTAGTCATACAGAATGTAGTAAGCGCTCTACGTGCTCTCATTTCACAATCTGCAGTTGGTATCTACAGCATTGATGCCAATTTTCTACAGTGCATTTTTTGCAGTAAATTCACAGCTCTGTTTATTACCATGAATTTGTTTGATTGTATTATTCCCGTGTTCTTTGTGCTTCTGTTTAACTCAATTTTTTATCTGCTCTCGTGCTGTATTTTTAGACACCCCTAGAACAGGTTCTGAGCCTATATATAAAGCAGATGATCCCTTTTTGCTAACTCATCCGCTTTTTTGTTGTCTTCGACTTTATTGCGATCCATCAGACTATTTAATTCTTAAATATATTGTCAAACCAGCCTAGATTGTATATTGGAGTACTAGTGCCCTCAATATCGACTAACTGTCTGTCGCAATATAGATCCGCTTATTTTCATAAGCCCTCTGACTGATGTTGAAAGACCACGGCATATTCCTTCCACCTTCCTAGTGGAAGGGTGATCATCATATTTCTCACCCCGCTGTAGATTGCAGTTCCAGTCCTGTTTTCGGTTTTTTGATCTGTCGGTAACCCAGATCAATTCTCTAAAACTGCCTCTGCAGTTGGATTGATTCCAGCATATCCAATCCGTGATTTCCCCCTTAAAATTTCTTTGAAAAAAAATATGTCGAAATTATGTGGCCTGATCTCATTCCCAAAAGGTTGCCTTCCACATGACGGACGATATTATTGCATCCCAATGCTACATATCTGCCACTTGGTACTTCTTTCAATCGGAGATGCCCCATTCTTGTGTCGCCCAGTCTCACGAAATGGAGAGGAGAGAGGATCAGGAGGCATTCCATTGCTGCTGTCGAAGTAATCCTCCTTGCTACTGTCATTCCTAAACACCAAGCCTCTGTATCTTGCAAAGTTCAGTTACATCAGTTAGCTGCTGCACCTCTGTCCATCATAACAGAGATGCATTAATGATCATAGGTCTGACCAAGGTAATTCAGTATATCATATTAGGTCTTAACTTCCATATTTTTCCATGAGCTCTTATAGCCAACATAAGTGTTGTCTCCGCCTTAGTTTTAATCCCTTGAAGCTGTCGATTCCAAGTAAGCTCAGAGTCTAAGATGATACCAAGGTATTTCACTTCCTTTGACAACTTTATTTCTTCACTTTGAAGGTGTAGGGGTCCAAGACCATCTACGGTTCTTTTTTTTTGTATGAATTCTATTGTGGTCGCTTAGGAACTGATATGTAGGGCTTCCTCCTCTGTGCATGCTTGTACAATCTGTGACGTGTTCTAAATTTTGTCTCGCGCAACACTGCCATGTCTAGCTTTACTAATAACTCATCCACAACCATGTTCCACACCAGTGTCTCTCACATAATGTTGTGTAAACCGATCTCCCTTTAAACGTGCAGTTTATCAACCTACAGCTTGTTTCAGCGATCCCTTTCTTCCTCGATGTTTTGGAGATTAATGCTGCTGAAGTATTACAGAATGCTCCTTCTACGTCGAGAATGTGCACAAAACACTTGCTTGGTTTGGCAAAGCATGCTCAGCCCTGTGTATGTGGTGACATAAGGCGGTCTCTGTAGATTTTCTTACTTGATACGCATATTGGTCTTGATGTAATGGTTGGCATGGTAATACATTATTCCTTATGTGTTTATCTAACACATGACATCAGATGTATTGCTATCCGAGACTTTGCTCCATACTGTCCTGTTTTGCAGGTTTTGGAATGGAACTGCAGGCCATGCCAGTGCGAGACCTCCCGTGAGTAACATACTAAGCTTCTGCAACAAACGTTCTGGGCTTTTTTGTAGCATAATTGGACAAAAGGCCTCTGATCCTGGCGACTTAAGTATATTGTTTGTATGAGTTAATTGCCCATTTTACTTTTTCCACATTCATCACTATCTTTGCTACCTGCCAGTGCTCCTGGGATGCCTGCCTCGCAGATTCTAGATCTGTTTACGTTTTATAAGCGCCATTGCCATGATCTAGTTTCTTCGCATAACTTCGTAACATTCTCGTATTTCGGGCGATAGCATACGAACTTCGATCATTGTGATAGCCCATGCGGTGACGTATGCACCAGCCGTCACTGAGTCTTGCAGTGATGAATGGTAATTCTAGAGGCCGGTAAATGCACCCGAAAAAGTGAAAAGGTACTGGTGAACCTTCGACAATGGCACAAAACTGACCAAAAACTATTTTTCTTTAATATTGCACTCAAAATAGCTAATAAATGAATATTTGTTAATTTTAAACGCTGAGGAATTATTATAGAATAGACGTCTAAATCGATAATGAAAACAAGAATTATTAAGAAAAGAACCATTTCGAAATGGTAAAGTAAAGTATATCTTAAGAGTGCATTGTCATTTTTTTGGTGACATCATCATATTTACCAGAAAACTTGTAACAGTTATGTCTTTAATACGCCCGAAATTCTTTAAATGATCCAGGTGTGCACTTTCAGCCTTTTCATGTCAGATCAGACAAAAGAATGAGATGGAAATATAGTTGAAGATTTACAGAAACTTCATGGCAGAGGGTAACTTAGAGTGTTAACAATTTGAGAAGTTCCATTACAGTTGCAGTCAATGGCAAAGTCAAATTACACTCCTTAAAGTAACACTCTATGGAGTATACAAACTGACAATTTTTATTCTTCAAATTTACGATTTACAGTTCGCTTAAAAGCAGTAAATTTATGTTTTTTATATGTACTTTTTTAAATCAAACAGACGCTCATAGTAATGGGTGTGGAAGTCTTGAAGCTAGGATTTCAAAATCACCTTTGATTTTATTTAGTTTTATATGCCCATCTCTAGTATACAAAAGAAAAGAAACAAATACACCCTGAATAACTATGGCGGTATGATAACATTATTATGTAGCAAGGTATGAAGATAAATATTTCTTTAAAACACTCATAAGAGTCACTTATATCAGTTTGGTTTTGTTTTAATGCCTTCATATAGCTCATAACCGGTTGGTTGTAAAATATCTCGCATGTAACAATCGTTGTAGTAGAATTATAAAGTAAAAACTTCAATTTTACAGCAGATCTTGCCTAATATACCATTACTCGTTCGTACATCTCGCTACAATAAAATCAATACGAAATTGACGGCGCTTTCTGTGTAACGTAGGCGCCACGAATATTCATCCCGTGACTCGCGTAATTCAATAAATCAGGCAATATCGTATGAGGTACGATGAATGTCATCATTCCATTTGGTTTTAGGCATACAGGAGCAACTACCGCGCCATCCAGACCGGTTAAGTGTGCCTCGGAGCTGATAAGGGTACTATAATACAGGAAGCTACTGAAATGTGTGAACTGCTTACTATACAAAATCAGGTTGATTGCTCCCATAAATAAGACTCGGTGCCCAACCAACGGAGAGGATAATTGGGGACGAGTAAAGCGCGATTATTGTACGCGACTTGATGATTTATATGGGTAGTTGCGCGTAAGAGCCGGTAGACAAAACAGCACCGCAGTGTGCGTAACAAACACCACCGCAATATATGCTTTCATGTATGTAACGCATATATACTTACATACGATGTATGTATCGTGTGGTAGTAGGTGGCTTAGTCATAACCTTGTGAAGAGTAAACCTGTTCATCTCGGCCGGTATAATTTTATACGGACCCATTTTATTATTTTATGCCAGGAAATTCCACATTGTTTTCGACAAATATTTGCAGCCGATAGTCGTAAAGCTAAAAATACCACGCGGACGCCCTTTCGACATATTCGACGGCGTTCACCCGCATTTATGAATATATTATTGGGACGACGCGTCGCGTCGCCGCGAATTACGCTAAACTAAATTATTCGGCCAACGGGCGAAGATATGAGTAATCGACAAGGAGGATGATCTCGATCTAATTTAATTTTAGATGGATACCGAGATTTTGAATCAAAATTCAAGTATAGATACTGACGATTCACCTAGTGCGTCAATGCGAAACAATTATGTTATCTTTTATGGAAGTAGGTTAAAAATGTGCGATTCTATCACCATTTATATAATATGTATATTTATGTATTGAGATATAATTTCCTCGTGAACATTTATTTACAGTTGGCAACAACATAAAAAGCATCAAATTTTAATTTTAGTTACAAAACAATCTGTTAAATTAAAATAAATTATTATAAATATTATTTAATTAAAAAGAAAGCTTTTAAAATGTGCCGATTCTAATTTTTCTTATTTCTTCCGTGACATGTTTATTTTTTTTATATTAACAAATTGCACAGGCTTTTGTTAGGGTTCCTAGCTGGAATCGAGGAGAATTCTTAAGAATCAGGATCGTTTGAGTTCTCGAGGGCTGGAATGGGTTTGGATTCATAGTGAGTTCCTTAGTGGAGCTTTTCGAAGTCTGAGAAGAATCTTCGTTCTCTAACTACGGTACTCACATTCTTTGTGAACCGGGATTAAATTTAACGTGGATTGAGTTTAGGTAAGTAAAATTTCTTTTTGGTAGCTCTTTTTTTAAACTTAAATCGAGGATTTCACTGATATAGGTCCTGCCTCTTGGAAAATTTATTGTTATCTGATTCATTTGCACAGAAGGACGCTTTACCTCTCTATTTTTTTCAGTTTCGGCCCCCTCTTTCCAGATTTGTGGTTCATCAATCGGTTAACGGGATTTGTGTCACGAGATCTGCCAAGTGAACTTCACTAACAAAAAATCAATTAAACTAATTTATATTTACAGTATAAAATTGTATTGTACAGGACAGTTGAAAGTGAGTGAAATACGCATATAAACAGCGTAAATGAAATTGGATGAATAGTCTACACAAATTAAGACAAGTAATTTTATCACAAACACATATAACTAGGTACATCTAATGTTAATATTACGTTACTTTTACAGTTTTGCTTTTCTCCTCTTAGTGTTTTTCAAATAGATACAAATATATAGAAAATGCAATATTCTGAAAATGCACAAGTGGTATAAAGTTTTTATTACAATAGATCTAGATCACTACCTACAATACATTAATAATGTATAACGGTAACATAAAAATATATTTTTTTTTTAAATTGAATCCCAAAAAAGATAAGAATCCCATCATACTACGATGAAAAGCACTATTTATTTTTAATTGTTTATTATGCAGATACACTGATATTGTATTCATCGAACACCTTGAAATACGAACAAATATTCACGGGCATATAAGTCGATACACTGCTCATGTACCCACCGTGGCGCACACACTGCTCATACGTCTACAAAATCTCCATATGTAACTCATCTGAATATACTCAACATGTACACTAATGTGTACCCAATGAAAGTGTACAATTTACGCTTTATCTACGGAGTACATATTTCTCGTAATCCACGTATGCCTTTATGTACGCAAAGAGCCCAACACCAGTAAGCTGTGAATACACTCGAAACAACGTTAAAACGAAATACTGTGATGGAAGAGGAATCAAATAAAAAAAAATGAAGAGAATTTTAAAAGATGATTTGTTTTATTTGCGTTAATTTTTCACTGATGTCGCACTGTGAACTTGCCTATATCCTGTCGATATTACAATTTAGCAAGCTTTAAGGTTCTTGATATATATCATCATCAAATTTAAACAAAAGAAAGCGTAAATTTCAGGTAAATCAGCACTATTACTATATGTAGATGACCTACTTATTCTGGCATCGAATAGATTAACTGATTGATTTGAGCACTGAATATAGATCATCTCTCTATCCCTTTAACACCGCCTATTGTATTATTCCGTAGTTACGTAATAAATAATCTTTAAATAAAGAGGTGTTAATTCCCTTAACTAGGCTGAGCAGCCTGTGTGGTATTTTTTTTCCGACAGGTCGGCTTTCAAGTTGATTGCTTTCCGCAATGGTAGTCATGTTAGGAGTTCGAAATATACAAATAGAACAGCGATGGGTTTAAAATTATATGAATTTTGGAACGCAAAAGATTACATTTAATTAAGATATATTATAATGCAGTGTATTTCATATATATTGCTTAATTTTAAAATAGAAGTGATAGATATAGATATAACATCGCATTGTCGGCGTGCATAATGGAACTTAAATTGCAGACTCCACGGACACGTGTACAATGTGACTGCAAGGCATTAGAGCGCAAAGAAAAATAAAATTAGAAGATTTTCTATTTGAATCTGTTGGCAACCACTAACATGGAGATGAGATCTTATATCTTCACTTTTTATTCAAACAGGTTGGTGAATTGAAACACTCTGTTAGAAGAAGCTCAATTTGACATTAATGTGTTCAAGGACCGAAAAAATAGTATATTATTGTATTATCACTATCAATTACAAAATTTCTGTTCCAGATTATAATCTTTTATTCACATATTTTCTTTGTGCATGACATTTCAATTGACAAATTTACATATTTTTTAAAACAAAAACAGTTAACAAAAATCTCGGTTGAGTGAGTTCACATGCTAGATAAGAATATATATCAAATTGTCAAAATTAATCCTGACATTTATTCATGTCAAATAGGCCACTTATTTCTGCTATTTCCTAAAGATTAATGAAAAATCATGGATTGCAGCTATGGGATTTTAGCTTACAAAGAATTTTCTTTCTATCAAGAGCACACGCGTTTGAGCCCTAAATAAAACCTGCCTGCCTATTAAAAACCAAAATATGCCACAGCATGCTGAAGGTAATGAGGGTAAGATAAAAAATAAAATCAGAACTGGTGCCAACCATCCCTGGTCTTTTATACACAGAAGAAATATACAACTAGCTTTCTTGATAAGCCATCTTTCTCCTCTCATTATGTTGGCAATTCTATGGAGCGAAAGCAAAGGCTAAGTAAACAGGCACTTCTATAATTTATTTATTAATTAGGTAATTCAATTTATTTCATTTCTACAGGGAGAAAAATAATATTATATCATAAATATAATTAATGCTATTAACTCAGGAACAATAATACATTATCTAATATCACGTATGCATTCATATATTACTGTTTATTAGAAAAAATATACTGTTTAATACAATTATAATGTAACTAATTATAAAATTTGCTGTAATTATTTTTATTATCTATTTTGTTTTGACTATGTATTGCTGTGGACCCATATAACCCTTTTATCACTGAGGTATTTTAAGTTGCATATTATGGTTGTTGTGATTTCTTTATGCGTACAGCTGATTTTCAATTTACCGAGAATTTTCACAACCTTGTTTTGTTTTCAATAATTTTAATTTAAGAGTTTATTGTATGATTTTAATTATGTAGTATTAAGTTTTTTTTTAATTAATCCAGTCACTCAAATGTCTATTGTTCGCTTGTGCTGATTTTATGCGTATTCTATTTAATATTGTCGTTGTAATGTTCTACGTCTGCGTTGTACGAATTTTGAGAGAGGGATTTTTGTAAGAAAAACAATTGTAGGATTTTGTTAAGGAGTTCCTTGTTCGACTATTGATGTGAGTAGACATATTTCGTAAATCATTGACGCCATTTTGTATTGAACATTTTAATTTTATGTTCTTCTTTAATTATAGTCAATCAAGGATTTTTTATTGTAATTGTTAATGTATTAAAGTGTACACTTTGTTGATATAAGATCAATTATTATTTTTTTGTTTAGGTAGATTTATTTTAGTTTATTTGTTCATTTATATTTTGATAGAGTTAATTTTTGTGTTAATCTATTTTGCTGTATCATTTTATTTTTCTATCACCTCGTTTGGGTGAGTAGAAGCATTGTTCTTTCATTTGGCTTTTTCATTTTTTGTAAATTTCTAGCATTTGTCCACGCTTAGATTATTTTAATTTGTGAAACCACATGGATAGAAATTCAAAGGTTTTATATATTGAGTAATCTTCCTGAATTAATAAAACCTTTCTTTTTTCTTTGCATAGGAAATTGCATTGTCCTATTTTAAATTAGAGTCTAGTGCAGTTTTTATTTTAGGCCAGAACCTTCAGTTCAAGGTTTTTTCTGCACAACTGTATTTTAGCCCGTTTTATTAAATAAATTTATTGTTTAATGGCGTCAATGGGTTAAAAATTCTGTTCTTTTATTTTATATTAAACCTTTACAATTTTTCGTGTAATTAAGAAAGTCTGATTTCATTTACTCACAATTTACTTTTCGTGGTTAGATTAAAGTTTTAATTAATAGATTAATAGTTCTTTTGTTCATTAAATATCTTTTCCGTTGAGCTAGCTAATATATTTTTTCTTTTTCATTTTAAAATCATTTTTAGCTTTTTTATTTAATTCAATTAATACACAGCAGTATATTAAAGTTGTTTTACAATATTTTTTGGTTCTTCTCAAAGGGTTGTATAGAATCTATAAAATAAAACAGTAAACTATGAAAAATTAACCAAGCACATTAGATTAGATTAGGGTTGGGGTGGCCATACGGACCTATTTCACCGTAACTTGTTCAGATCTATTGCGATCCTCTTCATCCTACAAGCTGGCGCATGCGTCATCGAGGAGGCTATAATATAGATCGAATTTCTTCGTATAACTTCGTAACATAGTATCTTACACGCGATATCATACGAAAAACCGCCGCTGCCTAGAAGGCACTCTCTAACCTTACCTTCTAAATTACACCTATCATCTTTGAGAACGGTTCCTTTATGAAATTATTAGCTGTGGGGTTTCCTACGCCCAGTACTAGAAACTTTGTCCTCGCTAGACCATCGCAGTGGCACAGCACGTAAATTGGGGTTTCTTCCTTCCCTTTGCAGAACCTGCAAATAGTGTCATCTGCTAGGTCGGTTATATCTATGCCTATTTAGTCTACAATCACCCATCAATAGACCTGCTATCGCCCTCTCTTTAATCAGTAGATCTATCGTAAATTTAGGCCTCTATTCTTCTAGGAACTCGTTTGCCTTCTTTGTGCTGGTGACTTTTGCCATCACTCATTATGTATCCATTCACTAGTGCTTTTTTTTATTTATTATACGATAACGTCGAATGAAGGGCTAGCTCCAACGAGAGACCTGGACGAACCTCATCTGGTCAGATCGTCTGTTTCCTTATTTCCCTTCACGCCCGAGTAGCTCATTTCATTTGGGTGCCCACTTCATTTAGAGCGCTTAGGTAGGCCCAACCAGCTTAGAGTCAGTATTTGCGGAACTGATCGATTTAAGTGTCGCCTGGCTGTCAGAGAAAATAGCAACGCCTTTGCCTAACCAAGTCCATCCAATTACATTACATTATATACAACCACAGAAGAGAATAACCAGAAAAGGCGAAGTTACGAACTCTTAAGCTATTAAGTTTATGTAAGTCCTTCGTTCATATTCGTTTTGTAAATTACAACATCAGTATCTGCCTGGAGAAATGACGCAGAATGATATTTAATATTACACAGCCGTGAGCGAATATTCCGATTTATTCGAGTGATATTTATAAGCATTGATGTTGCTTGTTAATCATTTAGAATCACTGCGTCTCATGTAAAAAAACATGTTCAGTTAAATAAAACTCTTATTATTATTTCAACACGTCAAATTACGGACATCAATTCGTATCAAACTAATGACGCGTTTTATAGTTCTAAATATTTGGCAGGCTTTAGAAAGTTGATTGATTGACTTCTAGTTTGTAAATCGATATCTAGGTGTCATGTGCGCGTAATCTAACACTTCCTACGGGCAAAACCTACCGTAAATGGATGAATAATTGGCTATAACGGTGGCTCTAAAGCCCACAGTGGCCTATGGGAGTTATTAGATCGCTATCGGGACACACGGCGGTAAACCGGTGGACAGGTTCATGTGTCTTACGGCCACTGAAATCTACTTTTGTTATTTAGATGTATCATTAAACTACCTTATATATCAGTAAGTAGAGGAGAGCTATTTCTGTGCATGTCCCCGGCTCGTTAACGCACACAAGCTTACCGAATCCAGCCTTCGCTCCGTTTCCCGATATACTTAGATTAAATTAAATCCCTCGCTGAAGTTGTTTCAATTACACAGAAGGTAAGGTCGTGTATCGAATTACCCCTCGCGAGAGATATGAGTCTAATGAAATTTTACACTAAATCACGCGGTAAACGAGGTAACGTAAATAGAAGTAGACGTTAAAAAGCGTACGGCCATAAATATCGCCTCATTTCGGCTATTTTATTAAGCCGTTATTGAGGATCGGGTATTACATTTTAAAAACAGGATCACGAATCCGTCTGAATAATTCGACAATTTATAATATTTACGTGCCCGCATGAGTAGTTTATTGCGGGCACGGAACGAAATATTAATTTTTCGCTGGTATACAAGACGAATTTTGTTAGATCAAATGGCGTATGTAAGTATTTAGGTTAGCTATACGTATTTTCACGCTAGTTTCACGCACTGAGGTCGATATCCTTTTGAGTATAATCGAATACGTTTTAGTTCTTATTTCCGAAAATATCCTTTTAAGTTAGGAATGAAATTTAATTGCAAGTAAACGCATTTAAATAAAAGTTAATTTTTTGCCGGAGCCGGTAACATAATCAAGTTTACTTACTCATAAACCATTAAGTAGAAACAGAAAAATCTTGAGAATTTAATATTAGGTAAAGCTCTGTAACTGTTTAGTACTTATCGAAAATCATTATGAGATAATATATATGTTGAAATTAACAGCGATGTGAATTGTGCGTTATGGAAGGTTTGTAAATTTTTGCATCATATATACTTTATCACTGTCTAATTAATGTTACTGAATCAATTTACAAATTTTGCGGTACTCTGATGTTTGTCGTGCACATCGAATAATGCCTACCATGAAAATGTGCAACCACAGTTCGGTGATTCGATACACACACGGATCATTATTCTCCCATATATGATCCTGTGCTCCCATTTTCTAGATGCAATAAAGTACTGCGTCGTTCATATCCTTAGAAATTAGTATCTAGAAATAATTACCGACATATCAGAGAATAATAATTACTACAATGATATTAGTTGAACTGGTTTACTCACTAATTGAATTTACTCCAGAGAGTTAATTCATAGATTTACTTATCTGTATATAAGCCATCGGGATATTTACGATTTTATTGCTCACTTAATCATTCATTTGCGCGATACGGTTGATTTAAACTGCTTTAATAGAATACTTAGGGTATATAGACGACAGCAAATTAATAATTTCTTGGTTTAGCTGCTAAACATAATTCATTTTATATTTCAATAATTGTTTAATTTTTCTTAAAATGAATTCTTGGCATTTGATGCATCTTTTTGAGATTCACATGACTTATTTACTTCCTCCCCACCCGTAGAAAAGTAGGTATTTTAGGTACATTAAGTCAGTAAAGTATTTGAACACCGTGCATTTTTTACATACAGTCACAACCGAAAAGAAATATCAACAGTATTAATTTGTAAGATATTTACAAATTGCTTATAAAACTCTATGCATTACAATTCAAATGGGAAATTTTTTTTATTAAATTAAAACAAAAATTTTAAGCCAATAAAGTATTTGAACAAATATGACATATAGTAATTAACAACTTCTGGCATATTTTGTTTCATAAGTTATTATTATCCAAGGCACTTTTAATTTTTAGTCTGTTTGGCAAAGAAGTAACAAGCTTTGTAACCAGCATGACTACTAGTGATATTTTCTCCATAGTTTTCTCAAGGCATTGTATCAAGCCAGGCTTATTTGAAATATTTTTCTTCCTTAATTCCAGGTCCAATATATGCCAATGGTTTTCGATTGGATCTAAATTCGGACTTTAAGGAGGATGTGGTAGTACTTTGGGCACTCTGTATGGAACAATTCCTTAACAATGCACGAGGCGTGCTTAACATCATTGTCATGTAACAACATATAGTCAGTTTTGATGTTAAACTTTTCTACAGTTTTTGGAACTTTTGCAGAATGTTCAAAAGTCTTTGGGATCTAAAATTCCTTCAATAAAATGCAACTGACCGACATCTTTGTATAACATACTAAACAGTAAGAAATTCGTGTAATTTTGGCTAGTGTATTGCGTAAAATTTTAGTGTAGTGTATACAGTTATGTTATCAATGACCTGTTTCGATTTAAAGTTAGTAAAATTTTATTTTCTGCTCTGTAGTAGGATGCAGGTTAAATACATTCTACTAGTACAGAAATTGCCGTGAAGATGGCGGTTCTCCTATTTCACTGCATTAGCTTTCCATATTCGATATAAGTTTTCTACATGATGGCAGACATAACAATCAAATATTTATTACTTTATTACGCTAATTTAACGCATTCAATTGGGGGTAAATATACAAAATATTTTACGTGAATATTAATGGAAAAATTTCTGTTTCTTAGAAAAAAAAATCTGTAACATAATAACATTACTAAGATAAATATTAATATCCTCAGAAAGAACTTAACACTTTTCACAATTTGAAGATTATACATAAAAATAATATCTTTTATTCAAATAAATTACCTTAACAGCAAAAACATATGTTTTGGATATATGATATCAAGTACTTACGATTTTTTAATGTGTAGTTAAATTAATTAATTAATGTATAAAACGTACCCGAAAATTTTGTCAGTTTTACTTTTTTAAGTAAGTTTTTGTAGCAAATTCACGACGTTATTACATGTAATTTTTCTGTTTCACTATAGTAAAATTACTAGATATATTTTCTTACAGTGTCCGAGGTATCAGCTGTCAAAAACCTAATGATTCTCAAGACGTTTTCTGGTCAAAACGGCAGAACTGTGTTGTAGTTTGGTACATACACACCTATTGTGGTTAAAGCAAATACTGTAAGAACATCTAAGCTATGGAGGTCATTCTATGTAATACCCTAAGAAACGCTAAACATTAATAGGTTCACATCTATGAAAAGTAAACCATCGGTTTTTTACCTCCTTTCTTATAACATTAGCTGAAGTAAAAAAGACTCACCTTAATTCGCGTTGCTGAGCAAATGAAATCTGCAACAGACTTGATGGAATATAGTGTTATAGATTTGTCACTGACAAATCAATATTTCATTTTTCATACTCTCGTTAAGGCTGCATAGTAATTTTGACGTGCTTTTTGAAGGCGGCTATCGCATACTCTAAGAATGCGTCCGCTTTAACCTCTGAAAACGAAAGTCGCCACTATTAATAATATTACGTTACCAGCAGGTATATACACATATCGATATAATTGTGGTTGGTCTCCTTTCTCAAGATCACGGAACAATTTGTTTCGAGTACATGTGAACTAACTGGTAAACGTAAAACGCCGATACAGAAGAGGTGATTAATAAGTCGAGTGCAGGGACCACCCACCGTATTTATAAACAAGCATTCATGACTAATGGTTGAAGATTACAGTAATAATCGTGTCATCATAAGCGAGAGATTGGGTAAGAGCAGGGCTGAGCGTCGGTAAACCCTTCGACCGGTAATTGCGGACACTTTCGGTTGTCTAATCACAAAGCTGCGTTTCTATCACCAGCTCGTTAGATTACCGGTGACGCTGCATCTTCAGACTGGTGTAATTTTAATGCGAACGCCCCTGGAAGTCCCTCAGATTCATCGTCTTTTTATTGCGCCCGGACAATAACTTAACGTTTATAGTTGTAGAAACAAAAAGTGTGTATTAAGAGCAAATAAAGATTGACTCTTGCCTTAAATATTGACGAATAGTTGCGGGGAATAAACAGAGACGAACGTGACTAAGACATATTTTTAGTATCTACGATTATACAGCGACTAAATATAGGTTCTTTTTGAGTTACGCGGTTAAGTTTCTTGTGAAAAGCTCGCGCACACACTTATCAACCAAAACTGAGCATTGACAATGAATCTTAAGTATGTAAATTGCGTCATAAGAATACGTGTAATTTTCTGCTGGAAGTACGTCATTATCAACGATGTTGCGTTTTGCAAATAAAAAACCTATAAAGGTGTGCCGAACAACTGCGATATCTTAGAAGATTTAGTCTATTAGGTGTCTTGCAAAATCTGCTTGTAAATAGTGGGCCGCATTCTACGCAACATAGGAAGCAAAGAACTCCTAGAATGACGGTACGCACCGGAATCTGAACTCAAGGTTCATCCAAGAAGGGTTGTAAATACAAAGGAATTTATGAAAAAAAAGTTTACAACAAGACAGTAATCATGACAACTACCAAGTTCCCCAAAGTACTCTTGTCTATCCAATTAGCACTTCTTCTCGAATGCTGGTTTCATTTCTTCTCATGGGACTCAGATCGCTTGGCTAAAGATGTGGTAGTTCCTAGTGACTTCGAAGTAATTTCGACAAAAAATACTCCAGTCGGTCTTTCATTCCGCCATTACTTCCGAACCCTTCATGTTTTGCAAGACGGTCATCGTAACGTAATCTGACTGTACTTCTATAACTCCATCATCGTTCTATGAAAACCAATTGATGGCAAAAAAGAAATCTGCCAAAACGGTAACTGAAAGCTTGAAATGAATATAAATGGACGTAGTGTTGGCAAAGCCACTTCAACACGACATCACTGCAAAATTGCAGGGGTGACTAAACTAGATAAAATTAAAAGTGAAATAATAAGAAGTGAACTAAAAGTTATGAGTGTAACAGAAGAAATTGAGCAACAGGAATTGAGGTGGTTTGGATACTTTGTTCGAATGGACGGAAACAGAACAGTGAAAGTAGTATGTGAAACAGAGATTGGGAAAAAGAGAAGAAGATGAAGGCCAAGAAGAAGATGGAATGATGAAGATGCAGAAATTTTTAAAAAAGAAAGGACCAGGCTGGACGCAAGCGAAAAGTAAAGCTAAGGACAGAAAGAAATGGAGAAAAATTATGGTAGAAGAGGTTGTGGATAAGTAAGTAAGTATTTTCGATGGACACACGAGGATTATGGGAAATTGAAATTAGTTTTATTTTCTTGCTTCTCTTTGTCTTGAAATTAATTCAGTTAATTTAAGAACGCGTAATTATTTTTTTAATTATATATATATATATATCTTATTTTCTTATTTTTATTTTATCTGTTTTTAGATATAAAAGATGCTGTAATGCTATAAAACTTGTCTGTTTTAACAACAGAATTAGCCAGGCTGTCATTAAAGCAGTCTCGAACCCAGTAACTAGGTCAAAAGTAGTTAGAGACTGCAAGCAATCCCTCAATGCACTGGCACGAGACTACACGGTGTCTCTGGGCTATAAAGGACAATGTAATAGCCGATGAACTAGCCAAGGAGGGCTCTAAGAGACACTTCATGGGTCCAGAGTCCGTATGTGGGATTACTAAGGATTCACCAAGAAGGGAGATCTGGAGCTGGTTAGATAAAGAAAGTACAAAGAAATGGAAGTCGACTGAAGGTCAACTCCATACCAAAACGCTGATAGGGGACGGGAATGCTAGTTTCTCTGATAACCTACTCAGGCGCAGTAAGAAAGAAGTTAAAACCATTACTGGGTTGGTAACTGGACGCTGTCCCCTGAAAAAGCATCTATACAACACAGGCCGGGTAAGCGAACAGTGGTGTAGAAGATGCGAACTACAGGAGGAAACGAGTTTACATGTAATCTGCACATGTGAGGAACTGAAGGTACTTAGGCAAAAATATTTTGGGAGAGATCGTTTGGAGCCCTCGAAGGTTCTCAAGTTTCCACTGGGCAAGATACTGGGCTTTATAGAAGAACATCCAAGCTGCTCGAGTGGAAATAAGAGACTTAATATGGATGGTACAATGAACACCTAGCTCAAGTGCCCGGACATTAAGTGCCCACCCTAACTTTAATGAATGAATGAAATGAACAGAATTATTATAAAGCAGAAATCAAATTTTCAAAAAAGTGCCTACCTCATCACCAGAGATCCTGCTCCTAATATCTTACATATTTAAATAAGTTAAATAATAGTATTGGGATGGACGTAGTTTCATTCGTTTGCATTGCTATGAGTGAATATTGCAGTGCAAAATTAGAGAAAGAATGAAACGAATGCTCAAAGTTGCTTTCACGACGTGAGCGGATATATTTTGTGAAAGGTAAGGGCAAGGAGCACAGCGTGGCTTTTATAATAGGTTACACTATAGTTTCGACAAATAACTTATTGATAAAATAAATAGTAAATTGTTTACAGACAAATATGTTGCTACACGTTTATTCTGGTGAAGGCAATATGAAAAATTTACTTCATAAACAAATGCTTCATTGATGCGTATGCTAAAATATCAGTTTCAGATGTAAAAATTATATTTGTTGCGACAACTTTAGCATAACAATTTAGCACCTACTTGCGTATATTTGTATACGAATCATAAAAAAAAAATGAGCAACTCAGTTTGCTCCTAATTATCAACATTTTGGTAACAAAACTTAATATTTGATATAATTTGATCTGAAGATCCACAATACCTAATATCTTAGTTTTATAGTTATATATTGTATATATTGAATCATCAGCATTAGCAAGGCAAAAATAAGTGTTTCATAAAATCGTGTGTGGCGAATAATGTACTAATTTCGATTCAAAATCTACCATCAAATATTGTTTTAATCTTCATATCAATGAAGCGCTACTGATTCACCGAACCATTTAGATGTTTTATACGTTGCGTCATATTAACTGGGAAATTACGACAATTACGGTATTTACCATGCCGAAAGGCATTGCACCTCGAGCTCCGCACTTCCTCACATTCCTGAATCGACCTGTGCTGCGTCTTAATATTACGCTTGTATCTTGTCCCCAATTATTGTAAAGGGTAATTTGACATTCATCTTACACTTTTGAGTATTTGGATAATCGATTGAAAACATATTGAACAAAAGTACTTAATAAAAGGAATAATTTTGATAATTACCACAATTACACATAATGGGCTAGTAAAAATATAGTAAAGGATAATACGCTTGGCTTTTGAATATCAAATTGCGCTTTAAAACACCATATATCTATTATCTAAATTAGAACGATAAATACAACAATATTTACTTGTTATGTATCGCTAAATTGCATTCGCAGACACAATTATGTATGCGTGGATCGTGTCCTTACGAAATAATAATATATGCGTATGTATAGCCAATTAGGTATACCAGGTTGAACATACGAAAAATGTAGTACCTACATAGATTCAAAAGAATCTTGATGAAGAGATCTCCGGAGTTGATTTCGCAAGGTAATTACAATACTCACTACTTTCTGTATGATAAACGACCGGCTTGATTTTATCAATATTCAATTGTTTACTAATCGCCACGCCCACGTCGTTCATTTGCAGTATTCTTGCTTACACCATCACCCACAGTTAACCGAACGTTTACGTAAGATGCATTTGAGGAGTAGTACGGCAATTAGGGCTACTCCTACAACAGTAATAGAATGTCCCCTAGACCTCCATTCCGCTTGTTGGGAATAATTTGAAGGTCAAAAAATAGGAGTTCTCGGTTTGTAAACAAGAATCTTTTGCAAGTGTACAGGATTGAGGCGTATCCAAGTAATAGAAATTGTAAAATGTAAGCTGCAGTTCGAATAAGCTGTAATCAATCCAACTATACACACAGACTCTGTGAATTGGTTTACATATCAATCAAAAAAAAAATAAAATAAACGTGAATGGAAGTGGAACTGGTAGGTACTCTTAATGAAGTAAGAACAATGTTCACCACTCTACCAGGAAAATATGTTGTTATTCAAGCAGAAGGATAGGTAATATTGCAACAGAATTCAATAAGAAGGCTTTTCAAAATAGGTGGAACTGCATTGCAATACATAACTAGGCAATACTGAAGGCATTAGTGAAACCCAAGGTGCAACAAGGACCATTTTAGGAATATTAGAAAACTGAATAGCCTGACAAACCGCAATAAAGTTACTTTACCACAGCTGCCTGAAGAACGTTCAGGAATTGAGGGAAGTGGGAAAAGCTGTTGGATAAGTAAAAACAAAAATGATTCTTGACTTCATATATAGGCCCATAACCTGCCACCAGAAGTGTCCAAAAATATAGCACAAGGGCAGATAAAGAGCTGGATTCAAGAATATTCATAGAAAGGCTATTAAGAAAGTAGACTGGCGAACTACTAAAGCTTAGTAGAAATCTAAGAAGTAAATTTCCTAACAGGTCAGTGCGCACTGGAAGAGAACACCTATTGGAATCAACATTGGAAGATAACGCATCCACCAGGAGTATTAATAAGATTAGCCAAGACTAGTAATCTTTGGCAAACTAAAAATGAACTCAGACGATCGAGGTTAGTACAGGGCATCAGGAATGACTGGTATGTTTTAATAGGTAAGAGAAATGAGGGACTAATTGCAAAAATCCGAGATTCTGTCAGACGGTTCCCAAAAAGAAAAGATATGTTTTTGCTGACAGTTAATGTAAATATACAATATACACATCTAGAGAGGTAATGATAAACTGTTTACCATAATATTAAAAGAATAAAAAGCTTATACACTCATTAGTACAACAGCTGGCAGGAATCTACTATTACTTATGGGTAATTTGTTTTACCAAAATGTATGGATATTATTTGGATATGTACGTCCATTAAATTAGCTTAAGAGTACAAAGTTAATTTCATTAATATTGAAAGAACGGTGACAAACAGATGTTACAGTCCACATCTTATTAATAGGTTTCCATATTTATTTTTTGAGCATTATTTTTGGGAAAAATTTATTTAATTTTTCCTCTAACCCAATACATGTGACCAAACGCACTTTTTGCGCAGGTTCTGCATACTATGAGCGATTGTGTAACAATAAAGCACATATATAGAAAGGGATATCCAAAGTGTACTCCAATTTATCTGTGTTTCTGATCGTGAAGGCGCGAGCAGACAGTTAGTCCGTCCCCCAGACGGTCTGAAACCGAACAAAACCGAATAACTCGGTACCCTTAATTAAGAATGAAATTAAAAACAATAACTCAACATTTTATGTGTTTCTACGGCATGACGCGAAACGGAGCGCCGTGTGAGATCTTTCACTGGAAATAAATAACCTTAATAAATGGTGCAACATTCCGATATATACGCAACACATATAATATATATACGGGTGACCATCGAACTTTCTCACTAGATCTTTCTTGAAACACAAGAATTTGTTTTCGAAACTTGTTCTCATGAGGAGAAAATTTTCATCTTTATAGCATTTGCTATCAACTTCCTTATTTCTTATCGATTCAATAAGCTTATTGCACATTTGAAGTTAGGTTTTATTAGGGTGGACTAAAAATGATTCTTAAAATATTTGCTGATTTTTTTGCTGCTATTTTGTTGAATTTTTGACATTTGCAATATTTCGAACAAAATGAAATTATTCATAAGAAATTAGACATTAAGATTCTTTGCATGCACTAATGCGAATGCAAATACCAGGACAAAGGTATTCAGTGTAGTGGAGTTCATCATCAAATCATATACAGGTAATCAAAAACCCGTCTTCAATATGGATGTCTTTGAATTAATTAAATTAATACTTTTGTTTCCCAAGCAAGACATGAGATTTCTATATTACAGTATTGATTCTAGTGTAAAATCCAACATATGTCAGTATAAGGGTAGAATATACGTAAGATAAAATGAAGGATGATACACTGCGACCTAAAATATCTGTGATGTGCTCTTATTCTTGCTCCTTTTCAACTGAGCGTCCAATCCCATTTCTTGTTATAAAAAGTGCAGAATGTGAGAAGCTCCAGCTTAGCTAAATCCCACTGTTCGATTTCACAATGCTGCGCAATTTGAGAAGAGATAGATAGCTGTCCCATCCTCTTCCTCATTAGAATCTCCACATAAATTCCCTTGCTAATCCAAACTTACTCAGATGTTCCTGTTCCCTTTCTGTTAATATACGAAAATTGTTCTGAGAATAGGTTAGTAGGTTCCCAGAAGAGTTTTAATTTGCTTCATTTCTGGCAGAGGAAAATCCCAATAGTGGGATCTCCTTTGTTCTTTCCAGTTTCTTCAGTATTATATTGTTACTTATTCTGTTGCTGTATCAGGCATTTTTTGCAAGATTAGCTGTTATTAGTTTTCTTCCATTCCTCTAAGTCCCGAACCCCACAAAAGGGTTACCTTGTTCCTTTTGCCTGGTTAGTTGAATTTTCCTAGGCACTCCCATACCATCTTTGAGTTGATTATGTATGAGCTGAGTGCATTGATGGCTGCTTGACAATCAGACACAATGATAATCTCCCGTTTTCTGTCAGTATCAAACCGAACCAATCTTTCAATAGCATGTATTTTCTACTGAAAGATGCTTGCATATTTTCGGGTACCATTTCATGGCATATCTATTGAATTTGAAAATGATATTTTAGTCCCACCCGCTCTTGTAGCAAAGCTTGGTGGTAAATTCTTTTACAATCTGAATTTTGTAGACGTATCATTCATTGGCCTGCTCCAGGTTTGATCACCTTCATCTTTGATCATTCTGAGTGTAGTTGTTTTTGCTACGCCTTCTACCATGATGTGGAGCAGGCTGATGGCTGTAGTTGGGCAGGTTCTCATAGAACGGTTAAACATATATAATTATTCTTGATACTTGTGAAATTTTGTACTTTTTGCGTAAAGTTGCTTAAAAAATGTAAAAACTCCTTTCAAAGCTCCTAATAAAATTATTCTTAGACTCTTTAGAAACCTTCTATACATTGTTACATTGGTACAAATTTATGGTGTTTGTAATTTATTAGTGTTATATGTTTATTAGTGTAATTTATTAGTGTTATTCAATGGTACTAGTTTAGTGTTCTACGTAGTCTTCACAGTGTCAACGAGTAATATCTCTTATATGAACTGTTAATCCTACGAACCCCTCTTAAAATTTAATCGACACTGTCAGAAGTCTTGGCACATTTATGTGTCATCTTCTGTAAAAATACATCACCTGTCATATAAATCTTTACGCATCATAATTTTGTAATAAACGTGCAAAATTACTATAGACATTCATGTAAAAATTTTTTTAAGAAAATTTACTGAAAATACTCAAATACTACAAATTTTTGTGAAAAATTACATAATAAACTGTAAAAAATACCTACTGTACTACTTCTAAATTTGTTGATATTGATGTCATGTGTGTGTCATGTTTTGCTTTGTATAAACACAATTGTACCTTAATAATGTATACATTGTATAAAAAGTAAAATTGCACCATGCATTTTTTTTTCGTGTTTTATTTAAATATTACTGTAGTTTAATGATGAAAATTTGTCTCTTGTACTGATCTTCCAAAATAAAAATAATGGGAATACCGAATATTTCCGGTTATACCGGAAACAAATGTCAACTTGCGTAATTGAAATAGACCACTCTGTATATTATTTCATCTTCTGATAGCATGTATTATTATAAACAGCACATTTACTCGTCATGAAGTATTTGTTACACAGGTAAAAATTTGAGGGAGTGAAATACGGGGGTCTCCGTTTTGGAAATATTTGTTCCAAAAAGGAGTTGCCGTAGCTAAAAACAGAAAGTATTTCCTCGGTTTTGTACAAAATCTCAACCAAAACGGAGAGATTGAATTTACTCCGTTTTCTAACATGATTTTCAAGGAAGAAATAATCTCCGTTTGCTCTCCGCATCTACACCACCGTATTTACGTCTAAATGTAAACAAATATCCCTAACTTACATTATATTTTCTCCTCACGGAGGTGATTAATTTGTTGCTTAACAGATGTTTTACTTCTAATACCTCAACGCCGAAAAGGAAAGGATACCTCCGACTGGAACATTTGTTCTCCAAATCGTAACTGTTTCCCTAACCATTTGAAAAATTGCAAGTTTGCATAGGCGTGCGCATTTATTAAAGCGATATCTAGTGCAGCGCATGTGCAACAAGTCTGGACGTGGTCATTTTGCAATAGGTTCGAGAATGGAGAAGGATATGTCGGAATGCACTGTACCTGAAATTTATAAAATACACATCAGAGAAAGTACGAAAACCGTAAAAGATGGGTAAGAGTTATGGGAGCAAACATCACCAAGGCAGATGTAGATAAAGCAGTAAGAAACTTGTGCATCCTTATTTAATTTTCAATCTACGAGGTACCAATTTTTAATTAACCCCCACTACATTCTAGGTGTTAGCTCCTGAATAAAAGCACGTTTGTCTTAGCTGAATCGTGTGTTTCAACTGTGTCGTGCCTTCAACCCCACGTCGGTACCAAACTCGAAGAAGGGACTATATTATGGATAAATTAAAGCAATCCAATGATGGTGCCTCTGTGACCGCAGAAGAGGACGTGGCTTAGTGTGTCTATTCTAGTAATCATTAGAAAATATATCCAAAATAATTCAAGAACTTGAGGTTCGACGACATTTTTGATGCATTTTTAATGATAAATAATAGAATAAATGCACTCAGCAATGGTGCTTCTGTCCACATAGAACAGCCCTCATTGATTAACTTCAATTATGATGTTAAACTTAGCTACTATGAGCTAGGTAACAAAATAAATTAAAAAATTAAAGTTAAAAACCTCTTTTTACTTAGAGAGATTCTCTTCTTCTCTTCCTAAATAATCCGCTCGAATCCTGTGGCAGGTACATTCTTAACGGAAATAAATTCATGTGTCAAGGATGAAATACATTCCGAAACGGAGTTAACATGTTTCCGTACCGGAAAATTTGATCCAATATGGAGCAAAATTTTTCTCTGGCGGAGAAAATTGTATTCACTGTGGATTTATTTAATACCGTCCGTTTGTTTATTGCGGATGTAATTATTTCCAGTGGAGTTCCTTACATTAGCAACGGAGATAATTTTATCTGATACAACAGTAGTATTGCAGTACATATGGGGGAAACAACATCCGTTATTCATTTTAATAACAGCATTGGAGTTAAAATTACTCATTTCGGAAACTTTTACATTTATTGCAAAAATAGTAAAACTGCATAAGAGAGACAAAATTGATCCTTAACAGATTAGGTTCCCTCGGTTAAAGAGTTTTTTTCCTCTATGGAAAGCAAAATTATCTCTGTATTCCATCCGTTTAGTAGCAAAACATTAACTCCGAAATGGAGGCTCCTTGAACGGATGGTCGCGAGGGACCACCGGGAAAAGAGTTGAAAAGGTGTTAGATTTCAACTCGCGGTATTTTTATCTGTGTACCTTAAAGGTTTCCACAAAATCAAAATTACTAGTAGCTGTTACGTTCTAATTATATGATATATCCGAAACTACTATCAAAATGGGGAACAAATATTAGGTTCTAATTATGCTATGGCGACGTAATCGTTACTTTTATAGGATGTAATAGTTATCTAGTGATAACGTGGCGGAGCTACGTATCTGGAACGTTCCGAAAAAGTAATTTCACTTTATATGGCATTGCAATTCATTGTTACTGTTCCGTTTTCATCTTTATACCTTTTTATAACATATTCAGTGTAACTGTTAGAATGAATAATATAATGATCCATGTGTATATAAAATAAATATGTCTGTTAGACCACTTATTGAATCGTGGATTTTGTACCAATGACGACATAAAATTAAAAACGCATACCATTTTATTGGTAAATATTAATGTGATAGCTCTTAAAAATCCGCTCGCCTCAAATGCTATGAAGTTTAATTGATAAAAATGATGTTAGCAACGCTTTTTTTTATTCAGCATATAGGTCAAGAAATGTACGTTACTCTGTTCTTATTAACTAAACATATGAATATATGGTGAAAATGAAAATTTGGATCTGTGTTGGGTTAGAATCTTGTTTATTTTATATATTATTCCATGGTAATTGTATTGTAATGGCGTATCCATTTTGTTTCACTTGGCATTTACGTTTTCGTATTCAAAGTAATATATACTAGAAGTGTATAACTCTGAAGTAATATTTACTAGATAGTAGCAGTTAATACTATCCTTTATCGTAAATATTACATGACCTATTAAATCTACTTTCAAGTTGTATATGTTACTATAACGTAATTAAATTCACTTTGAAGTAATATAATGCAACTTAAAAATAACTGAATTGACTTTCAAGTTCCGTGTGTAACTTTTAGCTTCTTTATAACGTTAAAGTTACATTAAATAATGATTGACCTATATAGCGACGGCACAATACTAGTGCAACATGTTCAAATTCAATTCAAATTTGTTTCTTGAGACGGCACTCATCTTATAGAGACCAAGTTTATAAAAATATTTAGGGACCCACTAGAGTATAACAGACGATATAGAGACCTATTACTTCCGTTTATAAGATGCAGTAATAGAAAATAAGATCACGTTATTGTAAGGAACAATAGGAAACTGTAGTTCTTTAATTTAAAGAGGCGATAAGTTTTCTTTTATTAGTTTTCATATCTGTGTCATAATTTTGAGAAAATATACATGCATAATAAAAACAAAAAGATAAAACCCAGATGTTGTGTTTTAACATTATTATTAGAAAGAATGGTTAATAGTCCTACTCAGCGCGGTGGACGAGGTTTCAATACAGATCTCGAGAAATCGTATCTGTTTACGTCACCGATATCTCAACGAGCCTCGATGACGTATGCGAAGTGTATCGAAGCCTCAATAAGCTAGCTTGCGTTAAACCACTACGCTTATATTGCACCTAGCAAAACCACTGCTCATCTAAATACCTTTAAACTCTACCACTTTATGATTAAATTTCCCATAAAGTTGTATATATTTGGAATGGTTACTTTAAGGTGGTAGTCAAATGTAACTTTTTGGTTAAAGGTACATATAGTCGCCCTAGGAAGTAATGATTACGTAATTGTAACACAAAAAAAATGTCTATAATTTTGACAGGTAATATCTACGTGTTGCTCACCTCAATCCTACCGAATATATTACTAGTGGGTCATGATTACAATAAGGTCAGATTTTGATAGCATATGTTAATAACGCCAACTTTTTATCTGTAACTATGTGCACGAATTAACTTTAGAGTGACTCGACAAGTAAGAATGACGTAACAATTACTATTTTATTAGCACCATGAAGTAATAAACCTTAAAGTAATTTATTTGGTGGCCACGACGCAACTGCAACTACAGATATGTCGTCTTACTAGATATCCGTTCAAAGTTGGTAATTGTAGTAAAAAATACGTAACATTGACTATAATGAAGTAGTTGCGTCTATAGCAGTGGTAATCACAACTAAATATGCTGCTTGAGTTGTTGAGTGTTCCCTCCACCTATCGTTGCTAATATACCAGGAAAACGAATTTTAAGCTATTTTAGAAAAAAAAAAAAAACAAAATTGAATCAAAATTGCACCATTTTATTTTAAACAAATTGTTGATTATGATATCAACAACCTGTATACCGAAAGTGTTATAGAGTTGACATTATTTCCCTTAAATACATTATAGTTTGTCATGATTACTCCGTGAGTTTGTCATATTCCTACTAGTTTAGAAGTTTAAAATTTAATGAGCTAACTGGCTGTAGAACGCCTGTATATATGCATACGTACTTATAAATTTACTTTTTTATATGTACATGGCACAAAGGTAACTCTGCACTATATATAGGTAATCTACTCCGCAATCGTCCAAATTTACGTTTGTGCCATGTAACTTACAGATATAAAATGTACAACAGGCTTCAGTATATAAGAATGTTGGTTTTGTGTGGCCGCACGTGCAGATTCTCAAGCATTATCTCATTAGATGAAATCTCGAAATATATGGCGAAAAATTTCGTATTGCAAAATTTGATATATTATTCATCGAGTGTAATGAGAATACAATCAAATTATAGGAAATAAAAGACGTTTGGATTTGCAGACACATATCCTATATAGCACCACAAATAAAACACACACTGCTTGGGAGCATGAAACTGCAAGGACGTTATATATAGATAATAAACTTTAATACTCACTACCAGCGATTTTATGGATATGCATTATTTACTTTCAATGAAAAGCGCGGAATTTCGCATCGGTAATAAAATTCAGTTGTTTATCGAATTACTCAAATTTACTACTCCAAACAAAAATTACAAGCAATTGAGCAGAAGCTAATGACCATAGGCCACACAGTTTAACAGCGAGGAATCCTATTTATTGAAATATTAGAGTTGGCAACTCATGCCAAGATATGCTTTCACATTTAATGGCTTCTATATTTTACGTTTTATACATCCAGTGCTACATTAACGGGATCAATGGATACAATTATATAGCACCATGTTGCTTTTATGCGGTTGGGATATATGTCCCGTCATACAATGGCAACTCTCTAGCAAGCGATCGCCAATAATTTTGTTTAGTATTTATTTGGCTTAATGTTTATTTTTGTTCGTAAAATCCCGGCATTACGTATTGCTGTAGAATGGAACCCCGGGTTTCGGAAATTTAAATGTGTATTTTTATTTATTCCAAATCAGTCTTGTCAAAACAATGATAGAGTTTCCACAATTCTAATATTTGTTTATTTTGTAAAGATTTTGTTAATTGAGTTAATTGTTTGTATCATTTTATTTGTTCAGTTGTGTATAGTTAATTTCATTTATTTGTACATTTTGCGTACTCCAGTATTGTATAGTTTATATGCTAGTTTTTTCTTTGCGATGCGTTGCGCCGTCATCGCACGCAGAAGATGTAAATTTCATATATATGCGAGGGTTACCTTAGAGGCCGGGCAGTTACCAGACAGACGAGCGCGTGTCTGTTTGTTTTGTTTCTTGGTTACCGTTCCTGGTAATTTTGTTTTAATTTTAGGATGTAGTTCGTTCTTTTGAAATTTTTAAAATCGTCCATCTAGTAATTCGTTTATTAATTAGTGTTATATCGTTGTGCACAATTTACATGTAAGGCTCTTTAATAATTTTCGTTTTAGAAGCGATCGCGTTTAGAGTTTAAATTTTCCGTTTTTTTTGTAGTTTTCAAATTAATTTTATTTTAATCACCTCGGGGTAGGTGAAGTGAAGCTGTGAGCTTGATTTAAATTTCATTTTTAATTTTGGTTGTTTCTCTACGTTATTTGAATTAATTTGTAGTTTGCTTTGAATTTTTGAAACCACGTGGATTTTTTGTGGTATAAGAAATTCCTTCTAGAACGAATTCACCATTTTGTTTGCTAAAGGATTTGCATTGTCCTTTTTAATTGTAGAGTCATATGCAGGTTTGTTTTTTGCCAGAATCTTATATTCAGGTTTTAATTTTTCTGTAATTTGTATTAAATGTTTTTTTTTTTTTCTTTTACAATAAAAGTAATGATTTTAAATATCATCTTAAATAGTTCTTTTATTTTTGAATCAGCCATTTCAATTTTTGGGGAATTAAAAGAAAGTCAATTTTGCAAACGCCCACTATTACTTTTTAAGATAGTTACTCTGAGATGTAAGAATCTCTGGCGCCCTTTTAAATTCATTTTTGCTGAGCTAGCTAAATTAATTTTGTCATTTTTAATTTCTTTAAACTTGTATGCTTGGACAATCAGTTCACAGCATATATTTATGGCGCCCAACGTAGAGGCACGATATTTTTGTCCTTTTTTAAATTGTAAATTCTCATGCAGGTTTTGATTTTCAGCAAAGACCTTCTGTCTTTGTTTTTTTTTATGGGATTGCTTCGTCCTTTTGTCATTTTAGATTCATGCAGTTTTTGAGCATATATTTATGGCAATCCCAACGTGAGGCACGACATCATTGTAATTGTAATTAGTAAGATTAGAATCCCGTGTTTAGAATTTGTGAAAATTTCTCGTTGCGTTGACAAGACTGATCGTGTGCGTTTTATAAACTTTTTATGTACACCGCTGCGAGAATGAAGATGGACAGGACCACGAGGGATCAGGAAGTGGACGTTCCTGGAGACCAGAGTTGGCGGAGCCAAGGAACTTATGGCAGGAAGGAGTCGGTTGTGGCAGGACAAAAGGGAAGGATGGACGAAAAGGAAATTGTGGCAGGAACAAAGGGAAGGATGGATGAAAAGGATATTCAGAGAGATGGAGGAAACAGGACTAACAATAAGGAAAGTATTAATAGTATGAATGATATGATGGCAATGATAAAAGAGTTATTGAGTGCTACTAATAAAGAATTGATTGCTAATAAAAAAGAATTGATACAGGAATATGACAGAAGTATTGAGAAAATTGATGGATGGTTAAAAAAAGATTACAGTGTTTTTGATAAAGAAAAGAAAGATATTCAGACGGAAGGGGATAAAATCAATCGGGGTTCAGATACTTCTAATGAGGAGAAAGTTGATGATAATGTTGTTAATTTGAGTAAAGAAAGGGAAGTTGAAGTTGTTGATGATTTAGATAAAGAAAGGGAAGATAAAGTTGATGAAAATGTTGATGTTTTGAATAAAGAAAGGGAAGAGAAAGTTGTTGATGATTTTGGTAGAGAAAGGGAAGAGGATGATAATGTTAATAATTTAGGTAGAGAAGAGGAAAATGTTGATGATGATTTAAGTAGAGAAAAGGAGAATGAAAATGTTGTTGATGATAAAAATGTTGATGATGAAAAGGATGATGAAAAAATGAAATATTGTGATGATAGTTTTAAGTTTGAAATACAAGGTTGCGGAAAAGTTAGAGGTGATGATATACAAGGTAGCGAAAAAGTTGTTGGAGATGTTGGATCCGAAGAGGATATCGAGGTTGAGGTTTTTGGTGAGTTAGAGGTAGAGAAAGAAGAAGTCAACAATTCCAAGGAGAATTCCAGAATAGTCACAATTCCAGAAGAATTCCCAGAAGTAATCAACAATTCCCAAGAAGAATTCCAGAAGTAGTCAACAATTCCCAAGAAGAATTCCCAGAAGAAGTTATCAATTCCCACAAAGAATCCCCAGATATTCCAAAGAATCCCAATGTCGAAAATCAAAGTGAAATCAATTCTGATGAGAAGAATGAAGCTGAAGTTACCGAAATTTCGATCCAGAATGTATCCCTACAAAATAAGTTGCCCATTATTGTCGATGATGATGAACACTCTCTTCAAGTAGAGTCAAACCCTGTCAAATTTAAGAATCCCGTTCCTGAAGCCATGTTGGAGCACAATTAAAAGAATGTTTCTGTTTTTCGAGTTATCCTTCTGGAATTACAAGCGAGAGGTACATCCATGGAGTGGAGAAGTTCTTCATGATGCAGACCCACCACTGCCACACCGACTGCCACATCGACTGCCACACCGACTGCTATGCGATTGCTGTTCGAAACTGGATCAACCGGATGGTATGTTGGACACTCCACCAGACTCCGGGTAGTTGTCAGCACCTGGAAGTGACGTTTTCACCCTGTGTGCGGAGATACGGTATTGTTCGTTTGGTGCGGGAAACTTTAGAATATTAATTTTTCGTGTGCGTACAATTTTTAAAGAGAAACACTCAATTTTCTCCGAAACTTTCGTTTTCTCGTCAATAATTGGGAGATATGCTGTAGAATGGCACCCCGGGTTTCGGAAATTTAAATGTGTATTTTTATTTATTCCAAATCAGTCTTGTCAAAACAATGATAGAGTTTCCACAATTCTAATATTTGTTTATTTTGTAAAGATTTTGTTAATTGAGTTAATTGTTTGTATCATTTTATTTGTTCAGTTGTGTATAGTTAATTTCATTTATTTGTACATTTTGCGTACTCCAGTATTGTATAGTTTATATGCTAGTTTTTTCTTTGCGATGCGTTGCGCCGTCATCGCACGCAGAAGATGTAAATTTCATATATATGCGAGGGTTACCTTAGAGGCCCGGGCAGTTACCAGACAGACGAGCGCGTGGTCTGTTTTGTTTTGTTTCTTGGTTACCGTTTCTGGTAATTTGTTTTAATTTTTAAGATGTAGTTCGTTCTTTTGAAATTTTTAAAATCGTCCATCTAGTAATTCGTTTATTAATTAGTGTTATATCGTTGTGCACAATTTACATGTAAGGCTCTTTAATAATTTTCGTTTTAGAAGCGATCGCGTTTAGAGTTTAAATTTCCGTTTTTTTTGTAGTTTTCAAATTAATTTTATTTTAATCACCTCGGGGTAGGTGAAGTGAAGCTGTGAGCTTGATTTAAATTTCATTTTTAATTTTGGTTGTTTCTCTACGTTATTTGAATTAATTTGTAGTTTGCTTTGAATTTTTGAAACCACGTGGATTTTTTGTGGTATAAGAAATTTCTTCTAGAACGAATTCACCATTTTGTTTGCTAAAGGATTTGCATTCTCCTTTTTAAATTGTAGAGTCATATGCAGGTTTGTTTTTTGCCAGAATCTTATATTCATGGTTTTAATTTTCCTGTAATTTGTATTAAATGTTTTTTTTTTTCTTTTACAATAAAAGTTAATGATTTTAAATATCATCTTAAATAGTTCTTTTATTTTTGAATCAGCCATTTCAATTTTTGGGGATTTAAAAGAAAGTCAATTTTGCAAACGCCCACTATTACTTTTTAAGATAGTTACTCTGAGATGTAAGAATCTCTGGCGCCCTTTTAAATTCATTTTTGCTGAGCTAGCTAAATTAATTTTGTCATTTTTAATTTCTTTAAACTTGTATGCTTGGACAATCAGTTCACAGCAGTATATACACATGCATGCACAAAATATAGCGGAATTGCAGAAGTATGACTATTCTTTCATTGCGTAGGCAATGTATTTTTCAATAGCATATATATTGGTTTATACACAGCAACCTAATCAGACAATTCGATTAGAACATCAACAATTGAAATTGGAGAAGCAAATTTATTGTTTATTTATCGATAATCAGCAATGAAATACTTCAAACAATACATCGAACCATACGAACTTACCTTGATTTGACCTTAAAACCGTTTCAAAGGTGATGAAGCATCGGAAGTGATAACAAAGTGGAGAATGAAAACATAGACACAAATACAGAAGTATTGTTAGTTCTTGATATCAGTGGAGGATCATCTTATTGAATTTGAAGAAAGAACTAATATTATTTAACGGTATTTTACATAAATATACGTGACATACTTACAAATTTGGGATACACGTTTGGGAAAGCAGTTTCCCTAACATAAATCGGTAAATCGCGATTACTCTTATCGTCTCATTGACGTATTTTATTACTTAAAAGCGTAAACTTTTCACCATCGACATACTACTTTTCATAATCTTTCACTTAAACCCAACTTATACCGAATAAAACTTATCTAATCGCTTTATGGTAATTATGAAGTTTTAAAGAAGACGTGAAGTCCGCCGTCTATATGGCGTGTACCTACAACGCTGGAAGAAATTTTTTGATACGCAATGGCCGATTATTAATCAATCCTTAATTAAACTACTTTAAATGAACATACATTCCATTGTCCTTTTATAGCATTTTGTAGTATTATTAACAGTTTTCGGAGGAGATGACTGGGAGAGAAATCAAGTGGCAATGGACTCGTAGAATGTGTCGGAGAAGGTTCAGTTTATAGTAGACCGGCTCATCCATCATTCGGGCAACGTACACGATACTACACATATTCGAGTCTGTCGATCCATCAATAGTAACATTAGCGTACAGCGAGTCCAATTAGTCAACGAGCGCTATCGTCCCAACTGCCAGCACCGACCGAAATCACGGACTGTCACTATTTCCGATTGATTCGAAATCACATTAATTCGTGTAATTCATATTTTTATTCGAGTGCCACGCACATTGCAACACCGCATATCTGGAAATGGAAATTAACCAGCGGTAATTGCATTGCTGTAGACCGCAAATTTTCACACAATTTATCTTCAATTAAACTCTGAAAGAGCGTTCAATACGCTGTTGAAGCCATACTAAATTATACTGGTTGCAACAAATACCTACCCAATTCTTTACTGCATATTTAAAAAAACAAAGATGCATTAAGACGTCTACGGACGTATGGTTGGTTGCATAAGTTTCAATAATCCTAAAATTTCATTTTTCTATTTTGCGTTCATAAAAACGCAATTGTAACACGCTTTTGCGTATCGAAAAGTGCTTCATTGTGATACGCCTTTTTTCATTTCTATAGGTTGGCTGTATTGAATACATTATGACAGAAAGCAAAATTGACGTTTAATGCATGTAAATTGTAAATACTTTAATCAAAAATTCTATACAAATTTAGTTTACATTGTTATTGTTATGAAACGTGGAATTACTGTATACATTTACACTGACGGAACAAGTATCTTGACCATGTATTGTTATGCCAGGCAAATTCTTCGTAACAAAGTTTTGCTGAGTTATGTTATTGGCTTTAATGGTAGACTCTTGTGATTGAGAATCATTCGATGATATAACTCTAGAAGACAGATGTACTTGGCCTGATAAGTTGTGCGCTACAGCACTTTACTTTTCATAGATGTTTCGATGTAACCCTCAGCTACCGCAGATGACTTCCATCCACCATGGACGTTTTATAGTCAGCAAATCACTGCCTGCGTCTGCTAAGTGTGTAGCACTAGAACTCTGAAGCAATGTCCAGTATAAAGCTCTGAATTGGGCAATTTTAGAAAATCAGCTATTAATTTAGGCATTTTGCCAATCGTATTAATTCCAATCGGGCACGATATACAATAACCATTGCGATATGTAAGGAAGAATCTTGAATGATTATATTTTTTTGGTCGCAGGCGACATATTTTTTAATTACAGTAATCCATCTTTCATCCGTAATTGCAAAAACTCTTACGATATTATTTTTGTTTTAGGTATGTCACCAAAATAATATCACTCTTAAATTCTAAATCATGTATGGACATATTTGTTAATTCATCTCGTCTACAGGCACCTGTGTAACCCATTATTAAAACGATCTAACATTAAATCCATTACATAAAAAATTACATTTTGCAAATAATATCGTACCTTTATTGCTAAATACAATGCGTCAGAAACCTTTTCTATAAATTTATTAATATCTTCAATGCATAAATTTAGATTTCTTAGCCTCGTATCCCTCAGAGAATCGTTTTAAATAGGCTTGTAATTTAATATATTTTGATATGTCTGTATTTTTATAAATGGAAAAGCAAGAACGAAGCATGGAATACATAGACCATAAGGTAGAAGATTTTTATTTTTACCTTGTAATTCAAAATATGCCAATAAAATGTTTTCAGATATTGTGTTGACATTATTCTGTACAGCCATAGTTCAAATTGATGGTAGCATTTTCATATACTGCTTTTGATTTTTCGGTAATAAATTTATGACGGCGTTATCCGCAATTTCACGCAGTTGTGGTGGCGTACAAGATAAATTTGTCTCAGTATCACTCATTTTTTACAGTTACAGAGACTATATTATGAAATATATTGTTTAAACAATTAAACAGCCGAATTTGAATTTTGAATTCGTCAATGTCAATCGTATGTCATGTGACAACTTCATATAAAATAAAACTCAACATTTTTAATGAGATTTTTATTAAGTATTTATTATCAATTTATAATGCAAAATAGAAAAATAGTATAAAGGATCGTTTCATAAGGCTTTTTGTCGCACTCGTTCATTAGAAAACTCGCCTGCGGCTCGTTTTCTAAACTTGAACTCGTGCGACAAAATCATGTCTTATGAAACTCGTACTTTAATATACTATTAAGGAACTAACATCGAGTATTAACTAGTGGTTTTTGCACGAAACTTATGTTGCGATTCTGTGCAAATCTATAGCGTATATAAGACTTTCTGCGAGAGCTGTAAACATCTGTAACTGATATGGCTATTCTGTCCCATCCAAGATGGGGTCTTTGATTACAGCTCTATTTTTGATTTTAGGAAAAAGTGTTTTATACAAAAATTTTACAGAATTCAATGCTGCATGACCTACAAATATTTATTGACTATAAGAGGGTTCCAAGAGTAGGAAAACGCATACATACTCCGTTATTTTAAATGGAACTTCCTATATATTATTCCATTTTGAATTCTACAAAGAAATATAATGTTTAAATTTAGCCTAGGGTAACTTGATTTTTTAAATAGCACCCTATATCTTCGCTTATGCTAAATTAACTCCTATGCAAAGCCCTCTCAATTCATACTAAACATTTGTGACCATTCATGCAGAATATTGTAGGTAAATAAATCAATGAATTTTCATTAATTTTTCGGTCAGTTTAATATATAACTAAATGAAGCCGCAAATTAGGAAGCATACATCGGTATCAGATCATAATATACAAAACTAATAACGTTTTTTTCTGAAAGTAGAAAGAAATTTAATGTCATTCGTCTATGATTAGCAGAAACTACATTACCGATATTTCGTAGGCTATAGTAATTGTTTACTACCATAACCTGCCAAACAACCATTATATTTAATTAATACGAAAATATACACATGCGTCTACCATAAAAAATTATTGGTATACCTTAATATGCGGATGATGTTAGTTTAGTTATTAAACCAGAAAATACTGATACGACTAATAACATGGTTTCAGCAACTTTAAACACAATTAATAAATGGATGTATTCAAATAAGTTAATAATTAATGAACAAAAAACTAAATTTGTATATTTTCATAACAGAATTAAATCTATTGATACAATTCAAATAAATGATCATTTTTTTATTTAGATTCTTTTTCCAAAATTTTAGGAATAATCATAAATGAAAACTTAAAGTGGATTGATCATATTGATAATCTTTGTAGTGCGTTATCAAAAATGTGTTATGCCTTGAAACAACTCAAGAAAAAGTGTAACATTAGTTCTTTTTTGACTTTTTTGTCATTCTAATTTTATTTCTTGTATGCGGTTTGGGGTAATTCACTGGGGCTTATCGCACACTCTGAAAGAGTTTTCACAATTCAGAAGAAAGCTTCACGAATTATATATAATCTCGGCTATAGAAATTTTTCTAAAGAATATTTTAAAGTTAACGCTCTACTAACTTTTTATGATATTTATATACTTGATTTATTATTTTTTGTATTCAAGAATAAGCAATATCTTTTCGTACCTACTTTGTAGGATGTAAATTATATAATAACCTTCCTACTAATATTAAAAATGTTGCTAACTTTTTCCAATTCAAAAAAGCAATTAAAGAGTGTTTATTTAATTTGAATTATTACTGTGTTCAAGATTTTTATAGCGCATGTGCGTAAGCTATTTATTTCTGATGTGACGAATTTCTTGTTTATACTAGTTGTGTTTTTTGTCACTTGTATATTGCCTTTAGAAATTATTATTATAACTTTAACACTGTTAATTTTTATATTTGATCTTGAGCTTTTTCTTAGATATTTCATAGGGTTTTAATCTTGATATATCTTGCAGGTGCTGACAGCCTCAATTTCTGCCACCATAAAAGTTATAATAGATTTATAAAAAAAAAAGTTAAAATTTGCCCAGAATAAACAAACTTGTAAGTTAACTTATTGGACCTTATAGATTTGAGAATCCCACGCATTCTGTATAAATATATATTATTTGCATAATACAGAAACGTATAGATACCTGTACCCAATATTTGTCTGTGGCTATATGTGTAACTACCCACCTTATGGATTTTTTGTAAGGTATAGATTTATAAATTCATGAATTTACAGCTTTTTACTCAGAATCCCACCATTAGTTTGAAGAAATACAATTGCACAGTATGGACACGGCTTTTAAGATCATTTCTAAAATGAAACTATCAAGTGATTGCTTTGATGTACTTAATCGAGCTTTATACCAAGCAAACCAAAAACAAAATATAAAATTGAAAAGTTAAAAAAATTAAAAAATCATTGAGGAAAAAGTTATTCAAAGATAAGATGATAGCCTGGTACATGTTGCCCACGTGGGAAAGTAAGAAACGAGAAATTGTAAAATGTATATTAAAAAACTAGTTTCATGAAACACTTTCTCCACGAGTTTTTTAATGAATGAATGTTTTAGCGTATAAGTACAAAAACTTATACTATTATAAAATTACCTTAGTTTATAACAAAGTAAGAGTTTTGGAAAACCTATCAAGAGTGGCTCCTATCTGAAAACAATCCAGCAATAACATCCAACACTAGCTTATTGCATTCATTCGAGTGTGCCAAACCGTTTATTAAAGTGTTATTACATTATAGCCAACAGTTTTTACAGAATAAATTGTAAAACAATTATATCATCCTCGATCGGCGTGGTAAATTTTCCAGAATTTGTGAAAGTTAGATCAATATCAGAAAAATGAAGTATAGATGGATAAATTACTAACTCATGAGCGTAAGTCACTACAGATTATAAATGTGGCTTTACAAGTCAATGTATATAATAAATAACGGACCTATATTTTATTTCTATGAAATAGGTACCTGGACTGAATAAAATAAATTTGACAAAAACCATTCTAGAAAACGTCATCGCATATAGATGCAATGACGTTTTCTTTCTAATAGTAGAAGGATATAGTGAATCCAAACTGAGAAGTACATATGTCGTCATATCCGTTTTGAGCACTGGAATCGTCGGAAGAGTCTATTATACTAGCTTTAGGGGTGTTCCTGTCCCTTTGACAGAAGTATTTCATGTGATTTCTATCGTAAAAAAATCACCCCCACCACTAATGACATTAGTTCGTCTGATCTACGATGACGACATAGTACTTCTTATTTTGGGTTCACTCTAACATTGCATTGATTTAATGAAAGAGAGCACTAAATCTTGTTAAGAGAATGCTGAAATACATTGTATCTAAAACATCTGTGAAGTCAGTGTAAACCACAACTGTTTGTTCTCTAGTATCAAGATTTTAATTAATATACTGTGTTTTATTTTATTATTACACAACAAACTCAATTTAATTCCCAAATGCATGCTGTAGCAGATTTTGCGAATACAAAAATAAGACAAAAAATTAATAATATATGCTTTGTTTTAATACTATTTTAGATACACGAAACTACTAATAAATATGCAAATATGTGAACCTGCACAAAGGCAGAATATAAAAATATCTGATGAAACACATCGCATTATTTAATTATTTGGACTTTGTTCGTTATAAAAAGCGTTTCGTCAGCTAGCATATTTTATGGCTGCACATATTTTCAGGATGTGTCAACAGATTCCCTTCTCTCCAGCGAATTAAAACATTTGGATTTCGTAAAATCAACACGTATGATAATGCGACTATAATGCTTTTATTAAATATATGGTGTCCTTGTATAAAAACATTTTTCCTTATATTATCAACAAGCAAAGTTTTACTGCTTGTTTGGTTATACGTTAAATTAAATGGCCAAATCTTTATACTTCATCATAGATAATAATGAGCAAAACATCTATAAAGTCTACATTTCATATCCAAAACAAACAAAAAAACTACTTAACACCATGTTTATATTATCCATGAATTAATTAAATTATCGTTAATATATGTGTTAAGTAATCTACAATCTGAGTTTATGTGACATTTGTAAATTTCCTTTATAGCAGTTATGGAGTTATGGAAGAAGATATCGCAAAAGTTTAAAAGGTCAGTAGTACACATCATTCCTTCGAAAGTTAAAAGCAGTTGAAGGTAAGAGATGAAATTACCGCAATATGTAACAAATTTAAATCATCAGGTTTAGTTAGATTTAAATAGTTACGAACTGTTTTTTTAAGAGCATGTTCGTGTCTGTATGTACTAATTTTTATCATACATTATTACAGGATATGTTGTAATAGATGTGATAAGTAATCTTCTTTTGCAAACAATCCCAAACGCTTCAGCCGAGATAAATGAAAAGAAGACAGGAAAATACTTTAATCTCACGTTTACGTGCACACGTATATATTTTAAAGGTAATACAGATTGTCCCAACAATAAACTATATCATTAAGTAAACAAAGATCTTATATACAGAATTGATGATTAGTATTTTAAGATTATATTTTTATAAAAAGATAGATAAGAAGTAAAAGTAATGTACATAATTCCTTACAGATTCTTTAATAATATTGTTTTCGGTTTCGTCCTCAACAGAACATCATCAGACCAGAATTGTTAGCAGTCAAAATTTACTTGATGAGCTGATGATATTGTCGTATCCCTTCGCCTTAAGGGTTGGGAGTTAAAGCCACACGCTTTTTAAACTTAAATATGTATATCAATGAAAGCCAAAAGGGTACTTACCGTTTCTTTTAAAGCTACGGTGGGCTTACTTGGTTATAAAACACCACTTTACTCTCTACACTAAATTTATTAATAACACCACCCTCCTCAGCGATCACAACCTGAATGCCAGTATTGCGTCTTCAATCCCCTCGCAAGGGCGATGCTCGCAAAATCCCTGACGAGGTTCCGGCAATCCGACTGTCATCTTTATCTGTTTCTTAAGTCTTACTTATTTCTATGTAGTGGAATTTTCTGTCGCAATATCCTTTTGAGGGCGAAAATGTTATTAAAAATCTGTGAGCAATTAGACCACTTTTATATAATATTTATGTTTTCTTGAAATATGTAGTCATACAGAACCATTTGTATCATTTATATATTTATGTGCTAGGTAATACTGTTTAAGATCACTCACGTCTTCAAAGTGTGGACGACCTGTAAGATGTTAAACATTTTTTTTCACGAGGTAAAAAAGGAACATCAAATCAACTCTAAAGAGAATAGTGCTCTGAATTGTTATACACACAATCAGAAGCATTTCCAATATTTTACGATTGCACCGTTGCACCTATAGAAGAGGGAGAATTTTTAGTCGCTAAACAAAATCCCACTTCGTTACTAAAATTTACCCAGCCGTAATTCTTTTATGCGGTCGGAATATGAAAGAGCCATTGAAGTGAGCACCTTCTATGAAATGACTTCCTTTAATTGAAGGCCATGCTATGAAAGGAACCCTCAGCTTGCAATCCGTAATTTTCTTTTTGTGTCAAGATCTCTGTAGAAAAATGTGAACTGCCTAGTATGTAACGTAGTTGAATGTTGGATAAAACGCGTGGCTCTTTTTACATGTCGTTTGAGGGTTTAATAGGATTTTTTTTAAATAAAAAATGCTCACTTGGTTTAGTGCCTAACATAAACAATTATCTATTCGAAAATTTTCCATGTGCGTCACACATACACATCAACAGGTGTTCGGATCGAAAAATTGTACGTGCAAAAGGTTAAAATTTCGCCTTGAAAAATTTTATTGTTATATTTTGCGTGTTTGACGAAATTCTTCTCGAGCAAAAACTAACACGCGAAGCAATCGTAAAACCTTATTTATTATCCAATCATTATTTACTTTGATACGTTTTTATTACCGCTTAAGGTCTCTCTAATATACGCGTAATTGATTTACGATAATAAATAATTTACATCGATTTAAATCAAAGCCGGTAGCTAGTATTCTAGTTGACCCCAGACCCGATTTCTGGAAGAAACTTTAAAATTTGATTTGCCACCCATCGAAAGTTATATTCGAATTTAGTGTCATAATAAAAGCTAGCGCTTTATTACGTTTTAATGGAATTTAAAATTCAAATCGTCCCAATAAAAAACGAAACCGGGAATTTATTCACCGTAAATGTACGAGCAATGAGGATTTCAAGTGTAATCGAGTCGATTTTAGTGTATCGATTTGATCTTGTAGTGAAGAAGACCAATCGTATTCAAACGGCCTATCAAACGATTAATGTTCTTTATAGCATATGTAAGTTCACATTCTACAAATACAGAAGAGAAATAATTTTTAAATTATTTGATATATGCGGGATAATATAACTTTTATAATAAATGGCCAATACTTTTAATTTTTCCAAATTACAAGGTTATGTTTATTTGACACACCACAAGCGCTCCATTTATTGCAAAGCATTCTATTTATAAAACATGGTAATGATAATTGAATTGGATAGTTCCTTCAAATTTTTTGAAACATTAATGAATTGGTTTATTAAAGAGAAAATTTGGCTGATACTAGAAATATATCTGAAAAGACACAAGAGCTCAGTTTCGATCTAGTATGTTTTTACTTTCACTGATATGCATATATGAAAACACTTTTGAATTTCTCTTTTTAAGAAGTAATAATTGAATAAAATATTTTAGAGAATTTAAAGCAATGGTAAAGAAAAACAAAAAGAGAAGAAAATAAAAAAAATGTCGCTCTCATCAAGGCGCAGAATTTTGTAGTAAAGATTTTGAAATGTTTTTCAAGAAAGAAGGAATAATTCATCAGAAGACAAACCTATGCACGCCACAACAGAATGGGCTTGCAGAGAGGCAGAATCGCACCCTGGTTGAAAAGGCAAAGTGTCTTCTATTTGACGCAAAACTGGAAAAGAAATTTTGGGCGGAAGCCATAAACACAGTAAAATATCTGCGCAATAGGTGTGTTACCAGTGGTTTAAATGACAAGACTTCTTTTGAAATATGGAATGGTCGAAAATCGGATTTCTCAGGACTCTGTGACACGTCAGGTTTTGATACAGACGTTATTGAAAAATAAATTGAATAATATAAATTAGGTACGTAAATTACATGGAACTGTGTGCTATCGTTCTATCTTTAAATGTTTTTTTTTACTTTTCTTTTATACTGTTCTGCGGTACTTTCTGATGTAAATGTTAACAATAATCAGCCAGCATTTCACCGTGTACATCACTGACGTCGCCGAGATTCGGGAGAAGGAAATCCTAGTGTGAATGTAAAAAATATATTTTAAGGCTCATGTTAGAGCCCAGTTGATAGTAACTTCTAAGAAGTTTATTAACAATTGCTCCGTAATTTTCAGATTTTGTTTAAAATTTGAGTCACACTTTTAAAAGCATTCCAAACACCACATTCCGAGTCATTTAAAGTCTCTGTACACGTTTAATTTGAAATCCTATAAAAATTCCTATTTAAGTTTGGCATTTGAAATATTGGGAAATTTGTGTTGAAGGTATTGTAACTCATGACCATCCTTATCCATTGCTTTGACGAAATCCTTCATCAAACCTAGTTTAATGGCGGTAGAAATACTGCTTGAGTTTTTGGCAAATTCAGATCTCGAATCGACTTTAATTCTGACTGACTTACTAAGTGAGGTCCGTCCTCCAGAAATGGCAAATATTCACCATTGCCGGTCGATAACATGGAAATTTCTTCCTCTGCATTTGTAATAGCATATTCTTCACTCGAAACACCTACAGGCCTTGGTACTGGAACTTGTAACAGAAGACGCACTAGCGTAACTAATCTTGTACTTGATTTTGTTGTAGAACCCGAAAGTTTTCTTACAGCAAATGTAGCAATCAGACAAATGGTCCGTTTGTTCACATCGAATCATAGGTCTTGCGAATAGGATAGCGCTGTTCTTACCGTTTAACCAGCCCCCAAAGTAACATCACACTTTGCGCAGCAAATGTGATTAAAATGTTTTTAATTTTTAGACCAAAATAGTGGAAATATAAATTTATGTCGAGTAGTAAATTCTCCGCATACATAACAGAAGCTGTTGGGATTATTTGTACACGCACGGGACATTATGAAATAAAAAGACGTTCAGCTATCACAAATAGATTTAAATTGAATCTAACGAGCCATGCGTAGCTCCTTATATACTCACACAGCCAGAAATCTACAAATTCCTAGTTTATTGGCTGCAGAGCACAAATGGGGGTGGTTTGAATGCTGTGACGTAGGAAACCGGCAAGGATATGTTCAAACTTGTCCACTCAATGCTCGGCAGTACAGTATATCTTGTAATATCTTTCTTATATAAAAGTCACTTTGAAATTCTCTAAAATGTAATGTACTTTCTGAAAAAGCTATTTAAAATAATTTCTCAAAATCCTGATGTGATATGGAGCAAATTCAAAATTAGTTTGAGGGTCAACATGAAAAACGACATAAACTACACGTAATGGTGTATGAGAAAAAAAAATGTTGGGCAGTGTCTATCGAAGATTTGCTGGAGGTAGCTTTGCACGGTAATTGCATTATGACCCACGCAATCGTCTTGCTGAAACCAAAAAACAGCGCATTTCCACGTTTTGAAGGTTTTCTATGTAGAATAATACCAGTGTTTTGTGAAAGATGTAAATATCTTACCGCAATTAAATTTCCCTCAATAAAAAATGAACAATTATGTGGTCTCCTAAAAGATCTGCCCATACATTCACCTTTTGGGAATATTGAGTGCGAGCTTTGTATGTTATGTTTTAATTTTCCTTAGATCAATAGCGTATAACAGAGGGATTGTGACTAAACCAATCCATATATTCTTATGAGTGTCCTTTTAGATTAATTTAACTATTTTCTTGTTTTAGTGTACTATTCAAACAAACTAAATTAACGCTTTCACTAGTCATAATAACCATAAGCAAGTGCACTAGATATTTTTGTCTTGAATCAATAGCAAAATGTTTTGTACAGTTTTGTAATGTTCGTTCAAAGTTTAGAGCCCATTGCTCGTATTTAAATTTAAGACAGTGTTAAATTAACTGAGAAACGGTTAAGTGAATCATTTTTCCTCTCAGTAGGTACTTTTAACATTAATTATAACACATTTTGTGATACAATTACATATACAAATGTAATTCCTTATTACCTTTGCGATATTTTACATACTCCTGTTACTCTTTGTTGATGCATTAGAAAATCACTAATTAGTATTAGTCCGCAAAGCTACTCACTTCTTGCCACTGGTAATTTTTTGAATCAACAGCATAGTGAGCAAAAACGATGAATGAAGAATGATCCTACTTACTTGGCAGGCCTTGTACGCTGGATGTGTGGCTTATTGTTGCTTATCTGGTATTAATTAAGTTGAACGTTTAAAAGCACCATAAGTATGGCAAAGATTGAAAGCGATTGTACTGAATAATTGTCACTGATTTTATCTGTTAATTAAAATATTTGAAAGTAGCAGAAACGTTGCCATAACTTTCTATCCATCCCTAGTATAGGTATAAACGTTTTCATAATACGGCATGTGCATCCTGCGTCATAAACATTTATATGATTTTGTTTAATGGTTAGCGCATTCGCTATATTATTGAACATTTTCAATCACTTGACTTTTAAATGAATTAATTATATAATCTTAAAAAAAATCAGAAGATATTTTATAGTTTAAATAAGTAGCAATAAGGATATTTAGCTTTTTATATAATTATTGTGCATATATTTGCATAAAATTTGAATTTCTTATTTCTAGGTGGTCCAACTAGTAGCTTAGCGGCTACTGGCTGCTTATGCGCGCCGTGTACATATAGAGAAACATACCTTCCGGCGCTATAGAGTTAAAATACATATCAAGATGTCGTAAAATGTAACAGTAAGTGAACGGACTTTAAGTTCAGAGCACTGCCTTCTCGTTCTAATTGGTTAAATTCCCTGGTTGGATTCCCACGAGCGAAAGCTCACCCACCACGGACACGTGCTCTTATCTGAATCATAACTGCAATGTTGTTGGCTGTCATGTCGCCACCATAAACGGACAAAATATTGCGTACCCATTTAATTCGGTTTACACGCAACGGACCGGACAATGGCGCAGGTATACGGAGTATGGAATTTTAATTAATGCATTGTGTCTATGCGCTTCGCTAATACGGGCGCGTTAACAAATTGCACGCGAACTCTTTTTCTCTTTAACAAATTGCCGGAGAACGGCACCTACGGCGCGGCCGTAAAAATAGTCGCTTCGCCAACGGTCCACGTGAAATACTATTAACACTTAAACGTCCGTGGGATCATAGTTTATCAGCGGCGAAGAGGTCTTTGCAACGTATGCTAAGAATGATTTATTACTTCAACGTGTTTAACGATAAATATGTAAATATGATAAACCGGTAGCCTTACCGCAAGATTCCAGAGTCAAGTAACTGAAAATTATTACTCCTTTAGACAGTATGGGCGATAGCATTTCGAAGGTATCGTAACCAGAAACTGTCAAGTGGTTATCCCTAAGATAACATACAAAAATTTAATCACGCAAGGGAAAATTCTTATGTAATTTACGAAATAATAAAGAATCATCAGCTATAGCACTAGTTTTGTATCAATAGAGCACCTACTCTGACTTAAACGGCCTTTTTAGTTCTAACAGTGCAAAAATCAAATTTTAAAGACAGTTAGTTGGAAATTGAAAAAGAACAATCAGAAGTCTGAAGTTTAATTTTAGAGAGAGGCTAGAAGCGCCAACTAATTATTAATTAATATTAATTTAATTGCTAAGGAAAGGAAGATCCACTGTGCGCTGCACCAGGAAAAAGTTTGCTGATTCAACCAATAATTGGGGTTCACTCAAGCAATTTTTACGGTACGCACTAAAAACGATCATTGTTTATCAATACGTCATCACTGACTATTGCATAATATTTCGCCAGTTGCCGCTTTATTAATTATAGATCCCATATTAGTTATTTACCTAGTAAGTACATCTGACTGATATTTTATAATCGTGTTTACCCTGCTATTTGTCCGAAATATGCAAAATTACTGGTGTCAAACAGGAGAAGCTCCAGCTGTATAGTAATTTCTGTAACACATATAGATATCTAACGAATTTGCTGTTGTATATGCACAATAACATTTAGATCAGAGCCAAGCGGTAGAATCATAATAAGAAGAAAATGGTTCGACCTCTCATCGGTTACCTACTGTAATTACGGGGCAAATTAGTTGATTGTGCTGAAGTGATACCGTTGTATGCATTTAGAAAGCTACATTATTGACGTGGCATTGATTTTTAAATTAACTGATAAGACCTCATCCAACTGTGCATGAGGTAAACCACCAACAACAAATTCTAAAGTTGTTGAGGTACTTGTAATGTACAGCACCTACCAAAAAAAAGTTGACAACCTACGCGAAAATGTATGTGGCGAGCGCATTTAGGATGGACTATAGCTTTTACTACGACTGCGACTTATCGGTATGAACAGATATTATGTATGATTCGTTGTATATTTATCCAACACAGGTTTTCTTGTTTTTATAATTTAGTGTTTGTTATTAAGACATAAACAAGCACGCGTTGAAATAATATTTTTACATGTCCCTTGGTAAAATAGATTTTCTGTTTCTGAATGTTCTTATTTATTTACTAGAATAACTGATTTCGCATATACACGGTCAATGTGGAATATAGTGGATAGACAAGTTTCTTTCTTTCATTTTCGTAATTTTTAATTGCAACATTTAGCAATAAGTGAATTTGAGTATAAATAAAATATATAGTTTTCAATAGTAAATGCAAGGACATACTTTGCTAGTAACGTATATACACATGTGATACTGTAATAACAAAATGTTCTCACTATAAATTTATTTTATTGTTTTATCTAATTATAACATTTGCATAAATTCATTTCTTCAGTCTTGAAGCATCCAATATCTCCAGTCCCCATGATTATTTTCGATTACTTCCTAGTTACTTCATAGTTTATCTGTATTTTCTGGAATTAAGTCTTTATATATTCTGCTTTAATGCAACTCGAACATTTTCAATAGGACTTAAGTCCGGACTATTTAGAGGCCAGGTCAATACTTGTTAAACAAATGTTTGCGGAACCTATTCATTCTTGCACAATTTGCGGTTTCTGCACGGGACAGTTATCGTGCTGAAACATAAAATTGTCCTCATATTTACCGATGGCATCATGATATAAGGATGCCTTGATTTCTGCAACACCTGCTGCTTTCCTTTCTACTATTCAGTGTTTGAATTTTTTTACTATTAAAAATATAGGAGAGACCTAATATTAATGTCGAGATATACAATCGCAGACAAGAGTTAATTCCAATTTATTTTTGAGTAAAAAAAGCAATGGAAAGCTAACTATTTAGGAAGTAATGAGAGATAATAAAAAAAAATTAAAGTTATGCAAAATTTTAATTGAAATGTTTTATTAATTTTATTATGAAAGAATATGCGTATGACATTTGTTCATAACTGTATGTATTTTAATTATGCGAGGTTTCAATGAAATGTCAGATAAACATAAATGCTTCCCTTTGTGGTTTTTGCCGCAAACTTGTTGCGCCTTAAACTGAATGGATACTCTTATTTGAAAACTAATAATAATAAATCAAGGTCATCAAAACAACTTTCATAGACAATTTACCAAATGAATAGCGAACATAAATTATGAATTTATCAAATACGAGTAAACATTACGTATATGGGCTACTCTTCGGCTGGCATCAATAAAATTACCTCCAAGAAACACAGTTGTATGTATAGTTCAACCTGAGAATATATAATCAAAATCGCGATTCAGATTGTTAACCTTTTTGTGGGAGGAACTGTACCTTTTTTATCATGAATCGTCGGAAAAAAAGTTTAAACATCTTCAGAACTTGACATGCTCAGTTTGACTCAACGCACGTTTATACAAATGCGTTCAAAGCTTAATGCATTGTTTGATAACTGTTTCCGCAGACGCGTCCATGCCATCCATATTGTTTTACGTTGGAGGTTATTATTGTCATTATCAACTGTAGTTCTAGTTGGTCTTTTGTTTAATTTTGTGCGTTATTTTCGCTATAATTATTATAGAACTCCTAACATTTGTGTTGATACTATTAAAATGATTGAGGATTTATTGTGAATAATATTTGCATAAGCGATGTCAAAGAGCCGGTGTTGTGCTGTATTAAACTGCCCTACTGCTATGAAAGACACGCCGTTAGAACAACTTCATTTTATATGATTAATTTTAAACCTAAAGTCTTCTTTTATAAATAAAGCGCTTTACTTATAACTTACTTTCTATCTGTCGATCGCCGTAATATGAAAAAAAAGAAGAATGAAAATATGATTTCTATGTGTTAACGAAGTCGGGAAATACACATGTTATTCCGCTGGGCGATTGTGTGTCAGATACACAATTCGAGCTCCGTGTTTCCTAACGGCAAGTACTCACCGCTATTCTCAAGGGTGTCTAACTAGTACAAAATGCAATCTCCACATCGATTTTTTCAATTTAAATCAATTTGATATAGCTCTCATGTCGTTTACTGCAAGGTGTGGGGAACAATTCGCTATACATGCGTAATTTACTTCAAGTGTATAGCTGGCTAAACAAGGCATTGCTGGGTATTAGGGTACGGTCCTTAAATTTTATAACGCTTAGTAAGTTTTGATCGCGGTCAGTAATTTTATAAAAAATAGAATATTATATGCCCGGGGAAAAACTAATTATTGTTAAACAGTTTTACGGAGGCAAATCAGTTACGTGATTTAGTTGCAGTAAATTATCCCAAAAAATCAATTCCCTTGTCTGAAACAGCATTCTTCGAAAACGAAAATAAGCATTCGTTACAAATCGAGCCCATACATGGAGTTAATTAATTTATAGTACTCCTGACGATTAAAGCAAATAGTTGTTTGAATTAGCAGATAGATGTCAACAAAATATACATTTCTCTCCAATGAGCTAACATAGTGGTTTCTAAGACAATTAAAATGCGCTGATTTAAAGTAAGATTGTGGTTGAATAAATGCAAAAAAAAAGTTAAAACAATCATTTTTCTTGTGCCATCATCATTTCATTTTTCTCTGTGTCTAGTTTAAGAACAATTGAATATTTAAGAGTTATTATTCTGGAAATACCTAACAGTCACATGAAATACATATGGTACACAAGCGTTATAAGGTCAGGAAAGCCCGGATGCTAATCAAATGCTCTTACTCAGAGTTACAACTTATACATAGAAATGATTAGGTAATTAGATTATTGTTTAAGTATCCTAACAACACATACTGTACGAGCCACATCAGCTACGAACAGAAGCGTGCGCTTCATGCATATAACAACGTATCTAGCTGTTTCGAGTCTGGATGGCTCCTGCGGTATAATTTAGTATGGCGGTAGACTTTACCTTTGAAATAACGTTAAAACAAAATACACATTTGTCCAACACAAACTCTTTCTAAATTAATAAAATAAAATGTATGTACTTACCTATTATTATTACTAAAACTTACATTATAACTACAAAACTAATATAGTTTCCTTAATAAAGTAAACTTAGACTCTCTGTTTTTATTTAAAAATTAAAATATTTATATAAAAATAATTTAATGGTAGGATATCACAGCGATTCCTACATTAGTTGATGATTTTTATTTTTTAATTTATTATCGACAAAAAAATTAAAAGAAATAAAACGCGAATACATCACTTGTTTGATAATTTGCTTACCATGGTCAACTTTATTTCAATTTTCACCAATAAGCGAGATTTCTTCAAAAAATAAACGGAACAAATCATATAGCCAATATGTGTAGCTTGTATTATTTCCACGCAAACAAATTATGAAATAAGCTATTAATAGGGTGTCGAAATAGTAAATTAATTGAAGAACCACAACTTTGATGTAGGAGGTATTTGGTATATTGGAAAGTTAATATTTTAAGCTGTAAATTGGTATTTATACACTGTGAAAGAAAAGAATAATCAATTAATCGTTTTTCAGTTAACTAAATATTGTAATCGTTTTAAGTATCAGTAATCTGCTCTAAATTAAATGAACATTAAGGAAATCGTTAGAATTTTACTGTTGATTCAACCCATAAAAAAACTAATTAACTAACTAATTGTTGAACTATTGAAAATAGATATTATTCAATCAAATACCTACACTTAGGTTAGTTCTCTACCGCAAAATAGCGAAGGTCTCCAAAAAGCCCACATTTGAATTTTGAATATATATTCCAATCCGACTGCTTTATAATAAAGGAACAATACATACTAAAAACACATAAAGCTTAAACTTGGAGGATTATCATTCACTTTTGATGTTTTGACAAAGCATTGGTTCCCAAATAATGTGGTATATCATCTGTCAGCAGCTAATGAATAGCCAATATATTGGCTAATACGAATATTTGCTTGTTTATTTATTGAATCATAATTAAATCTTTCCATTATCATCTTTACGGGTTTTATTTAATTAGCTAGCTACGTTTCATTGTTATTAGTGAGTTACTGATCTTCCGTTTAATCTTTTTTTTCTAATTTTTGTTTTCTTCAACCATGTAATTATTACATCTACCAAATAATTGTCATGATTTTTATTTTGGACCTTATACCTTTCTCGTACTTCTCAGATTAGCGTCACTATGATCAAACGTGTTTCTAAGGCAATTGCTAAGAGATGGCACAATTAAATCTCTCACTTGACTTCTACAAAGCGCGACAAATTGATGATGCACGTTGATGTTATTGCAGAAAATAGGAAATACCGCTACCTGGAATATGAGTTTTTCCACAAAACCGGTTTGATATCAAACGTATATGAAAGGTGTGTCTGGAGTTGGTCCTTTGAGACTAGTGTCCTGTTCGAGATGGATAATAAGTCGCAATTTTCTAAAAGTGCTACGAAGCACTCATTCTGCGCTAATGAAAAGAAAGTTCTATTGAATATGGATAATCACCGTTATTGTATAAATTGCAGCCTCTTGATGGGATTCTGTTTGGTCCTTTTAAAACTGGATGCTAACAAACCCTGATCAATTGCTCAATTTCTTGCTATTTACTGCCCGGCTGATGGTCTAGTGGCTTGCACACTTGGCTATCAGTCGCGGGGTACTCAGTTCGAGCCCGACGGACTGCTCTCAGAGTGAGGTTTTCGTGGCTTTCCTTACTCCTTGGCGAATGCTGAGAGACGAACATCTTAAGTCGCTCCACCGGCGCAGGTGTAATAATAACACATGGCTGGGCCGATGTCACTGTAATTGGCGAAAGCTGTTGGGGATTCCAAGGCATGAATTATTATTATTATTATATTACTATTACGAGATGTTTACCATTACCTACTCACTGTTAGTTATTAATAGTTACGTATATTTATTATTGCCTATGGACTCCAACACTTCCATCCACAGATATTATATAAATGAAATGAAAACACTTTCTGTCACGAATTCATAATTGCTTTGGTGTTATACAAACATTGGAAGAGGGTATAATTTTATTAGCAATGACATTAAAATGCCTCTCGTATACACAATCTCCTGCTCTTATTTCTTATCAAATCTTCGTATGACTTCACATCTGAGGTGAGGTAACATTTAATGAGCAGGAATCTGATGGTTATACATTACGCACGGTAGAAGCTGATTAATCAATGTATTATTTCCATAAAAGGACTATTAGGAATACCTAATCTAATTTAATTTTCCAAATTAGGCATCTATTTGTATCTTTATTGCATACTTTTTAGTCCTGCATGTAATGCAAATTAAATTAGCTCAGCGCTACGTACATTTGTGTAATTAAAACGGAAAAAACATGTGGTGGTGTACCTACTAACTGGTTTAAATATGTATATATTCGGGAGCGTATTTTCTGTGGTACAACATCTTCATTTCAATAACTCCTAGTTCTACAGCATTCAAGATATAATTACCACATCTATCTATTACCTAACAAATTACAACTAATGAATGTATATAGTTAAAGAGCAATTTAGGATACTATTGCATCACACAGTTGCATCTAAAAAAATATATACGCACAATAAAAGAGAAGATAAATATCTACATTCCTACTACCTAGAGCTGCAAGTATAATCAATTTGTAAGACTGTGGTATTTACCCAAGAACAGTCGACACATTTTTGATATTTATATTTATTTAACCTAATGTGCAAGTTATCACTACATAATCAAAATCATAAAGATCGGCACATAAAAAAACAAAATATTTTTCCATAAACAAATAAATATGAAGTCGTAAAAATCGCAATAAAGTTTATAAAATTTAACGACTTTAAATCGTGATTAAGTTGTAAAATTAGTATATTATATAAGTATATAATTACTGCCTAAGCAGATATACATCTTTGCCATATTTATATTACATATAAATAGTGCTATCTATTAAGTTAATCAAAATTCTGTAGATATGGGCAAGATATAACAAGGTACATGTTGATATAATGATCATACGATTTCGAAAATAAAGCATAAAAACGAAAACAACAGATTTTCGACATTGTGATATTTATTTGAGAATGCACCCAAATACCCAAGAAGATTGGGATATATATTTCTTTACTATGACTAAAAATGTAATACTTGTAAGAGGAAATATAGAATCTTTACACCTTTCTAGTGAAAAAAGGATCTGCAAATTTTTGACGTAGTTAATCTATATCTAAAAGATATTTTACATATTGCTAAAACTAATTAAATAATTTCAAAATCATCTAATTTTTTTATTTACAAAATGCCGTATTAGCAGTAAAATATTATTATTATATTATATATCACATTGTAACTAAAACCGATAAGAATATTTAATAAAGATTTATTTTAGAGAGTTTGCTGCCATCTATCAAGTGCTAGCGGTTTGAACGCGCTCTCAAAGACAACCACCCTACTTTACCGATCCTATAAAGTCACTCCCTGTAGTTCGTTGTGCAGGTAGGATAAATTACCCAATGCAATGTTATACGATTCGTCAGCAGATGACGCCTTTGATTTGCAGTATACAATTATTTTAAACCGGAAGCAATTATCTCATGCAAAAAATATTAGTTCGTTTCTATGCACTTTCATAAATCATTTCGATATGTGTCTTCGGTTGCAAGAGGTTGTAATAATTGGTTTCAAAGAATGCCGATTCATTTAAGAAAAATTGTAAATCAAACCATAAAAAATTGTGTGGCAGTAATATGCAGGTGGAATCAAAAGTACGCATCTCGTAGTTGCGGATGGATTGGCAACAATGTATTAACGCCGTCTTGATAATTTTATAGGAACATTGCGTGTAGATATACCTTATACTATGAGCGTAATTATTTTACTGATTAAAAGGGATACGAAGAGATAAAAAGGATCACTTGCCGTCTTTAGTGGAACCGCATGCACAACTTTGGCGTCCTGATAGTACTGCCAATTTACAAAGAGGGCGCCACTACAGTCATTGCTCTGACGCTGATTTTGGCCAACATTTAGCATAAATGAGAATAATTAAACATTATTGTTGGAGTAATTCTAACGCTTTTTAATTCAATTTATTGTTATTAGGTTTGTTTTTTGCTGTTTTGTCATATAACAATACTAGTAATAGTTTCTTTATTATCATACGTACAAGACGTAACGCAACAAAAGCTTTCATACTTTCAACAGTACCAGAATAAAAACCAAAGAAATGTAATGGATATTCGTTCCAAAATCGTTTTCACCAGCAGGCAAAAGGAATAAAAAGATAAACATAACAGTTTCCTAGTTACTATGTAAATTTTGTTGAATGTCGGATACAGTGTGAACAATTAGTGTAAGTTTTATAAAAAAATACGTAAATCTTTATACGTTTTTAAATAGTTTATATAAAGTAACAGAAATATTGAGTTCGTGAATTAAAACATTTGATGAACTAACTAAGGAGTCATTTATTTAATACTTCCCATTGTAGATTGTAAGGTCTAAAAAGGTCTCATTACAGAGCAAAATTATATAGTCTATGTTATCGTGTGCACAATTTTGTGTAAGTCCACGTCAATGGACAAATCATTAATATAAATTAGCAAAAGCAAGGCTATATTAAGGTATATTAATAAATTTTAAGTGATTCCATAGTACCAGATCTAAATCAGCTGGTAATTTATTCTAAGTGCTCTGGAAGGGCATTAAAGTTGAATTGTTGATTTCAGAAATAATAGAAGACACATTTTAATGCACGTGACTTGTTGTGTCTGTAATAGGGCATTCACTTGTAATACGGGGTGATATCTGTTTTCTCAGTGCACTAATATACATACATACTTATTTGGCACGCGCTATGGTCCCAATATACCAAATTGACTTCTAAAGTGCTGAACCAAAATGAAATCGATTATCAGTACTAACACTACAAAAAAAAATGGTTGTGTTAATAACATTCAACTTCCATAAAAGAGGAGTTAAACTATACTTCTATTAGATCTATATATGTAAGTTGAAAGTGCTGTAAATAGAATACAAACTAATTTGTTTATTTTACCTTATTCCGTTTTCCAGGAGTTAGTTAGCCAGTATTTTTAAACCAATTTTTTAGACTATTAAAACAAAAACATAATAAAGCCAACAAATGAAGATCATGCTTTATCTAGTAATAATTACAGAATGAATTGAGTGAAAATATTATGCGATGAAAGACTATATTTCTTTGTACAAGAAAGTATTAGCTATAAAATTCTATTTTAGCTGGTGGTTTCAGAAATCTTCTACTTAGTTGATTGCTGCACAATTGAAGTTGAGGCTTGCAATTAGAAGGCTGTCTCTTCCTCCATATGAAGCTAACTTTCTGTTACTGCAAGCCGTTCAATTTTGTATTAGGGGTACTTAGGTAAATTTAGATTCATTTGTAAGTCAACTTCTTTTATGTTAGTATCTTATATTTAAACATAAGAAAATTTTGACCGGTTTAGGAATATTAAGATGCATCCAATATCAGAAACATTTTACATAGTTCCGAGGCCAGATCTATCAAGAATATTGAAATTCTCAGATAATAATTCATTATAATAATGTATATCACAAGAAAATGAACATATCAAAACTTCATCCGATGAAATTGTGATGTAAGTAGACCTTTGTGTCTTAAGTTTAGGTTATGCGCGTCTGTTCTAAATGTTCATCTTCCAAATGTAATGAATGACTTCTAATGATTATGATAAGAACATAAGCAATTATTAGCACTATTGTGCATATTAAGCATATTAAGCCACCGCAATTTTTTCGATTTATAACTTATATACTTGTATTTATGTAGTCATACCAACACCAAATATTAACCGCAAACATGAATTTTGAAGATCATATTTGCCAACTGACAGCAAAGCCAAATGCTACATCGCAGTTATAACATGGATAATAATCAAAGAATTTGTTAGACGTGCCTTTATATCGCGATTAAAAGGCATTCTCAACTGGTAAATAATTTATAGTATGACAAGTTTTCTGAACGCAGTAGGTAATATTTTTAAAAGACAAATTTTTGTCTCTAGAAAGTTTCATTATTTATTTACTTTGCCAACATTGTCTAGCCTGATAGGTACCTATTAACTTTTACAACTCGCGTTCAAACCGGCCGATGTTGATTTTTGCAAAACAATATTAGGTACCTTCATGTAACTTTAACGGATTAATTATTTATCAAAAAGCATGCGAGAGAACTTAGAGATATTTTTTAGATCTTGATTAACTAACTCACATAACTCAATAGTCCAATAGTCTTAGTAAGTGAGACTTGCAATCTAAAATCTGCGGGCTTAGATCCCAGGCGTACATTGCACACAGTAACGGTCCTAAAATAGAACCTTGACGTATAAAAAAATAACTTGGAATCTATTGCTAACAGAGTTGTCCAGCAAAACCCACAGATACACAATAAAAACATCCCTATGGTAAATGGTGTCGAACGCTTCAGAGAAATAAAGCAACACTATAAAGCAATAGCCTGCCCAGCAAAAGGCTATCATAAATGTTGTCTATTATCAATTAGTATCGTTGCACAGCAATAACCAGACATGTGAGGGTAAGCATTATTTAATTGTAAGTACTGTCTTATGTATTTGCGGGTCTAGAATTTTTTCTAATATTTTCGACTGTACCAAAGGAATGCTGGTGGGCTTATTAGTTAAATCCATATTTGACTCTGTGTTAGTTGATAATAGAGGGAGAAAAGAAATCAAACAAGGTCTAGATCCTCAGTTCTTTAATATTACACGACCGGTTTCGCTCTATCCGAGCATCCTAAACAATGAGAATGTGCAACAATTATTAACAAAATAGTATTGTATAAAACTTTTTTTTTATATGTAAATGAGGTGTATAGGTCGTTTCTCTTACAAAATTGCTAACATCCTTAAACCACATACACATGTATCATTTAGAACATTACATTCTTACGAAATTTAATTATTAACAATAAAGATAATACAGAACCACTAAAAAAGAAAGGTGTTTATCTCCTGACATGTAATGTTTGCCATTGCAGATACGTTGAAAGGACCTTTAGAAATTTCGAAATTGGGATAAAAGAGCATTTAGGTAGCGCAAAACCCAATTCTACTGTAGACTCCTTGCTCGGTAAACATTTAAAAGAAAATAAACACCACTTCGACATTGGTCGCAATTTTTAAATATTACATACAGCCAAAAAGGAGACCTACCTCAACAACTTAGAGGCATTAAACTCACAATTACTTTTCGAGTCCACCCCGTTTTTCCAAGTTTTACTCGAAAGATGACCTCCTGCATATATGATTTTCAAGTATTCTACTACGTCTTTAGCACAACATTAAGTTAGTTTAGCTATTCCATAATAGATGGTGCAAGTTTATTGCAATTTTCTGGAAATTTTCGACTTTTAAATGTTAGTCTCGATTTTTCCAGAATCATTTTATATACTGAATTCGAAGTGGTTAATACTTTCATTTTAAATAATTTTAAAGTGTTGCTTATGTGTTTTATTCCCTATTTAATGTCTGTTGTTTACAAGTTTTACTTAAGTTTGACTGTTTACGTTGCACTTTCTAATTTTATTTTATTTTTAAACCTTGACTATTCTTATCTGATTTTAAATTGCAAGTAGCTTTTAAATAATTTTTGACCATTTGCTCTACTCCCTCATTTATATATAAAAAAATTAATTTTATACAATACTATTTTGTTAATAATTGTTGCACATTCTCATTGTTTGATATTTCTTTAGCTGGCCTAAGAATGCTCGGATAGAACGAAAGCTGTCGTGTGATATTAAAGAATTTTGTGAGGATCTAGACATTGTTTGATTTCTTTTTCCACTATAACTTCACAGGTGCATTATTTTTTATATTTGTATATAATAATTATCAGAGCTATCCTAAGCAAAAAAGAAGAAATATGGTTTAGCATATGCTAATTACTGGTACATGAGAAATTTTATTTCAACGGCATATTTCGACGTTTATTATATTGCTTATAACACCAATGCTACACCTTTAGTGAACTATTTTCTGCACTGCAAATCCTTATTGAACGTTTGTGGATCGCAGACTATTATATACTAGTGCTATAACTCAAAATTAACCGTTTATGATATTGCGGGAGATTCGTACACATTATTAGCTTAAGTCTTCTAATTCTACTGTCAGTCTTTGTAGAATACAGTTTGAAGTAAATAGTCAGCTATTCATTTAATTTCATTTTATATTGTTGTCAATCCCTGATTATTGTGCTATAATTTAATAATTCAAAAAGGAACATAGCTATTATGCACTGTTGAATGTGCATTGAATCACATCTTGCATATCTGACTATTTTGTTGCCTATAGAAGCGAAAGTAATCGAGTACCTGATAAGATAGTAATTGCACTTACAGCGTAAGACACTTTTGCAAAGTGTGTATACTCATATTAGACTTATCAAATAATAATGATGTCAGAACGATTAATTCTGGATATCTTTTTTTTTTTGTATGTATCGGATTTCTCTTTATAATTTAGAGAAATTGTATTTAGAACGGTTGATTGCCAGTTACTTTTCCGGTTACTTTAATGACTGTCAAGTTATTGAACACCTAACAACTCTAATAAGTTTGGCAGCCAAACAGTAGAGATCTTCTGAAAGAGCTTAATTTCAGCAAATGTAAAGTATTTCTTTATAAAACAAAAAAACATATAATTACCATAGGTTCTCCGCAGTTAACGATTGAGATCAATTCTTATCATGTGGTTGCTTACTAATTGTAAGTCACCAACTAAAGGAAATCGGTTTCATAATTTATGGCGCCATCTAAGATGTACCTTAAAACTTTAAAAAATCAGTTTCAAGTACGCTTTTGACTTTGTTTGAAACGGTCGTTTAGTGATGGGTACCAGTACATTGTCATTATAGCTTTGAGAGAAGGAATTTTGCGGAAATGGAGCTTAGAAATAAATGTTCGACTTAAGTATCTTCTATTTCAAAATATTGCAAATATACGAAAGTTAATGGAGATGAATTATGTTTAAACGTATATATTAAAAGTGTTTTCTCGCAAATAAGAAAATCTATTCTGTAATATTTAGCACCTGTTAGATATTGGAGTATCAACAATATATAATAACAATATTATTTCTAAAGTAAAGAAAGCGTGCTGATTACGTGCGTTTAGAGAAAAAGAAATAATTTTCAATACTCTACGTGTAAAATGAAACTAAAAAAAAAATCAAAATTCCTGAAGTTGTCTTCGTCATGCACTACTTAACATGTATTTCAATAATTAAAATAGTGACAAAGGTGTAATGTAAAGACAATGCTGGCTTACCTATTTGTACTATATTTCTTCCTCAGTGGTACACACGAGTTGCCTTAGTAATAGCACTTCCTTTAATTAACGACTGATTTAACATGTTTTCCCACAAACATATTCATCAAAACATCACGTACACACACTTCTACACACTTGCACGACAGTCCGTTATCATTTTTCGTACCGTACTGAGCCAATAATAAACGTTAAGGTAATGAATCCGCTCTAAACGTACAGGTATCGAAATTTCACTGTTCGTTCCGATTGTTCTCAATCGCGAAAAGGAATACAAAAGAAAAACCGTGTTTGTTAAACACCAAGAATAGAGGAGGGATTGAGGAAATATCGATGAGCATGTGTGCTATCGTACATGTATAAGAGAAAATTAATCGCGATAGTGAGTAGTAAGCCACGAAAAATCGTTACTCGCTGATATTGACTATATTAGATCATTTCTATATATGTCCCGCTTTATCTTACACACGTTCGAATCAATCGAACATTTTCGTATGCATTATTTTATGTCACGTTTTGTTTATTTTCATTTTACACGATTAGAGTAGGAACTGATGCGTAACGCACGGTTGGGGTAGGTTAGTGAGCCAGTCAAACAGTCAGTTTAAATTGGAACGATATGACAGATACAATTTTAATAACCTTATTGCTTTATTAGCTACCTGCCTTAATTTTTTAATATATAACTGATTCTACCTATTGTTCCACTGTCGTATATATAATATCTCCTTTTCTCAAAATTTTAAAAAATATAGGGTTTACCGCAGTAATAACCGAAATCTTATATATATACATATATATTTCTGCTAGGGAATCTGATTTATAATTCCAGTAGCATACAACGTACATTCCTGATTTCACTAGATTTCCATCGCGAGTTTGATTAATATGGGCTCAGTTGGTTATTATCAGCGATCGTTATCAGGGTTATCATTTAAATCTTGCATCACGGAGTGACATAATACTTACTTTTAAAACTGCATGACTGCCAGTTACGTAGGCGCCATCACGATACGTGGATATATCTAGATTTCGGATTCACACTTGTTCATTCTAATGCAAATTTTAAAATAAATACAATTCACTTTATGTGCTGGTGCAATTCTCACAAATACAATTACATACTTATATTTTACAATGCGATGCGGATCTGTGAAATACAAATAAGGTATGAGTGCAATAACACAACTGTCGATATACAGTTGTGGCCAAAATAATAACAGTATGAAATCCGGAAATAAAATCCTTTGTAAATTATAGCACCGAGACATACTGTCAACGTCGACAATACGAATCGGTTCGCAAAAACAAACCGGCCCGACAAAATAATAAATTTATGTATATTTTACAGTAAGCTAATATACTAATTTTTATTTTTTTACTTCTTTTTTTTTATATTATTGCCATTATGTTATCCACAGCAACATTGTTGAATTCATATTGCTTTATTCGAATTTATATTTATAAATCAATTATTGCATCTTTACCTATGTATTTCCACGCAAAACAAACATTATTTACAGTAAATAATGTTGAAGAAGAAGAAAATGAATATTTTCATAATATTCGTTATTATTTTGACTATAACTGTACACTAGGCGTCCTTCAAAAATTAAAGTTGACATATTTAATACAAGATCCCTGAGTTTTATTTCTTTAAGTAAATAAATACCTACCATGCTTTCAAATACTTTCGAGATTAGAGTATACTGTTTTTTGAGCAAATTCTTTAGTAAGATTGGCGACACTGGACTACTTTTAAATTGTATTTCAAATTGTGACAGCAGTCAGTGACAAACCAAAATTAGAAATGGTTGCATTTGATTGTATTATTTTATTACATGTTAAATTATAACACAAAACATTTATTATCGAAAGTTATCACAGCCGTTTATCAATGAATTTCTTAACGACGAACTTAAAGAATGATTTTTTTCAGCACACAAACCTCGACAAACAATAGCTTTCTTGGAACCATTTTTCGATACAAGAGTTATTAATTTTCCTACAAGATCTCCGGACTTGACAATTTTAGATTATTTTATTTTCTCATATTTAAAGAACATTTTTAAGACCAGACATCATCCAATAGAAGAGCTTTGTGATGCTTGGAAATTGCTGTGCCGACATAACCCCACAACTCCTCGTAAATGGTTTTGAGAACAAAGGGTAGAATTCGACTGTGTCTTCAAAACAATGGACAACATTTTTAGCATCACCTTTAGTTATAGTAATATTGTCTTTTTAACCTATATTTTTGCACAATTTTGGTGACATACAAACTGTCAAAGGATTAGTGCGTGCGTGCACTGTGACCAACGATTAAAAAAAAATAGCATGGCCTACTATAATGAAAAAAGTATTTCAAAGCATAATATGATAACCCAGTATAAATCCTACTATTTAAAAATAATAGTAAAACACCAGTGTCACAATGATGTTCGTTGTAATACGAGTAAATTCAATGTATTACAACAATCATTGTAACATGTGTGTTTTATACTATTTTTTCTATTTCGCATTAATTTACGTATATTTATTTTTAAAAATAGGATTTCTTATCCTTGCAGGGAATTTTAACGTTTCCATGTTTGTGACACAATTCTTGCAATTCCATGCAAAAGCCTATATAAAGATGTCAAACCACGAGTCGTACCACCAACCTCACATAAAATGTCACCACAAACAGTTGTCACAAAGTGGAAAAGCAGTGTTACAAAATGGAACTTTGTGGCACTGTTTTCCGGCAAAACAGTTATACAAAGTGCTTATTGTATGTGCGAAATAGAAAAATATATTTTAATGTAAGAAAGAAGCTACAAATATCAAAAGTGTATATCCCGACCCATTAAAGAATTTCAAACGATTGATTCAGTATTTAAAGAATATGCTCGCTGTATGTTTGCTGGTATCTTGAGCAACCTGCACTTAATAAAATATTAATATAATAGAAGAAATATATATACAGTTTCGTTGTAACACGAAGGTTTGACACACAAGTACATGCAGGTCAGCTGTGTTTTTGGGGTTGGAGATTGATTGTCGTCTAAAATTTGAAGAGCATTCTTATACAATAGAAAAAAAAAACTCTGTGCAGCGTACTATGGCCAAAGAAACTTGAAGACTGCTGTCGGTGTGGGCGCTTTGCGTGTGTTTTACTTTTCATATGCTGAATCGCGATTACGCTGTGCAATTGTTTTCTGGGGATCGGCGCCCTGGGCAAACAGATTGCTTATCCATCACAAGCACCTTATAAGATGCATGGTGGGGACATCAACTAGAGAATCATACTGACCATTATTTAAACAATTAAAAATCATGCCTCTGGGGTCACTGTACTTGTGTGAGCTTTTACTCTTTTACAAAAGTCACGAAAGCCAATTTGTTAAAAATAAGGATATTTATAATCTTATAACAACACGTTCAAGAAATCAACTAAGTATACCAGCTCATAAAACATCACTATATGAACGTAGCCCATACTATAGCTGTGTAACTTGTTTTAATGCACTACCTGAAGGTATAAGATCAGCCGGTTCTCTAAATTCATTTAAAAAAATGTTAAAATCATTTATCTATGAGCATTGCTTTTATACTATTGAGGAATTTATAAAACGCAACAATTAGAACTATAGGTGCAGTTCGATTTTATAGAAGTTACTTGATGCCGTCCATTATTTCCTTCTTCTCCCTAAAATATAGGGTAGCGTATGTGAATTCTGTTATTTACTGACAATGTCTATGTTGTTTACTACCTATGACAATAAATTATTATTATTATTATTATTATACATTATATTAAAGTACTTCTGTTTATAATCTTTGTTTGTAATTATACCTTATAATTCAGTAGTTTAACATTTTTTATTCCATAATGTCATCAAGTTTTCAAGAGCTTTCTTTCCTTTGCTGTAGCCAGATTCTTTATTCTAAATAATGGAACTGTTTTAAAAAATTAATCATTACATTATTTTTTAAAGAGCTTTTGACTAATTTGGTGTTGCGATATGTTCCTACGGTATATTTCTTGTTGTAAAAGTTGTGTAGAATATCCTCAGTTATAACCTGTTTCTTGGGTCACCGTTTTCACTTAAAGTGTCTTTTTCTGTGTTTAAAATGGATTTGTTTTTAAACGATATAATTACAGCAAATTAGCGAATCTATTTACTTGAAAGTAAATAAAATTTCTAGAATTTACAAAATTGTTATTATGTTTTTATTAATAGTCTCAGCTAAGAGAGAAAATAGGAGCTAAACAGCATATTTGGTCTTAAAATCATTTAATTTACTTCAAAAAAATATAGAAGTTATCTCTTATCTTGTTGTTTGTTTAATAAAGCGTTGAAAGAAAGCCTTAAAGGCCTTAAAAGTATCGCCAAGAAAACAAACATCTTACATTATCCATGTTAATTATGCAAAAAGAAAGATAATTAAACTATAGATCTTTTCAGAGATCGATGCTTAATGTTAGATATATGTATAATTTAAAAAGGCACGTAGACATCAGCCGCATTAATGCAGCCTGAATGTTAATTTGTCCATCCCTTCTATAGGATTTCTCATATTATCCATGCTCTCTTTGCACTTGCGTTGTCGTTGATTATCGCAAGTGCTTTTTTATATACGTATTTCTACTCCAAATTACGTAATATAAAATGGAAATATATATGTGCATATACTACGATTTAACGTAAAATCGAATTTAAACGAAATTTAGATTTGAAATTATGTTATCAAAAATTAGGATTCAAACTAGTGATTACTAGTTTGAATCCCAATTTTGTAATGCCTAATGTCCTATGGTATTTCTATAAACAGCAATTCCTTTTCGTTTTCATATTCCTATGCATAGCAATTAACATAGGTTTCCGGTCCAAATGTAAATAAACGCATCTTGTTTTGCATAAAAATGAAATTTTCCATGGAATTATGAAATATAAATGACTTTTTTCGCCATGTAATTGGTTTATCAGTAATTGGGAACCCCAACGTTCTCGTCACTGCAGGGGCTGCGATATACCATTCGAATTGTAAATCACATTGTCATTCCATTTCATCGAATGTCATTGCCGCGGCCGGTGGAAAGAATGAGGCGTTCAATTATTAGTTGTGTGCGCATAGTGATGAGCTTTTCAGATCTGGATCGCATCCAGTTTTGCGAAATATTAAATTAGCTATGTTGGCTAGGAAAAAAAATATTTTAGTAATCTATAAAATAAAATTTTATGCATTTAAGTTATATAAACTAGAAAACTTTGCTGCATAAATTCAGAGAGCAGGGTGATTCTGTATTTATCAGATAATATATCTACACCCCAGCGACATCTCGTGTGCTAATGTGATTGCGTAATGTGGAACGATGAAAAGGATATCAAATTTCCACCAGTGTTCAAGTTTCAATCCGATTAACACTGTGTGTTTGTTATCAAAGCACTTAATCGGATGATTATTATCACTGGTATAGCGCTCCAATTTTGTATATCAATCCCTCTTCCTTCAGTACAGGTTTCTGTTATTTATTTATGCGTTAGCTTTGAAAAACGGATCATGTGATAATTATTTTGGCACATTATGTATAAAACCAGATGAAAATGGCATGAAAAGATAAATACAAAAGGAAACCAATTTAAGACAGTATCTGAAACAATAAAATTGGGTATAAGGCTAAAGAGGACCTTCCTCCCCCTCTCGCCTTACTCTGAGAACCTTGGTATGCCCAACACAGAAAGTAGAAATTGCTATATGAATTCAATACAGCCATAGCCCACTAAAAGAAAAATGCTATAAAATATTAGGCCACCTAAGAATGTATTCACCGAGAATGCCGCTGGCGAAAGCAGGGTAGAATTCCGGAACATTAAATGAAGGTCAGAACAAATATTTAGCATTAACTGAGATGGATATCATCCATACGTTTATGTAACATAAATGCAAGATAGAATTCATAACTTAATGTAAAAAGTAATACACCGCAAAATGTTCTGCAAGCTTGTGAGAAGTCCTAGAAAGGAGATTCCTCTGTCGACAACAGTTTCTATCTGGTATTGGAAGTTATAATAAGAATAAAAAGCAATCGCAAAATATATAACAGCTAGTTACATGGAGCCACAAGAAACTGACCATAGCCATGACTCCGGTCATAGGAAATCGCGCGAGCATGACTATGACCCTGACCACAGTCATAGGAAATCACACAAAAATGACTGAAACCATGACCAAGGTCATAAAAAGCCCCGCCAGCACGACTACGATGACGATCCCAGTCATTGGAAGCTACACCCGCATGACTATAACCATGATCCAGGTCATAAGCCGCCACACGAAAATAGCGATGACCATGACCCCGGCCAGGACGCTACACGAAAATGATTATGGCCATGACTCCGATTGTTGGACGCCACACGAACATGACTATGACCATGACCGGGGTCATAGGACGCCACACGAAAATCATTATGAGGTCAGCCTAGTCATAGGACGCCACACAAAAAGGACTAACATGACCTGGCCATAGGACGCCGCACGAAAATGAGTGACATAACCCCGGTCATAGGATGCCACACAAAAATGACTGCCCATGACTGCGATCATAGAACACCTCACGAAAATGACCATGATATGACCCCGGTCATAGGACGCCACACGCAAATGACTATGACATGGCCCCGATAATAGGACGCCACACGAAAATGACTATGACCATGACCTCGGTTATAGAACGCCACACGAAAATAACTATGAAAATAGTGTGTGTTCCTAAGATGAGTTTTATTATGTAAACTAATTAGTATAGTACATAGCAAATAAATAAATTACCGATTCACTCACAATAGTGCGATTTGGATTTTTTTTTTGTAAAATTACACATGGGTAACAGTATGAATAGCCTCATAAGATGTTTTTTTAATTTGTTGTTGTGCACGAATATGTCGGCAAGCAAGGGGTAAAGTAGAGAATAGGTAAACCTATGGATAAGTCATAAGTTATGTTGCTAAATGTGTGAAGAACTTTGGTCTAAACAAATTTTGAATAATTGAAATAATTTAACTCCTTGTTAGTATAATAAGTAGCATTTGGAAGTCTATCTACTACTAAATGTAAAACATCAGTTCTAGAAATAAATATGAAAGAATTTTTAACATCTAATGTAATTAAAATGTCAGAATCGTTACAAGTAAATATGTATACTTGTCGAAGTACCTTAATAATTTCGACACTATTATAGATTATATGTGTGAAAAAGTTGTTTTGTATAATAGGTGATGATTTAAGTATATGCACAGATAAATTAAATAGGTATATAACTAATTCATCTCCAACTTTCTAAATTATATTTGAATGTATTCTGAAATCACAACCATTTCATATACAATCTTAAACGGTAGTATATTAATTACGTTTCTCTTATATATTTTTTCAAAAATATATCTCTGTTTTTCTGATTACTAATATTACTATAACAGAAATTATGTGTCAATCTGTCATTTTACAAAATTACGACAACGGTTTAGACATTTATATTGATATTTATGTTATTTTCAATTTTAAATTAACTTTTTGAAGAAACTTATTTACAGATCTTCAAAATTTTCTTGAAAGATTAGTAAATAAGTAAGAACGTTAAAAATAATGTTTATATGTCTGTTTTTTTTAGCTTGATGATGTGTTTATAACATGAAACAAGTTGCTCTTTAACAAAGGCTTGTGATAAGAAGGTCCTAATTTTTATTTATTTGATATAAACTCACATCAAATTCTTGAAGATTTATTTGTTTTAGAGTAAATTTCTGCAATATTAGATTTAGTTTTCAGCTGATTCTTCACCCTCTCTAAGTACATTTTTGTCTATATACCTATTCTATATACACGTACCCGACATAAGAATTACTCTCATCTAAAATTACACGGTATTGAATAATAGTGAACGCAATCGAGAGACATTTCCCGCCCTAATCAGACAGCACGTGTCTAATTGACAACGACACGAGTCTACAGGAGAGGGCATTGTCATCCCATGTCAATCTAATATTGCTATTAGATTACTGGGTACATCATCACGCCTGCTAAAAACCGATTGCAGTATTAATCTCTCGTATTGTGCAGCTATCCATGAACCTTTAAAAAGCTTCATACGATAGATCTGAACTACTAGTAAAAAGTTCTCACGTTTAAGTGTTTGTGGGTACACAAAGCTTTAGTGATTAGTGAGTACTTATGAGCATATCTAACTTTAATCTTTAATAGGAATGGTGTATGCTGTATGATAATCGGAAGTAGGATTGAAAAAATATTGATTCTGTTTGAAGTATTGATGTTAATTCAATCGTATAAGAATTGTCGCAAAATGTCTTTTACTTATATTTAATATGAGGATCTGAGGAGTATACCATATTATAACAAAATTACTCGAATGTCTGACACTGAAAACTTGGGATTTATACTGGTGTTGTTCTCAGTATAAGTTCCTATCTATTCTATCATAATTTCATAATGCCCGTACAATACGTTATATTTTGTATTAGCATAGTATAAATCTGTCAATACCGGTATATTTAAGGCCCTCCTGAAAACACTGGATACTTTAAAATACCTGATCGCAAACTTCACTCTATTGAACGCACGTTTGAATAACAAAGCCATCAACATCACCAGCTTAAATAATAACATTAGAGGTGCCTACTCTAAATCTAAAATGATGTGGTATAGCGATTATGATCGTGGTTAACAGTCCTCAGTCTTAATTGATACTAATAATAAAGGCTAAAATTTAAATGTCTTAAGTCTGTCTATTAAAGGATGCTTGTTTTATCAACATCAATCTCTTGGTTAAATCTTCTCACTATATTTTGTAAAATCTTGAATTCTTTAGATTATCTACACGATCTTTAAAGTTTCTCTAAGCACTTTTAAGACTGTTAATTGAAATAGAAGCAATTTCGCGGTTATGTTTGAAAGAGAATGTAGTGCTTTAGTGTAACTTGCATATAAAATAACACATATTGACCATTATATTACTTTTATTCCAACTGAAATTTACTCGTTTCGACTTAAAAGCAATGATTCCATTTGAACGCAACATTACGTTTAACTAATGGAGCGAACTTTTCTTGATCTACAAGAATCAAAGATCTTCTAAAAGACATCAATCTTATTTATATTAAGATTAAGTAGCTCCCTGTATTGGTACATGTACAATTTTATGCAATAACAGGTATCTTCAGATGTGAATTTTTATCGACTAGAGGATTTCCAATAATAATACTGGGAAGTCCGATAGGAATTCGCACGGACATATTTTGTTAAAACGGTTAATTAGAAAAGTACATATTTTAGTTACCATATAAATACCACGAAATGTGTTTGCGTCCTTGAAAACTATAAATTACAAAATTGTATTAATAAGCACGAAATCAGCGGGCAAACGTAATGTAATCGTATTGCGAGTCAATAGATATCAGTTTTTTCCCTATTATACGAGAAAGGCATTTCCGAAATAATATATTAAAACATGCACTGCCTTATTGTTATCTAATAGTTCCGTTACTTAACACCGTACTCGATAAATCAAAAAGCCCCTTAGCAAAAATTGCAATTATTCAGACAGGCAGTCTATTAAAATAGATGCGGTCGGATGCAGTGTGACATAAAATTGGGTATGTAAAGTGACGTCATGTATATGACCTTTTATATTCGGGGACCATCTGTCAGCCTTGTTAGAGTGAAGGGCACCCGCCCTAACATACCCCCTGTTAATGCCACTGCTATTTGTTATGAGCTACTGGTGTCAGTTTCAATTTTATCGTATCTCTTTATTTTACATTAACACCATGAAACTTATTATCTTTTTTAATGTTTCTTCTTTTATAAATTATTATATTGTTTTCGTTTGATTTGGTGATATTAATAAAGCAAGAGGTATGTGATTTATTATTGTTAGATTAGATTGTTTTCTTTAAAAACAGCTAGCTACAGGGCTGCTGTTGAAGTGCACTTGTGCAAAGGGTGTTAGATCTTTCCTGCAGAATCCCACCTGCTTCCGTGCAGTATTTTTTTTTCCTTGTCAGTAACGTTTAAACATTATTAATATAAGAATGTTAAAATAACTACTTAATTGAAGGAGTTAGAATAAGAAGGGTGTAAGTGCATTTTTTGAACTAGAATTCTCTTAATTTTTAGCTATTGAATGTATCATTAATTAAAAAATAAAAGAATTCTAGTTCTAAAGTTGTGTTTAGTGTAAGATTTTTATTTTTGTAATCTGAAATTTGGGTGGTTTCAATTGAAATGTCCTGTATAATCTTAACAGTTTCAACTACTTTCCAAACGAGGTCGGCATAAGGTATGCAACATCTACCTACAATGACGATCAGTTACGACTATTGTCTTCTTTTGAGGGATGGCTTCTCACCATACAGAAGAAATTAAAAATTATATATGGCATACCGAAATCTATCTGCTTATATATGACAAAAACCAACTTTATTCCTTAAACTCAACTAAATAAGAAAAAACACCCGTCTAAAAGGGAAAATAATCAACTTTGAACTAAGTGGGCGAAACTAAAATATTATTTTATTGTTAGAATATTCTTCCGTGTATTTTAGTTTTTATAGAACTACCACGGCTGAAACATGTACTACATAATTAACACGAAGCTGTATTACTGAATAAAAATAATGGTTAATAAAGCCAAATGCATACATTCATTCTCATGTAGCAAAAAAACAAGTTGGATTCTTAAATTTAATTAAAAAAAAACTCTCTTAATAGACGAGAGTAATTATAACTGTAAATTGATTACCTATGTGCCTTTTTTTGAATTGGATAGTGTCACGTTGGGGCGTGGCGGGGGTAGCTTAGAGGTAAAAGGAAACTCCGCGAGGAGACTCTCCGATAGGGGACTCCATGAGGTATTCCTCTTGAAGTCTCTGTTAATAGAAAGCTTAAGTGTATTGGTCTTTGGTTGATTCCTGCCCCCGCAACCCAAGGTAGATGTGATTGTTATATGTATATGTAAATACCTCTGAGCTACCACCGGCACCGTCACGGCTCAACGTGATAACAGCTTAAGCACAGAGACTTACTTGCCCAAATATCTTGAATAAGGTGCAATTAATTCATTTCAATTTTTATATTAGATTAGATTAGGATTGGGGTGGCCTATGGACCTGTTTCACCGCGACCTCTTCAGATCTATTGTGATCCCCTTTTCCCTAGAGGACGCCTATCATCTTTGAGAGCGGCTTCTTTATGTAGCTACTAGCTGTGGGGTTCCCCCTCCCCCATTATTAGAAACCTTGTCCTCGCCAGGCCTTCACAATGGCACAGCACATGAACTGGCGTTTCTTCCTTCTCTTGGTAGTATTTGTAAGTTGCACCATCTGCTAGACCTATGTTGTACATATGCCTATTCAGTCTACAGTGACCAGTCAGCATACCTACAATCATTTTGACAGTCTTCCTGTCTTTATTCAGTAAATTTCTCGTGAATTCAGGCCTCTGCTCTTTTAGGAACTCTTTTGCATGTCTTTGTCCCGGTGATTTTTGCCACCACTCTCTGGACTGATTATGTATCCATTCATTGATGGATTTTTTAATTTGTGATTTGGTAGTGCCGAAAGAGGGATCGGCTCAAACGGATGGTCTTGACGAACCTCGCCTAGCCAGCTCGTCCGCCGCCTCATTTCCTCTCACGCCCGAGTGGCTAGGGACCCAGGCTAGGGTTACTTTCTTTTGGGTGCTCACCTGATTTAGGGCGCTTACACAGTCCCAAATCAGCTTAGAGTCCACGCTTGTAGAGCTAATCGCTTTAGGTGTGGACTGACTGTCAGAGAAGATAGCCACGCTTTTACCTGGCTCGGTACATTTGTTTGTATTAATTTTACCTCTATTTTTTTTGTCGGCGTTTTTCAATGGCTTATCGGGGTACAGACTTTAGTTAACTGGTTCAAAAATATTTAATTTGTGACATTTTTTTAACATCTGCCTAAATAGAGGCAACTAATTAGTGTAGTATGTTTTTTGATTTGATATTTTATCAATGAAAATAGAAACCCTAATAAGTCTAAATAAGCAAGGCAATAATAAATAAAATGGCCTGTGTATGAGTCAATAAACGATATAGCAATATACACTTATAATTGCTAAACGACGCCAATTTTAATATTCAAACAGGTTTATGCTTAAGTATTTGATTAATAGTATTAGTGTTCATTCATATTTAATTTTGTGTCCTCCAAAATATACTGTAAATAAGTATCTTTAACGTTTAATCTATTTTACTTACCTCACTGTTAGCAGGATCGATTTGGTTTGTTTTTATAATGTGCAGCAGCGGCACAATGAAAGTTACCGCCTGAAACTACTTATAAAAGATATGAGTAAAATAAACAGCGTGTTATAAAAGCCAAAAACCCGGATAATATCATTTGAAACAGTTACAATAAGCTAGAAGATGCAAGATATTTTGGTTATTTGATATCCATATTTTAAATTTTCCGATTTTTAAATTTATTAAATTGCTTTTATAAACTCTTTCTTTATCATCACTGATAAAAGATTTTTGGTTTTAATCAGTAAAACTACACGACTTTGTGAGAAACTCTACCCCCTAAAGAAGAAATTGCAATTGCGGCAAAATTCTAGCTTCAAGTAGGTATCTAACTTTCATTGTGCCGTGTACACCTGCTGATAAAATCTTTATAAATAAGACAGATATAATCGTTTAAAAACTTTATTTTACACCTATATTTTGTGAAGTTAGAAAATGTTTTAAAATTTAAAATTATCACCATAACAAATCATACTGATCAGAATTGTTAAACAGAAGTGTAAAACAGTAGTATAGTATTTAAATAAATATCATTAAATACAAAAAGTAACAACAATTATAGCAATAGTAGTACATATTTACACGATTTTGAACTAAGGACAGACGAATACAATTGGAAATAAATTAATTCCACAGGGCAATACAAAATTATTTGACGAAGCAGCAAATGCAGGATAAATATTATGAATAAAAAATTAATAACGCTTGTTTTAATCAAAAATGATGGATATATATATCTTGCATTTGCTCAATGTAAGTTTTTAGCGGATCGTATACTTTTAGAATCTCATTTTTTGCGTTGAAGAGAGTTCTTTTATATGTAATATATTAATTAATTAAATTGCTACTCAATCATCTATCCTTATAATAATAAATATATGTACAATTACACAGTACGCATCTATGATATGATGAATTTACAAAATATAAAATATTATTACTCGTTGTCATGTAACCTAACCTTTAGTTACTATACAACTTTGTACATCTCTAAAAGTATGTATATTCGTGTGGAGTAATATTTACAAACGCTTATGATACAAAATTACAAAGTAGTGGTTTGTTTATTTGCTTTTTAATTTTTTTTATAGACTATGTACGTAACTTTTATGTAATATAGAATCCCAGCTCAAAGCGATATGTATATTCCCTTAGATATGCTAATTAAGACTCTCATATTCAATCTTTTAATTTCTGTTTTATTAAAAATATTATATTAATGTGCAAATATCGTGAGCCTTAAGGAATAGGTTTTGTCGTATGTCTTTTTTTCTTTAATATACAATTCCAAAAGCTACGCCAGTGTGATCACAGTTACGTTGGTATTTGACTGAAAAGAAATAGAATTTGTACTATTTCCTTAAGAGTAATTCTATGTATTTTATTTAAAAAGAATTGAAATCAATATTTCACAGCGCAAAGATTAATTTGAGTTATAGTGAAACAATTATTGCTAGATTATACTAATATCGAGTTGCTAAATGACTTGTCGTTATATTTTCGTGTACCTATTTATCACTGCGACTTTCGATGGGTGTACTAGTAACTTTGAAATGGTTGAAATAAAAGGAAATAATACTCAATAAAAAAAATACATGGCAAGTATTTACCTCATGTGCCTTAATGTAACATTTCAGGTGTTCGATAAGTAAATGGTAGTTTTTTTATTTTTACAAAGGGTGGGGTAATCAATTATGCTGTGCAAACGTACGGTTCATAACACTTGGGTGAGCGAAGACCGACTCCCCACTCGTTTCCATATTCTGCGGCATTGTATTCCCAGTAAAAAGTCACAGTTTTTTTCAGGCTTACAAAATGTGTTGATTTTGTTTTATAAAGCGTGAAAAATTATTATGTGTTGTTATTATTTTTCTCAAAATTTCAGTATATCTAAATGTCTTAAGGAAATAATACAATGTAAGCAACGACTTATTAACAGTTGCTCGCGTTTTATTTCTTTTTTGCTTCATTCGCTTTAAAGTAACTATATTATTATACTCTCTCTAAAAATTAACTATAATACTAATGTCTTTGGTACGTATTACACTGAATACATTGCACTCGATGAAGTTTGAGGAGGCGGCTGCGGACTTTCCGGGCTTATGGGACCAGAAGCTGTGGGCTATTTCGTTGTACCCACGAGTGGTGACGACCCATATCCCTGAGAGTTGCAAGTGGGCAATGCGAACGGATTCATTGATGCAAACGGCGAAGATACCAGACCCATTCCTGCAAGGAAAGAAAATTTTCAATTTAGTGACAATTTTATTTTTTCTATACTGCTGTTACATTTTTGCACACAAAATTGGGAAGTAACTGAGCAAAAACACAATAATAACACGATTTCAGGCATTAAATGGATAGGTAAGCCTTCCATACACTTTTCTACTTACGTCGATAGGCGCCCTACTCACACTACTAATTATTTCGTATCAGATGATAAAAATCAAGGATACATATAGAATTTTTAAAATATTATCAACATGCATTGAACTTGGCTGAATAGGAGATTGATGAGCGTGACACCTATCCACCCTTAATTACGAAAATGTCACGTTTGTAGTACCCTCGTATTCATTTTGACATTTGTGGCTGTTAAATTTATCTTCTCTCTCAATTCATTCAATTTTTATCTCACTCTTCAACAAAAGCAAATGCCATGGCGCCTTACAAACCATGGCCATATTTCTTAACACTATTATGTGAGCCCTTTTGAAATTTAATTAAAAGAAGCTTAAAAGCCACCTAACTACATCTGTTCGTTTCCTCTAAAGCACATTATCGTAAGTCAGAAACGATCAAATTCATGACTAAATTGTCTGTAAACTTATTAAACACAGATTCTGACATTCTCAACGAATTTTCTAATGATTCTTTATATCTGTTTATATAATTGCCTCTACAGTTTCGCTTTTTAAAGCCCTGGCACAGATTTCTTCCAATCCTTTTATATTTTTTTATTAATTATCTTCCCATAATGATTTTTTATCTTCTTCCACTATTTCTGACGCAATTTGGGGGATGCTCTTACAAGTCATCTAATCCATACGTTATTTCAAATTTCCTGGTTTCTATTCATCTAATACGCTTTTTTGTGGTGATAGGCACTATGTTTTACTATACTATATTTTATTTACTATTACAGTAGTACATTATACATAGTATGGAGGAAGTACGTCTGTACAACGTGGAGACAAAAGTACAAAAATTTTGGGGTTAGCAGCCAGTTAAATATGTTATATATGATAATGTAATAATTATACATAGTACTATGTGTTAATACTATCCAGTCGGGCGATAGGATCGTATAATTCTTACAAAAAAGAAAAAAAACATATGGTTGCCCACTAATAAATTAATGTCGAAATCATTCTTGGTATTACATATGGTACATATCATGGTTTTAAACTTATAACTATTTGAAGGAATCATAGAAGGGCTATAAGACCAAAAAGCAAAGGTCTTCTTTGAATTGCCATCAGGGGGGCGTAGTAAATACGATTTGTTTATATTAACGTGACGACACGATTTGTTCGGGGGTCCAAGCCAAAAACCAAATCATATCAATACATAAATTTAATGTATTAAAACTAAATAAGTTTATGATCGTTGCTTTAGACATAAGGTGCTGCTGCTATTTAGTAATGGGTTGCCCTCACCAAATATCCCTCAAACATTAGTTTCCTAATCAGCAGGAAGCACATCATACACAGATAAATTAAATATTAACATGAAATTGTAGGTGTATGTTATAGGTTTATCTCACATTGTTGTAGAAGTTGAAGAATCTTCGATTGTGCTCAAAGGAAGTCCTGATATATTCATGATTTCATCTAGTTTTGGATTGACAGGAAGTATGTACAGGTGTGTAATTAGTGTTTATTTATATTTTTAAGATTGCACTCCCACAGATATGCCAGGGATAACTCAATATACCTTAGGTAGATGAAGCGAACAATTTCATCACTGCAGGAAATATTTTAATCTATGAAAATTCATATGTTGAAAATTGCGCAAAAATAGTAACACAATTTTCCTTTAATACTCTGAAATAAATTTAAATAATTTTCAAGTAACCGCGCTAAATGCCCGCTAAGCGGGGATCCATATCCCTAGATGGCGCGCTTAGCACGGGTACACGAATTTCTTAATAGTGATCCATCTCTACCAATCTACCTTATCTATGAATCGCCACAGTTAATAATCAGAAATTTTTTCCTGATAATTTTTTTAATTTGTTATTGATTTTGGATTGCTTTTATTTTTTTATTTATTTTGTAATATATAGTGTGAGACATCTTAGTAACTCATGAGTGAAGTAGTGTAATATTAAAGTACGGGTGAACAATGGTGACTGATAAAGATTATATATGTATATTTGTTATACTGTCAGCAAACTTCCTTTAGTTAAATGTATAAATGTATAGCACCTCTATGCAATATAAATTATTATTTTATAATTAAGGTTATATACGACAACTAACATATTATATAAATACATAAATTACAGTGTTTAGTAGTTTCATTCTTATCTGATATACATATACTTGTCCCCAGATGCAAAGCATTGTAAATTATATATTAGAAATACCCATGCGTAAGTTTATAGAATGTAAATCAATAACTGCGAAAAGATTGAGAGGTTGATTCTTTGTTGAAAAAGAGGTTTCGAAATAATACAAAAGAAAACATTTGTACTTCTCTTGTTATGCTACGACCTTTTAAATGGGGCATAAAAAAATAGTTTCTTTTTATTTTTTTTTTAAGTAGGAAGGAAGTGACATAATTGAAATTCAGCAGACTTTGTCTGTTATTAAGAAGGCACTCAGTGGATAATTTGTTATTTTTTTCCTACAGTTGTGAGGGATACGAAAAGCCATCTGTACCTTTTTATAAATAAATTTATTTAACAGAAAAAGGTCTAAATTAAATATATAATTATTTTTTTAACAAACAGTGAAATCATTTTTTGTATAATTATAAGATGTCAAACTTACCGTCGGCTATTAGTTAGATTACTAGATTAAGTTTTTTCGCTATACAAGTCCGTACTTCAAATTTTCGGAAAGAAAATACAATACTTTTTCTGATTAAAGTGAATATCAGGCTATCTCATATTTAAAATTGAGATTTATTGTTCGTCAATATGTTAACAAATATTAACATATAGTAATTTAATGCAGTGTTCCATTTAATAATAATAATTATAAATAATAGAAATAAAATATTAGGCTTTAATTTTGCAAGTTAATAAAAATTTTATTTATTAACATGAACAAATCATTTGGCAAAATTGACAAATTTCGGAAAGTAATTATTTAGAAGGCTGTTTGAAAATGACTGGTTGTTGGGAAAGGTTTTTTTTTGATAAAAGTCAAATTAATGAAAATTATTAAGAAGTTTTTTTAATAAGAATAGAAACAAATCATTTTAAAATAGAAATCATAAACGAAGTATTATTTTGGAAATTGGAAATAGAAAATTAGAGAAGTGAGTTAACATATTTTTAGCGGTTTGGATGCGAAGTCGTATGTTCATGTTGTCATAAGTTTGGATTCGGAGCTTGGAACTTCATATTATTCAAGATTGGATTATTGTTTTAGAATTGGGTTGGAATTGGAGTTAGATTAGTGCCAGAAATTGAAGAAAAAAAATAATAAGGAAGATTTTTGTTATAAGATGTAGTGAGTTGTTGGTCATTGCTATGTAATTAGTAAATTCATTCTATTTTCCATAGATATTAAAACAATTTTATATGTTGAACTGAACGCCATCTTAATTCCTATTGAAGAAAAAAGTAAAAACTACGTTTTTGTCACCTTCTTTAGAGAGTCATATCTTTAAAAGTGACGGGCTAATGCATTAATAAGTATTTAAAAATTCTTGTTTAGCCGAGTTTAACACTTTTAGTTAGTACCTTACGACGGTGTGGTGACATTAAAACTTAAAGCACAACATTTGTGAGTGCAAAAGTGACCCTCCGTTTTATTTCTTAGCTATGAAATGCACACACTTTCGTATATGAGAGTGTAGGGTTGGGAACAAGTCCATCAAGCACTTTTCTAAACAAATTTAGAGCATATCATAACTACCTAAAGATGTTTTACGCTTGGGTGTATCAATAATTTTTATAAACATCTGTTAGAAAATAATTAATGAAGTACTCAGAAACTCTTGATTTTCCAAGGTTAATTTTACTCCCAAAATTATTTGTCAGTCAAAATGGAAAAGCAAACCGATATTTTGTATAGTTTTATATGATTCATAAATCATCCAAATTTATTATATCACATTCTGGAAGTAACCTTTTCTTGTTAACCAGTTTGTAGTTTTTCTACAACTTGAAATTGAAGGCTTTGGGCGTAGGTACATAAATAAAAAAAATATATAACTTTGTGGTAATATTGTTAGTTGAGGGAGTTAAAAATAAAGGAGTAATAATCGTTGGCGTATGTAGAGGTAGCTAGCATGTAATAAAATAAAGATTGAAAAGTAATACCTACTAAGGAAAAAAAAATTAATAGGGTTTTGATGTGTTAAAACAACAATGTAATATCTATACATAAGTAATAATAATGTATGGCGAACCGTTTTCAAAGTTCATCAACTTCCAACACGAATACATTACAAAGTATCACAGAGCAGTACGAGAGAAGTGAGCGCAATTTCCATGTAAAACAGAGCAGGGAAGAGAGGTTTGAAATAAAACAGAGAACACCGGGAATACGGTAAACGTAAAATAAAAGTGGTTCGTTAGATCTGTACTAAAATGAACAAAATCTACTTAGTTTTAAACGCGTAACGTTTATGAAAACAAATGTAACGCAATTAGAGTAGAATAAGCAAAATGAAACGGATAATAAAATAATATACTAACACTGTACGGCGGCCAAGTGGTTCCAACCTGTGATGGGTTGTTGGTGGAAAAGTGCGGGAGTCGGAGGGATAAGCGGGGTTTGTGTCGGTGGTAGTGGTGGTGTAGTGGCAGTCGTGTTGCCCCGAGCGATCACGGGTGCAAACGCGCTTTTCTCTTTGTCTTGCTTGTTGCTGCAGTGAGCGCCAAAATGATAATGACCCGCCTCTGGTAAAACTAAAATTATAACAGAAATTAATTGCCCGCCAATGACTGCAAATAATGTGACTAAATAAAAAAGGATACGTAGGTTTATATAATATTATAAAAAAAAATGCAAAAAAATGGTTAAGCCTTGAATTCCCCGACTCGTTGCAAGAAACTTCATCCAAATTAAACCGTTTAAGCACCGTTCGTTTTGAAAAGAACATAAAAAAATAAATGAGTGTGGAAAAGTTTAGATAGCATAACTATTTTCGCTATTTGCTTGAATTTCAAGGCCTTTTATGAAGGTAAATACTAAAAAAAATATTTACCAATGATCTATATCGAATTCAAAAGCTGCTACCGGAAAGAAGAATTTTTCAATTTATTTTCAGCATATTCTTACTTGATCACATGTCTTTATCTATACACTTAATATGCTATGAAGAAAATATATACAAGACTGAACATTGTTTCTACTCTCCATAGGTTATCTGTATGTTTCCGGTATCGTACTTTTTTCTAAAGCTCTGGAATTGTGAAACCAATTTCCTTTAACCATCTTAGCTGTGTTAATTTATTAGGTCATTAAGAGCTTGACAAGTACAGTGTTAGAAAGAATCCTTAAATCAATAAAACTGTATCTTACGCATTGTTTCAAAGACCACCTGGTTGTAATAAAATATTTTTTTCTTCACAATTGTTGCCATAAATTGAAATACTCTCGATTGCGTTATCGAAAAACATTCTGCTCTGAAACAAAACCTATGCATATTCACCTTCTTACACTTAAAGAAGCGTTTAAATTTTGCAACTCGTTTTCCATATTCCAGTCTTTTATTTTCAATAGATTGCCCTTGTTAGACAATAATGTTTATATTGCTTGCTGAATTTCCTGTTAGGATTGAATTTTGGAATACGAGTAACCTTATGTTCCTATTTCTCAGGAATCAATTTATAATTTTGAACGGCTCTTACTATCGTAGTTTGAAATAATCAAATGGAAAGTCTTTCAGAAGCATTTTCCACAATTTTGACTAAACCTTTTCCAGGAGAGATCGAAAACTGTGAACATTCAGCACCTCTCTATGAATGTGTTTCAGAAACATGAATGGGCGGAGACCGTTTTACAGGAGAAGCGGCATTTTCTTCATGTTTGAAGTTTAAAAGATACCTACAATTTATTCAAATGATTTAAGAATGATACCAAATGCAAAACAATCATCTGGGTGTTGGTGAATGCAGGTTTTCTTGGGATTTTGCATGTTTCAACCATAAAATAACGAGCTCTCGTATTCGTAATTAAATTACTGTTTCATTTACATGTTGCAATTGATTTACTATTTTCAAAAAATAACTTCGGGCAATTTGCCTAATCCATAATAATAATAAAAACGAACTTGAACTTGAACAATTCAGGAAGAGTTATGGAATATTTTTTTAAACTTCGACGTGTTCAAGCTGTTGTTGTAATTTTGTATTTGTTGTTTTCAATGCTATTTCGCCATCTCCGTCTTTTCTCTAGGGCAACTGGCATACGGTATATTTTAAAATAGACTTCATTCATAAAAATTCATTAACAAGTATGGTTATTACCCTTTATTAGCCGTTAAAGAACAATAATAATATTTTTGCCGGAATAATAAAAGTATCCCTCACTGATTTAAATGAAAGTTAATGGTTTCATATTAGGGTGATATGATATAATAATAGTGTCAACCTTTTTAGCTGCTAAACCGCTCATTTTTTGAAAGTAATTCGTCAATATCGTTGTGAGTGAATTATTCTCTATAATTCAGTTATTTTGCGAGATGTTAAATATACAGCAGAAACCAACTCAACTGCGAACAGACCCCTTCCACATCGAAAAAGCCAGGAGTGTTGCGAATAACATTACAGCCTGCCAACATGTTCTAAATTTAAGATCGGGTCATATAGACGAGTGATTTTAAATATCCCCACACACAAAAATCCACAGGATTTTGATCAGGTGACCTTGGGGGCCATGGTTGAGGAGATTCTCTTCCTATCCAACGGTTTGAATAAACGTTATTTAAAAACTTTTGTACGATTATTGCAAAATGTGGAGGTGCACCATTATGCATGAACCATATACGCCTTCTAATTATCGGAGGTATATCTTTTAAAAGACCAAGGAGCTCATTTTCTAGAAAATAAAGATATGTATCACCGTGCAATCGTTGAGGAAGGAAAAATGGACCTATTAAATAATTGTCGACAATACGATTCCAAACGTTGACCGATTCCAACAATCGTGCTGTGGTATGTGTATTTTCATCAGCCCATTTAAGGTTATTATGAAAATTCATAATACCATGTCTTGGGAAATTGGCTTCATCTGTAAGCAATACAGAGGCAGCAACATTGGGATTGTGTGTAATTTTTCTTAAAAGCCATTGGCAATATTGCATACGGAGCGCATAGTCATCATCAGGTAGCAAATATTAGACACGTTGAATACGATATGGATATAATAAATTTTCTTTTAGAGTATTCCAAACAGTTTTGTGACGAACATTTACTTGTTGAGCATTTTTTCTGATACTCGTTTCTGGATGTTCGTCAATAAATTTCATCAATCACCTTCAAGTTGTGGAATTCTCGCATTTCAAGGTTGGCTAATAATAATAATATTGATCTTGCAAAACTTCCAGCTTCTTGTAAGCGAAGATGCAGTTTAGTAAACGTTTCAGAAAATGGTAAGTGGTTATTTGGATAACGCTGGGCATACATACGTCTAGCTGCTAAGTATTATAAGGTATTATCATTGGTTAATCTATGCTAAACGTGCATATCAGCCATTTCAGTATTAGTAAACGCAGGCATCGTCAACAAGTTTAAACTGAACACAAACGAAAGTAGAACTAGTTCTACAACAAAATTAGAATGATGCGTTGGTTTTTAACAGTAATTATCAAAATTGTAAACAAAACTTATCGCACATGTTTAGGGGAAACTTTATAACTTAGGAACTTTTCGTCTTAGAATTGAATGACGAACCGACCATACCAATATTTCAGATTACTTTCGAAACACCCTCTATATAACTCTTTATAGTGGTTATGGCTCCTGTGGTATATAGGTACATCTTATTAGCAAATAAGAAATTTCATATTTGAAATAGGTATGAGGGTTGGCGGTTGTTGCGTTGGCTTTTTTTAACACATCTTATAGTTTTGTAGATATTAAAGAAAATATCGAAGGGTAATATAAATGATAAAACTTTGCTTAAATCAATCTATAAACACACACAAAATTATCATTTAAAACAGCGAGAGACGTTTGATTGTGTTTTCTCGTAAGTTGAAGTATCCTTGTTTAATTTTAGCAAATGTTAGCTTTTTAAGATCTTCAAAATTTGAAAACGTTTTTGTTTTTGTTGTTAGACATAGCATCGTGATGTACGCCCAAGTATTCGCTAATATCCTACCTATGTGGAAACACAATATGAGAATAGTTTTCACCATTAAGAAGCTTTCGTAAATAGGCATTCTTACTAACAAATGCGTTCTTTTGTTGTCTTTTTGAATCAAGAACTATTTTCTTTTTAAATATTCCTTAGGTATGGAGGCGAAACTGAAAATCTGAATCTATTTATGCTGGAATCAATTTCGACGTGCACGACAAATTTGCAAGCCACATACACACTGTTGAAATGTTTGTCAGTATGAATTGCACTTTTGATAAAGTGCTTAAAAATGAATGCTTTATCGCTCCAGAAAGCTACTTTAAAACAAGTAATTTTGAATTGGGAATGATATACTGCGATTGGGAGACCTTACTAATATGCCACAGTGTTTGAAAAAACTTCGTTGAACGCACCCAACCACTATACACTGTTGAAAATATTACGGTGTTGGCGTTAATTTTGCGCTAGTCAAATATTTTAGTGTTGATTTTTACAAACTTTGCCAGACGAATTGACTACATGTGTTTTGCCAGAACAGAAATTACTAGAATTTGGTGTGAATTCTTTGTTCAGATATGAGGATTACTATTTTCTCTAGACATTCAGAAGCATCAACCAATCAGAATTTTTCCCTCGGATAGAAATATAGAAACCCCACCTAATCTAATACGGTATTGCATTATACGCACCACCTGCATTGCACGTGTATCTGTTTTCGAGTTTGTTTCTGCGTATTAACATATCCAAACATACCACCAAATGTGACTGACCTGCAAAGTGTAACCTTGTTAACGTTAATTCCAGTGGGCATAAAAAATTTCAACATCTTAAAGATGTATTGGGAACAACTATTTACGTAATTAGTTCAGATTTGAATCAAGTAGCATAAACATTCATTTAATTTTATAATGGTTCTCAAAAAATCATTTTAAAATTAGTACGTTTAGTTGAAACCAAAACTTTTGAATGAGTGGTTCTGTATATTTATAATTCTATTCTAATATAATCCATTCTAATTCTAAGGCAAGTTCACTATGTATAGCGTATTGTACAAGGCTTTTACTTACTTGGTGTTGAATTGAAGATTCCGGCGGATGGTGAACCAGGTAACATATTCGATAATTGCGAAGAACTAGTTGGAGTAGCTCCCCCGTAGCCGTTCATGTTGCTTCCGTAGGAGCCGCCGTTGGACGAATGAGGCGTTGATGCAGTAGAACAATAGCTGCCACCTCTGGGTGACACGCTGCTGCTCTGAGTTCTGCCGTACTCCTCTAAAAGAAAAACCCTACCGGTAACGATGACGTATCAGTATACAACTCACTCCGTTCTAAAATATGTTAGCAGCCATGCAAAATCAATTATATATTTTGTATGTAAAACATGCATCGTTATTGTACTGTATTAGTCTATTATTTGCTCGCTTAAAAATAGATACAATTTGTATATATAATGCAGTAAAAATAGTCTCTTTTACTATTATGTGGAGATTGCATCAGCAAATTAAAGGTTAACTTATGTGTAAGTACAAAAATATCTACAAATAGCTGAATAAAATATGAATTGTGAGATTGTATCAACAAAACCCTATGGTGGAAAACCAAACAGAAAATACTGTGTACAGCGAACAATCCAGCAGTTGAAAATTATTACAATATCGGACATTACACAACGACTTTTTATCCCAAGATCTAAGCCATTGTAACGAGTACCAGTGAGATCTTCAATAAAGGCGTCTTATAAAAATCAATGTGTGGCACTCGTTTTAAAAACTCTAGAATTGGATAGATGCAACTCAAAACCGATTTGGAAATGTAAGAACCATAGGACGGTTTTACAGTTTTGTCTTTAGTTTTCAAGTTTGTGATCGATAATCGAAAAGACTTCTTCAGTTTTCTTTTCAAAAAATGTCTAACTTTAGTTCAAGGCTGTTGTGGTCAGAATGTTGCTCAAGGCGTTAAGCGTTCATCAGGCCGAAGAGCCTTCTGATATTTTAATAAATTTACGATACCATACAAGATCAGGCTACAGAATAGCAAACTATGATTTACGATAGATATTGTAAGATGATGAATTTGCGGCTTCTTCAGTTTTGAGGGATATGCCTCTAACTTCGCTTGAGGTGCAAATGCATTGAGCGAAGAGAGAAATATGCGATTAAGCAGATCGACAGATGGTTGGATTGGCCGAAGCTAATTTAATGTGTCGAAGAGCAGTCCAACAACCATGGGAGAAAGATTGTAAAGCTCGATTTGCGTTTGCCTAATGTTGCAAAACTGGAATTACGTCGATTAGAGCACCATGTTATTCTTGGATCAATTAAAATTTTGTCCAAGATGACACTATTGCCGGGAATGGGTTTGGAAAAGATAGAAGGTCGATTTTCTTAGCGCCATACTTTGGCCATAATAAGCTATATGAAAATTTATGTGATATTGGGCATGTAGATAGGAATGATCAATCTGCAGTCCTGGCCTTAATCCAAAAGAACATATCCGAGACAGACAGAAAGGCGCCATCCACCAATTTGACTAATTGTAAGCAAATGGTGCACCAACATTTTTTTCAAAATTTAATTATGATGCTGAAGCGTATGCAAGTCATCAGAAGCAATAGAGGAGATATACTCGGTATTAGTTCCAATAAATATCCTTTTTTTGTTAATATTGCTTTTTTATTAATGAAATTCCTTTAATTTTATGAATTCACCAAATATTCTATTTTAATAAACTACTTTAAATTTCCTTAAAAATGTATCTTTATTGAATTTTATCTTTCTTTTTTCAAGTTTGCTGTCTTAAATCTACTACTAACTTTAAGATTATACCTTAATATATTTTATATTTACGAAGAAAAAATGCAACGGATCGAATGTTATGTACCTCAGTATATTTGCCATCCTTTGCAATCTCCAAACGTCTTTGCCAATCTACATATGTTAACTAGGCATATGTCATGTGTTATATATATCTTTTTTGCACAATGAAATGTCATAAAAAATGAAATTTTAGGAACCCAATACATTACGTAAATCACTTGTATCGATTCGTGTTAGTAGAATGGGAAAAAACGTCCGATTATTTAAGTCAAGCGTTAACATGCGACATCGTTACAGTTTAATAAAAGCAAGGAAGGACAAGCACCTTCTGTCCACTGACCATTTCCGCTGTCCTGAACGCTGACCGCCAATTGACCAGTGTACGTGTTAAAACTCGTTGTCATACCATTATTCGCCATTGTGGGAGATCGGGGCGCAGATAAAGATAATTGGTTGTTTCTCGGCATTGTATACAGTGCTTCCGCTAAGTCGGCAGCTCGCTTCAATATTATTTCCTGCAATAATGAACCGATATGAAGTTTAATTCGCGGTTAGTGGTTGATCGTACATACTTTTGGTAATTTTTCCGGATCTCCCGGATGTCTTGGTATTAGTTTTTGTAGTCGTTGGAAACCATAGTCTATCGTTGGTTCATTCAAAGCTGCTAACAGGAGGTATTTGAATTAGCAACTGTCCTAATAATCTGATAGATAATACTCACAAACATATACAAATCTCCCAGGCGCACCTTTACAGAACTGTTTGGATTTATATGATAGTGTCACTTCCACAACTCCTGGTATGTGTCTGGGAGGTGTTTGTACCCTTATTGCATGTGGTGTTATTAACTGAAACGAATTAAAGGTGTTAAAAGGAAATTGTAAATAGTTGTAAAATATTATATGTTCATTGTAACTAGAGAATTAACGGATTATCTTCAGATCCTTACCTCACTCCAAACCAGCATGGTGCCAAAAACAACCTGCAAACCGTCGAAGAAGTTATCACCCACTATAATCACCGTTGACCCACCGGAAGTCCATCCTTCACTTGGGCTTATTGCTTTGATGCAAGGAGTTGCAACAGGGAGTGGAGGATATAGACCTGTAAGTAAGATATTGGCATAAGATATATGTGAGAAAATAACTTGGTGCTATAGTTGTCCCTAATTTAATTTCTTCAAGAAAAAATTGTCAGTTGTTCAATGGCAGATAAACCATGGATTATATTTTTAACAAACTTCAAAGAGGGAATACTTCTGTTAGAAGTCTGTCGAGAAATAAACTAACGTTGACATATTAATTTATCTCTCGGTAGAGAGGTATATTTGAAAGGTAAAAGATGTGAAGAAGCTAAACATAAATTTAGATTCCAATCCAGCAAATAGTTAACTAATACCGATTATTCTACTCAATTTTAGTTTTTAACTTCTTCTCGTCTTTATCCTTTTCAAACTTCCTATGCTTTAACTGTTAGTAGAAAGGTACTGTTAAATTGCGATTTTATACAGCATGCCTCCAGATCATCCGAGTATATTTTTGCTACATTGTATATAATGGAAAGAGTAAGACTAGATAAGGGTATTCACAAACTTTGCTGTTCAGCGACTATAAGCTAGATAATGAAAAGCAATTGAAAATCACCTAGACTGGGCTGTTCAGTAGTGGCATTCCCGATGCCATTTATTTATCATTCATCTCTAAGTGTTACGTACAGTATAAATCACCTATAAAATTAATATAAACTCTTCTACCTCTTTCTTTTCTGGTAATTGTATGACATTACAGTTTCTGTGTGCTAATGGAGACGTGAGCTTTATATTCTATTTGCTTTTTGCAAGTCGTAGAAAATGCACTATAGTATGTATTGGCAGATATTTATATAGAATAGTGCTAGAATCTATTTTAAAATGCAACTAAAGATTATTGTTGGATATATGGTAGATAGACCGGTAATGATGTAAGAATTCGAAGTATTTAAATTCATTTTATCAATACGTTGATGATAAGTACTTCACAGGAAATAACAGTCTGTTTTGTTTAAAATCTCGCCTAATTAAGATAATACCGTATTTATTTTAAATTTTATTTACTTCTTTGTCTATTATATGTTACAATTGCTGATCAGCGAATCCCACATTACTCTCTAGAAGGGCGGTTGGGGTTCAGAAAAGTTACGCCAACCATCATTCTTGCGCCCTCTTGTAAAGAGAAGCAAAACGAGAATAGCGGTGAGGAATGACGTCACAATCAAAGTTTATAAAAATTCTTTACATTGCTGTTTTGAATTAATTAGTTCGCGGAGACCGTTTCAGCTACAGAAAAAGCACGCAAAATTAAAATCAAACTTCTCTTGACTAATTTTGTAATTAAAATAAGCTTGAAAATTCAAGAACAGGAAGCCAAAGCTTTCCTCGAGAAGTGTTTCTGTTTTGTGCTAAAATCGTTCGAAAAAGTCCCTTTTCTTTTAAATTTTGTGTGTGTTGTGTAAAGATTTTCTGCCTTAAATATTTTGGATTACGGCAAGGTTTAATTACTCACATCGGTTGGTAAGATGTTAAAAAATTTTGCTTAAAAAAAAACTAACCATTGCAAATACGTAGAAACCGTAACTCGTTGGCTCTCTCTCTTTTTCCCTTAATAAATAATTTTGTAAAGTTAAAATTACTCAGTGCTTATGTTAAACAACTTTATAAAACTTCTTAACTAAATATTCTTTCAATTAATTGTGTTTTGTTTTTTTTTTACTTGTTATTTTAACTAATTTGTTATCTTGTTAATTTTATTCCATTGTTTCAATTTATTCAATATATAATGGTAAAAAATAGTCACTCTATTATTTCGCTATAAAAAATAGGAGTTCAATTTGAACCCTTAGTAAAGCTTTGGAGAGAAAGTCCTGAGTAAAGGGAAAGACGACGAAGTGGATAAGTTGACAATCTTCAGGCTAACTAATGGCCCTGCTGCGACTGACTGAGGAAAACACCATTGTAAAACATCTTTGGCTATATCTTCTAAAACCAATCGCTACCGAACAAAAAGATTGTTTTCCAGTTTTTTGGCTCGTCGGTCAAAAGAGCAGGTGGGGTTATCTGTAAAACGGGGCTCGGTTCAGTGTAAGAAGAATTTAGGCTAACCCCCCAAAAATTTTCCAGATAAGAAAACCCGTTCCGTTACAATGGTGTTTAAAAACTAATGATTAAGTTTCAAATTCCAGTGAATTCGATACAAAGAATTTGTTCTGGCCAGCTACATCTATCAACGTCCACTATACTGCGAACCAGTTCGTCTGACAGTAGGAAGCCTATGACACAGTGTTGGGCAAGTTAGGGGAAGTGAATAAATTTCTACAGCGGTTAGACATACTCGTGTGTTGTCGGCTCTCAGTAAATTACTAGTTAACACTGCTCCCCACTCATGACGCGAATAAGCACGAGTGTACCTAGTCGCTGTAGAAATTTATTCACTTCTCCTATCTTGCCCAACACTGCTATGGCAGAGACATACACAAATACATTACTCGCATTGTCAAGATTGTTTGAACATTGCTGCATTTATTGTCAGTAAGTCGGATGGGGCTGATCAGTTAAGTCTAACATGATCAAATTATGTTGCCTTTATGTACTATAATGTCTGGTTCATACGTGTTCACTTCAATTCGAGGAAGTTCCTTTCGTCGATACTTTTTTTTTGAATAGAATGATTTGCATCAAAGTGGCAAGCAACGTTTACGTTATATTTTTTTTAACCTAAAGTAAGCTGGTTTTGTTGTTAATAAAAACTGCTCCCTTGTGTGGAAAATTTCCGCTGCCGATCATTATTATTATAAAAGAAAATCTTGTGCTTTATCCCCGTCATTTCGCAATACATAAAATTATAACTGCCAAGTTTTAAAAGGGAGGCAACGTTTCTTTTATATGGAAATCTACTAAACGAGGTAAATCTGGTTACTGAATAAATATCCACTTTCGTTATTCTTTTACGGCCTAACATGTAAAATCAATGTAAAAAAGTTATTTACTTGCTTTAGAAAAAGGCAACCCCGTCCAATTTCAGGAAGCGCTCGCAAAAAGGAGAGCAAGTTAAAGTGTATAAAGTAGAACGAGGTAAGATATTAACAAAGTGAAGCATGGCTTGTTCTGCGACGACCGGATAATATAAGGCAGCGTGCGCCGAGCCAAGGTACCGAAACCTCCCTTTAAAACAGTCTACCCCGACGGCCGGATCTCACCCTCTCCGGGCATCATTCAAGTCGGGAGCCGACTAGTCCGAGGACCGGAAATCTCGCGAAACGAACGAACGTCTAATAAAGATAGAAGGAGAAAGTGAACGGGAAAGAAGATTAAAGGAGTCGCGTAAGAATGTGCAGCAGCGAGACAGTATACTACGCCGTTTCCTCTTCCTTCCTCCACTGAACTGAATCGGGAGCCAATTTCACAAAGTTTTGGATTCGCCACGGGTTCGCATACAAACGAGATGTTTCCGCGCGAAGAGCGCCACTGAGCGCCGACGTACCATGGCGCTGGCTGCACGCCGACTACAGCGTCGCATACCAATGAAGCCCTGATGATTTGTGGCTAATATCTCACCTGAGCGTCACACTTCCATCACGGCGCGCGGTGCACGTTCATGGGCGAATATTTTGTTTTGTATACCTACAACGTATGTATGTAAACGTGCCTCGAATACTTCGTTTTTCGAAAACAAGACCAAAACAAACGTTTTGGGAAATATAACGAATGATGTTATGTCTAAGAGCTCAATATTTGAAGGTATAGTCTGTCCGTAGATATAAAAATTTGACTAATGATATTTAAGGGTGATTATCCACTACCTACTGCGACAGGTACCGAGAAATTATGCAGATCAGGTAATAGGCCGTATTAGGAGAAATTAGACTTTTCTTAAGTAGAGAATAATTATTCCTCATTTAATATAATCCATCGTTTACAATTTAAATCCCATTATTCTAAAGTTGGCAATTAATTTTTTAGAGACAATGACATTTCATTATTTTATTTTATTAAAACCTCTTTCGCTCAATTAATTAAGTTTTACAAATCAACACATATAAGAAGGTAATAAATAAGAAAATATAGTTGAAAAATGATTGTCACAAAGTGTAGCTATTTAAATTTGTGACACAAAAACATATGGAGATCGTGGACTGCCGATGTTGATAGTACAAGAAATCATTGGGAAGCTTAACCACAGCAGATAATCCAGAATGCATAGAATAATTTGAATAGTGACCTTCAGGTGTGATTATAAAACAGATACGAGTGTTAGAACATCAAAATTAACGGGAGTGTATTATGGAACAGTGCAAAAATCGTTCAATGGAATTTAAAAGAAAAACAAGGAAATTGTGAGAAAAGTTCTACAAAAGAAAAGTTGGCAAGTAATGGTTACTTTTTTCTGTTCCTTTCCTATTTTCACTATATCTATGGTTTTTTTTTTGTATGATGAGTAAAAAAGGATTAAATAATCGAAATAAATGCACTTATAATAATTTCGCAAACCTTTTTCTCTTGTTCTGCTTTTCACTACCTTTGTCTGTTCTTAAATAAGTTGTGTTTCTGTGTCAAATCTGCATTACTTCGTTTCTGTAAGCTGTGGAAGTTTATAGTCACCAAGTAGCACAATGATGCAAAGACTTCTTTTTTATTCGGAGTTTCTCAGCATCGCCACTAAATGTTATTACTAATATTAAATTTGAATTTGCTATTTGTTAAATACTGGTAAATAAATCTTCATATTTTCAAAATCAGTTAAAAGTTATGAAATTTTAAAATTACGCCAAGCTCTAATTTATAATATGGATGATTTTGTAAATATGGTGTAAAATGATTGCTTTCGCAGCTATAACGATTAACACCCTTCTTAATTCGAAAGCCACTAAGCAACCACAAACCACAATGATAAGCAGCTAGAAAAGCACCAGTTAGCTGTTCCAGATTATCAAAATTGCTAGCTTGTTAATTCAAAAAGATATTTTTGTTTTAAATTTTACTCAAAATTCAGAATTACCTAGGTTTTTATTAAGGCTTATATTAGAATCAGATGATGATCTATTCTTTCTAACACAAAGTTTTCGCACATCTGAAATATGAGATTTAACATGGTTTTCCAGTTTACTATTTTATTTCATTAAATATATCATTATAAAATAGAATGTTAAAAAGATGTCATAGACTTTCAAGGATGGCCCAAAGGTATGCAGAAAATTGCATCGACATAGTATTTTAATTCGTTCACACGCACAATCTATAACAAAAATGACACAAAGTCAAATGAAGTGTTCAAAGTCTCTTCCCCAATATCAGAACACCCACAAGATCTCTTTCCTAGAAAGCAAACAATTCCGATTTCTTGTTGTAAGACAATTTGTTACTCAAAGAAATATGAAGATAGAGGTATTTCATGGGCTAGAATCTGCATCTATGATTGCTAACAGAAAACTTTAACTTTTTGCGTCAGAAAACATTCCAATGCTCTGTTTTGGTACATGTAGAAGATGCCTTCGAGCTTTCCCAAAGAAAGTTAGCTGCGACTCGATGCTGTGCTTGATGAACTTATTTTTGAAACTCCTTAAGTTCGTTTTCATGCGTTGCGTACACTAAAATTTCAAACATACCCGAAGAAAGGAATCATTGGGGTTTAGATTAGGTAGTGCTGCCTAAGCTTGTGCTAAGATTAAGTGTAAACAGGCGTTTTTAACGTATCTTGTGATTGGGATTAGCGTTAACATCAAAGTGTGCGCTCCCCAGCATCCTTATTATCACGACAAAATAATCAAATTCTACAAAAATCTTTATTTCCTAAAACTTAGTTCACTCGTTAATTACTTAAGCACAGGTGAACGAATATTCGTTTCTTATCTAGCATCATTTTTTAGAGATACTTTGGTTCCTCTACAATTGAACACGGCCCATCATAAGATAAAGAAACAAATAAGTGGTGCCAGCTATAGATTAGTTTCAATGACAACGTTTTGCGAAATTCGTGATCTGATTCCGAACGATAAAAGTCTAAACGACGATACTTCTTCAATACGATACAATTAAAACTTCAGTTTGATGCTGAAACTTTATAGACAAATGCACAACAGAAGGAAAACGGGAGCTATGTGACACCACAAACTCAAAATAAAACAACCAGCATCTAAGGAAATATAATAAATGGCGCAGCGGATCGACGAAAGCATTTTGGCAGATGAGACTGCTGACACTTTGAGAATTTTCAACAGGAATGTTTCTCTCTGATGACCAGCAGATGAAAAATCGCAAAAAGTTTCTAGGATTTGGGGAAAATCATCAAATGAATGTTAAAATTTCTGAAATACTATAATTTGCGTAATGATTATATCGAAATTCTAAGTATTTATTAGACAAGGATATGATAGCGAAAAGATGAAGGCGATAAAAAATTACCAAACGATTTTATTTCCATCAATCTAGCTACAAGTTAAACCTAATTCTTATGGCAGAATTCTATGCATATCTGTAATACCTGTAAGTTATCTGGAAATCTGTAAGCACATGTATTTTCCACTACAGATTTGCATAGAATCTTACCAATAGTGATCTAAACCATTTCATAGAAGTTGAAAATACGGTTTCTTTCTCTTATCAAATAAGGAGGCTCAAAGATATTAAATCTAATTAAGTCTTCAAGGAGAACATTGCGGCTATCAATTAAAAAAAAACAGCAGCTATCCTTGGCGGCAACAAAAAGTTTATTGTAGTGTTGAAAAGTTTTTATATATACCATGCCATTTTTTAAATTAAATGCCCTCCTAACCAGCATGAAAATACATTGACCGGAGCAGGGTTCGAACCCACAGCAGCTGTGTCTTACAGCAACATATTTTGCATTCATTAGAAAGCCGGTAAAAACTCAACGTCAATTTCTCATTACTTATTTTCTTTATATTGTGAACCATGACCTATGTCAAACTATGCGACATTTTTTTGTAAGTAATATAATTCATGAAATTTAATTGCTTTGCCTAATATCAGTTGCTATTTTGTTTACATTTCCCTATTTACTTGAAAAATACCTATGTATAGTAAAGATAATAAAATATAACATACTGTTTATGTAACTACCTTCGCTGGGTTCTAGACGTTTCGCTCGCCGTCCGTGTTTCGAGTTATTATGAACGAACATGTTATCCGAGATGGCTAACAGAGGCCCATCCACAGAAACTTGCGTCGCTATCACAACCTGAAAGAAACAGAATATTTAGAAACACACTTATAAACGCACAAGTACAATTAATATTCTCAGAAAATCGCGGGCTAATTTGAAATCCTGCTTTAAACGACGAATTCCCGCGTCGCGCAAGCGCGTAATTCTTCAGCCGCCACACGCCACCACTCGGACGTAAAGACACTGCAAGTGCAGCCATTTTGCGGTTCAAGGTGGCGGCAATGCATTGCAAGACAGACTCCTCCCTCGGGAACGGTAGCCGTGTCCCTGGGGACACCGCACCCTCCGCGTATACACACGCGTTCCCATGGGAACCGCGGGATGATGACGGCGGTGAGGCCAGTAGGCGGCGTTCGATACGGACGCTTAAAATACGGTCATCGACCAAAGCGGAGAAATATTCTATCGGACGTTACTTCCGAATAATACGGGGGGTTCTGCCGTAATATTTGAACGGAACTCAGATCTACGGCGAGGAATTATTCATGGTACCTTGGATAAAGGCAATAAGGTCTTTGTAACAACTCCGAAAGTTTCAAGCTATCGTCAATGGTGATGGATATTATGTTGAATGGTATTGCGTTATTTCTGATTGTTTAGAGAATTGAAAAAAAAATCTTAAATATCTACAGATTATTTTCTCTTTAGGTATTATCTGACATAACATTTTACTGTTTTGAATTAATTAACTTTGTGGCCAAAATGAAAAATAATTTAAGCAATGCAAGATGAACTGCTGCGTGAATGCTGCCTCACGGTCTATTATCGATTAAGCTTATTTTACCTAAATGTAAGTACATATATTACATCCTGAAGCCCCATTTCCACAGAAAAGGAAGAGCTCAATGAAGTCGCTTAAAAGACTACATATATTCAGTGAGATTAGAAGTGCTACACCTAGAAAGAATAATTTGTTCAACTTGGTTTTTTGGCAATGTGATAGTTTCACATCAAAAATGAAACGATAACATTTGCAAGAAAATTTATTAACATGTACTTCATGCGAAAAAAAATTGTGTTTGGTGACCCCGTAGCTGAGTACACTCCTGTACATATAGACACCGACACAATGAGATGGTCGATATCTGCTTGTGGCAACTTAAGCTTTCGTGATTAACTGTGCCAGAGTGTGTGGAGGATGGTGCAAAATGGACAGTCTCCTTTCCATGATATCCCACACATGTTCCATGGGGTTCAAATCCGGTGAATAGAGTTGTGACAGGAAAATATTAACTCCTGATTCTTGGGGAAAGCCCACAGTCCGACGAGCAATATGGAGACGTGCGTTGTCTTGCTGAATAAGGACGTATGGGCGGCCATCTAGATGAGATAGTAAAGTGGTTTGTAGGGCATCATTAACATAGCGCACGGCTGCCATACTCCCTCGAATACACAGAAGTGGTGATAGGCTACCACAGGCAATAGCCCTCCAAAGCATTACTCCAAGAAGTCCCTGCCTTTCAACAGCAAACTCAATATCACGTCGCTCTCCACACCGGTACCCTTCTACGGCCGTAGTGGTTAGCTAGATATAATCTCGATTTATCTTTGAAGACGACATTATGCCCTTCTGCATCCCAATGCTGCCGTTCTCTGCACCAGTTCAAACGTTGACTACAGTGGCCCGCAGTTAAAGTTAAATCAATCGTTGATGGTATGAAAAAAGGGTCCAAAGGCTTGAAAGCAGCGATATAATGTACGCATAGTAACAGGTCCTACCTTCTTCTCCAAACATTGGTCAGCGATTTGACGGGTAGTAGAAAAACGGTTTCGTAGAGCTAGTTATCTGACGGCTATCGTGACGCTAAGTCGTACGTCTCGGTACCATTGGTCTTCTTCGTGTTCCTCCACCTTCTTCTGTCCACAAACAACACACACGCATTATTGTCATTGCGATGTGTTTCTTACTGCACTAATGCGTTCCTGTAATTTCTAGTTCGGTGCGTAACGTGCAACACCGGCGTCCCCGCTCTAGTTTAGTACCAGTAGTTCTAGTATAGAATTAGTGCAAGCTTGTGGCTGCACTACTTCAGCTAATAAGAACAAAGCTCTTGTGTAACACAGCTTTAAATGTCAAATTAAAAGTAATGTAATTTTTGTCATTCTTTTCTTAAAATTTGATAAAGCACAAATATCGGAAAAGTTATAAATTAGTTGTACTATTAATTAGCACGGTGACCCCCTATCATGGAAAAGATAAAAATATGATAAATGTAAAGAAAAAAAATTGAGAAGAAGGAATTGTACGCCGAAATGAAGGCACTGGTTTGACTAAAATTACTAACCATCAACAGGCCCAACAGCTGATTGCATTTTTGGAAGGCGACCCATTTGCCAAAGTTAAGGAAGTAAAAATACAGACAAATATTCTAGCTTTAATAACAATAGTCCGTAGAAGAATACAAAGCTCTCTTCTGAAAAAGAAAAATTAACGACGAAAAGGAACAGGTAAGACTACTTTTCGCTTGAAATCACTGCCTTGGTGCGCTTTGGAAACAAGTTATATTTGTGGAAGAAAAACATTTTTATTTTTATCTCACAATGATAAGAAGTAAATTCTAGTATATCGTCCACCAAGAACTAGATATGAAGAGCCGTACATTCCTGGAAGCGTTTGGGATTGCATATCAGACAAATGACATTGAGGTCTTTTCCGTATTAATATGAGACACACTGCCGAAAGATACATAAATATGAAAAAGAATATTACTAAATAATAATTAACAGCAGGCATCCATACTTCATTCCAAGAGCTTCTTATTTTTGTAGGTTTAATTTTTTTTTTCATTTATCGTTATTGAAACCATTGCCTAACATGCTTTTTGAATTTACAACATAATTTTGATAATCTAGCCCATGGAATATTAACGGTGAACTAATCACTTCACACTTATAACCATAGATCGACTTCCGACAAAATCGATAACTTCTTTTTTTTTCCTTTAAACAGAGAAGACTGCAAATGCAACAAAATCACACTGACGCAAGTATACACCTAATGGTCTAAGGATGGACGATTCGACAGTACTATACGTGGTGAGCGTAGAATACACTGTCGCAGTCTAAGAATTGGAAACTGCTATAATCATAGAAATCAACACTTTATCAAGTATAAGTGTATGCCATTGAGATGTATACTACAGAGGTTTTCAATAAAGACATAACATATTTTCATTGAAAGTTTGAAAGTGGATGGTTAAAAGCCCTAGAAGAACTGCAGAACTGTAAAAAAAAATACTAAATACATTAGGGACGACTAGAAATCTATCCTTTTGTTCCAAGGCCCTTATTCAGAAATATATATCATCTATAGTTGCTAACAGAAAACTAACTCTGGAGTAAAAGAAAGCATTTATTGTAGATGAAATTTTTAATACTAAAGTATTAAATATTTATTATAAATTATATAAATGTTATATTACTAAAGTATTTTTATTTTAAATATGATCTTATTTTTGACAGTAAAAAAAAATACGACACATCTCTTATTTTAAGGTTAAGTTGTAAAAATATCTGACAGACCAGAAATGTGACATATCTTGTGCTACCAATTTAACAATGTTGCCACTTTAAAATCTGAGGTCACGTGGTGGTTACCGGATGTAAGCTCACTCTGTATATATGAAATGGTTGTGCAGGAAATAAATAAACAACAAAATCAGAAAAATGATGTGGGAAACAATTTGAGTATGGAACGAATCTTTGATCAAAATTTGTGATGTTTTAATCAAGCGCTTTCAGTGATTATTAATCCGAGCCAAAATCTTAGTATAAAGATAAATTCACGTTTCTGCTATATGAGAGAGTTAGTCATATCAAAATAGAACTAGAGCGATACGATTTGTCTGAGTTTAATGATAGCGATAGATTTTGCTCGTTGAGTAACTTTGCATGTCTGTAGACTTTGGATTAAGTACGAGGGCATGCCATATTTTACGTTATCAAAATATTCCATTTACAAGCGATTAGGTTTGCCGAATGTATACATGGGGATATTTTAAGAGCGTTACATGTACTGGCAAGAAAGAACTATAAATTTTATTTTCCCTGTGAACAATCAATGATTGGACAAGTTTCATTAGTTTCAGAAATCACAGTTATATTCTGCAACGTAATGAAAGAAGAAAATCTAAAAATCCTTCGAATTGAAAGGCCCCTATTGGTTGCACAACGCGGGGTCATCGAATATTATAGGCTTTCTCGACGGATAAATAGACGTCGTTGCGGGACAAGATGGAGGGAAATAAATGAGACTCAGGAGCAACGGTATACATATATACTTTATAGTTCTTACCCAATTCGCCCACCCTCCCCGGTTGGCGGAGAAAATAAAAATCTTTTCTATTTCGGCGGACCGACGGTAAATCCCGCGTAGCGAGAACGTGTATGGAAATTGAAATAAATGGCAGGGATCTGTGCTCTACGCTCCATTGTTACGTAATTGGGAAATGCCGCCTCTGCCTCCTTCCTTCCGGCCGTTAGAATCGCGTACTGTATCGGAGCTACGTTTACAAATATCAATAAACATTTGTGCTTTTTCGTAGCGCATTTCATTTCGCTCAAAACATTTCGCCGATAGCAAATATGATTGTGTAAATATTTGGTGTCTGTATGTAAGAGGAAAGCATAGGGAATTTATATCATTCGCACAAATTTAGCTGTTCAATTATCCATGGATCTTTAATGTTAAATATCATCTCAAATGGAAAACCAGTTATTTGGGGAAGAAATCTTTAGAATTATTGGCTTTTAAAATATAGAAGGTATAAGGCATTGATAAATTGATAATTTATTCTCATGGAGAAATTTCGTTCCATGTACACTATGTTAAAAATTAAATGCGAATGGAGGGGTCGTTTTAGGCAGCCAACCAATCTAAGCAAGTCATATAGTTGTGATCCGTAATGCACAATTCTTCTAAGATTTTTTGTTTCATTTTGCACTTAAAGCCTCTCTAGACAATGACTATCCTTGTAGCATATTTATAAACCGTGCATTTTATTGTCAAAACTAAGACGTTATTAAGTATCAGCATAGTATATACCTCTAAGCACTAGCTTCACATCGTCGCAAACATGGATTTCAAACGTATCCCACCAGGGAACTCGCATGTGTCGCATAGGTGGGTGAAATTGTAACTAAAACTATTTGAATTTGTTTATAAACAAAAATCTAACCTACAAACCCGTTGCATTCTGTCATTCTGTTCTTAGCAACGTTATTGATGACAGATGTTGTGCGATTTTTTGTCAATTGTCAATCCGTTAGAGTATGTAAATTATTTTCGTACCCACTTTGCAATTACTAGTTGCAAGCGAAGCCGCCAAAGCGCCGTAATTTCTTAAATTGATAGACAAAAGATCAAAGGCGCCGACACTAAGTGAAGCTACTGCTTAGTTTATACTGTGGTATCAGTGTTCGAATAATTCTCTCCGTGTTTGAAACCGCCAGCTGTTAAAACTTAATACGTCAAGTTTTAACAGCTGGCGGTGAAACGATTTAAATTAGTAATTATATTACAGTTTTTGCAGTTTATTGTACGGAAATACAACGAATAAATACGAATAAAATTCACATGGATCCATTCAAATAACAATGATAACTCAGAACAAGCAAATATCGCCCACGTATGGCATAGAAATAACACAAAAAAATATCCTGCAGCAAGATCGGCTTGCATTAATGGTGGCGCCGCTTTTCTGAAATGGATTTACTTTAATAAGCAATATTGAATAATTACAAATGTTTTATATACTGACAATCTATAATGGACCCGAATGGATCGACTATTAAATGTTCTTTCCCACTTTTGTTGTTTTTTCCCCTTATATTGACTGTTTGCATTTATAATGTTAATTTATAATACTTTTTTATATAAGTTATACCTAATTTATTTTTATTTCACATTTGTAAGATATATTCAACCGTGCAAATTAACTTTTGCTTGTATGTTTTTATTCAGGGTACATTTTCTGAAGTAATTTTCAAAATCAAATTTAGCAACATATTTGAAATTATACAATAGTTATTTGTATCACTAGGCCAGAAACTTTTAGTTTTGCGAGTGTGAGTACGGTTACTCGCAAAAAAGTTTCTGGCCGTGTGATACACAATGTTTTTTGGGCCGATAAATCTTAATTTTGATTTCAAAATAGAAAAGAAATTTTGACATTAAGGAGTTGACAGTACCAGTTGGTACACATGTTACATACCTTAGTATTTTGACGTTTCCGAGAATAAATCTTTTTCTGTAATTTTCTTTCAAGTTTAATATCTATTTATCAATAATAAATCCAATGAAGACACCAGTTCATCTTAGCATGGTTGAACAGTAGCTTAATGACAATTTAGTACACGTCTGTCATGTGGAATCTAGTGTGGCCAACTGTTAGTGAATTTTTTTTGGTCTTTCCTGCCTAGGCAGAAAAATTGCAGTTTTCCTGCCGCTTTGAACTACTGCTAAAATGAGTGTTTCTGGACGGTGGCGCAAAAATATATTTTTCACTTCTTGTGCGACACGCTAAAATTTGAAATATTCAAACAACTGATAGATTTCACGTTTACCTTCCAATTTCTAGATAAACAACATACAAATTCTCGAATTGCATATAATTATTGATTTTCAGTAAATAAAACATTTGTAATTATTCAATACTGCTTATTAAAGTATATCCAAAGCAAGTAAGTATATCCATTCCCAAAAAAACGGTGCTGCCATTAATGTAAACTGATCTTGTTGTGGAGCATGTTTTTCTGTTACATCTTTGACATACGTGGGCGACATTCGCTTCTTCGGAATAATTATTGTTATTTGAATATGGATGCATTCAAATAACAATCTGAATCTTTTCGTTTGTATGTTTATTCGTCGTATTTCCGCACAATAAATTGTAAATAATATAATATAGATAGTAATATTACTATCATTTTTCAATATGTCATGTTTTGACAGCTATTACTCCCACTATCTTCTATCTTCTTCTATCTTACAACGTCTTAATTTCGACAATAAATGCATGGTTTTGAATATTTATGAAAATGGTTCAAAGATATTCGTCGACAAAAAAGACCTTAAGTATACAATGAAATAAAAATGGAAATCACCGGATAATACCTATATAACTTTGTTAGATTTAAAAGGCCCCCTCCATTCGCATTTAATTTTTTACATAGTGTATGTCCATTTGGTTAGAAACTAATATTGTCCGAATTTATTCAATTGATACCACGACCTTTCTACTCATAAACATACTTTAGCCAATACAAATTTAAGCAAAGTAATGTATTTGGTAAACTATGTCATTGAACCACTCTTCTCAGCTTACCATCGAGCAGTTACTATATGTTTAAATTCTGTTCGTTCTTGGCGGCTTCCTTTAATTTTTGTTTTAACGAATAATATAAAACTTTAATTTAATGAATTTCTCTTTATTGACTTGATACATGTATATTTTATACCGCTCGGTTTCTGCAGATTATTTTCAATTTTTCATGCATGCTTTACCTAACCGACATTTTTTCGCACCAACGGCATTAAATAACATTTACTTGATTCGTTTTGCTGTGTTCCTCCAGAATTTAGTCAAACTTCACACATGTGTACACTTTCAGAGAAATTCCGTATTCCCTGGCATGGAACAAAAACCTTTTAGAAGAACAGTAGTGAAGTAGTAAGATGCTATACGTGGCCTCGTGCTCTCCGAAATGAATATTTTTTTTCTTTTAATGATAACAGATTACATCTAAAAAAAAGGATCAGAAACAAAACAAAATTTACTGAGTGGGGTATTTAATTTGATAGATAGATTTGTTTTTTGTCAATTCATCTAAAATAAAAATTTGCAGGGTTTTATAAAGTAATATTGATTACTTGATGTATTAAATATTTAATATGTTAATTACATGCGTGTTATAAAATTGGGAACATACTGCATTTTTTAATACGCTAGCGGTTAATTTCTCTTTAACCCTGGAGCGGGCGCGCCTCGTTAGTAGCATAGGAGACTGCTGAAACAGCATTTCTTAAACAACACTTGGTTCACGAGGATCAGTTTGTATGTGTGAGATCCATCACGCCGGTCACTATCCATGGTATTGGCACTTTCTATTCTTGCTCTTGCAATTGAGACTGATATGGCGATGCTTTGTTTACTTTTAGCAAAGAACTGAAATTATTTCAAGCGAAATTCCTTATTTGGCCGCAATTGGCTCTCACATCCAGACTCAATTTAAAAAATAATGTTCTTATGGCGTACTTTGGTACAGAGATTTATTTTTGCCTCAGCACAGATGTAGATTTAAATTTAACGTAAATTTCACACCTACATCTTTGATTCGTCCGTAAATACGCCAAGGATTTCTGAGGTGTATTTCAAACATTTAAACTTATAAAATATATACGAGAAGACGACTATACCTGCGCCCAGATAACTGAGCCTCATTTAAATTCGTAGCATATTAAATTTTTTAATAAGTTTACTTTCGACATTAACACGGTTAAGTTCAACGTCTCCTGTAACGTCGGTCGCCTATTTTAGAAGCTAATTGGAGAGCCCCCGAGATTCCATTAAAAGTAAAACCGTTTCCTTAGGTACCAACACCACGACCCAGGGCGTTTTAATTTTACAGGTATTTCCTTAATTCCATTCTGCTTAACCAGTTTTCCTCTTTTTCTTTAGAATTCTAACCGCACAGTTAGAACATTCAGCGTCGAATTTACGGAATAAAAATTATTGAGAAGGTTCTTATCGTGCAATTGTAAATAATGGTAACGAATTTTAGTGGAAAGTATGTTCTACATTTTCTAAAAGTGCTGCAGTTATAAGTACCTACATGTAAATAATCCAAAGTCTTTAACTTTCCTTTCTATCTATATTACCGAATTTGTAATTCTGTGGATCTGACGGCGTTTTACTATCCATGTTACTGTATTTACAGTAATAGCACATTGTATGTACTATCTGAAAAAAGTCATTACTTCCACTCATTTCGAAAAGCAATAAAACCTAGTGAATCTCGAACTAACAGGTATTAGTGCGAAATCGGGCAGTAATATAATCGGCAACTGTTTCATTACGCCGCCGCGCTGTATAGGGGCCAATGTACCTAACAGGTCCTTTTCTGTCGTCGGTCGGGTTATTCAACGCTACACGTGCTTATTACATGAGCAATAGATAGTAAGTTCTTATTTGTTGTTTAAAAACTTAAGAGAAATAAGAAGAAATTATTGAAGCGTAATATGAAATATATTTATGCATTTTAGTTCGCCAGAAACATCTAGCGGACAGATATTTACTAAATGTATTCATAATATAGTTGGGTCGTTCCAATATCGTGCAAAACCCTATCTCTATATCAATTAAATTTTCTTCATCTCTTAAAAAAAAAAAAACAACAATAACCGCAGGTAAAGAGAAACGGGAACTTCCTCCAATTGACCAATTCAACTTTTCAATATAAGTGATATTAAACGTCGGTAAGAGCTAGTAAAAGTGTGTAAAGTGGGTGATGTAAGACATTATTGTTAGATAGTACATACTGCTGTAGACAAGCAACCCATGTTTGCTGTGTGTATTTTAAGTTGCATAGTTCTGTTGTCATCATTACTCCGGTCGTTCGGTATTCAATGTACCGAGAGAATTTTCACAAATTTGGATTTTATTTTTGTATAATTAGTTAAAGAGTTGATTATATAATTTATTTAATTAAGTGTTAAGTTTTTTTAAATTAATTTCATTCATTTAGATGTCTAGCGTTTGCTAATTCTATTCAATGCGCTTTCTTTTAGATTTTGTCGGTGATTTGTGCGTTTGCGTTGTTGTTGTAAGGAAAACTATTGTAGAAGTTTGTTCTAGAGTTCCTTGGTCGACTGTTAACGTGAGTAGACGTATTTTTGTATATGATTGTTGCCATATTGTAATTCATTTTGATTATAGTAAATTCCGTTTCGTTTTCTGAAAAATTTTAGTCCATCAAGGAATTCATTTAGTAATAATTGTTAATATATTGATGTGTGCACATTATAGATATAAAGATCATTTATTATTTTTGTGCAGGAAGATATATTTTAGTTGTAATTCTCTCATTATAGTTTAAAGAGTTAATTTTTTCCGTTTTTCTATTTTGCTGATTCAGTTTTATTTTATTAACCACCTCGTTTGGGTGAGTAGAAGCATTATGCTTGCATTCTAGTTAATTACTAGAAATTGTCCACGCTTAATTTAGTTTGCTTTAATTTGAAACCACGTGGATTGATTTTGGTATATTTAGGATTATCTTCCTGAACAAACAGAACTTTTGCTTTGTATAGGAAATAGCATTGTCCTATTGTAATTTTAGAATCAAGTGCAGTTTTTAATTTAGGCCAGAACCTTCAGTTCACGGTTTTTTTTCTGCAAGTGCTGTAATTTGACCCTTTTTGTATAATAATAAATTTTGATTGGTATTTATCTTCGTTGGGTTAAAAACTCTGTTCTTTTATTTTTATATTAAATCCTTTTCAATTTTTTGGGTAATTAAGAAAGTCTGATTTCATTCACTCACAATTTACTTTTCGTGGTTAGATTCAAGTTTTAATTCGCGAGGATAACTCTGAGGTTAATAGTTCTTTTGCGCCCTTTTAAATTTTTCCATTTGAGCTAGCTAATTTAATTTTACTTTTCATGTTTAATTCATTTTGCAATTTCAATTAATTCAATCAGCACACAGCAATACGTACTATGTGGATAGGTAAAAACAAACTTCAAAGGATATGTAGGTATATTACCTGAAATCTTCTCATATCTCGTGGATTCCCCTGCATTCTTCAAACAGTTTTGATTGCACTTTAGAAAGAACTTCAAGAAGAATCTGCAAATAAAAGGTTAGAGTTAGTCAACAGTTTTCCAAGTAGGCACTATTTTTTTTCAATTTTCCATCATGTTAAAGCGGAACGTGTTTCGCATTAAAAGCGCATGCTTTCAAACAAGAGTAGCTTCCTACATATATGTGTACATAGCTATTCGCATGTGCGTGTGTATTGCACCCGTATGGACAAAGGTAAAAACACGGAAATTGTATGTATTGGAATGATATATGAAATTGATTGCCTGTGGCTGACAAATGCCTGGTCAATTACCTTTTTATTTCGAGTTGCCCTCATGCAGTATTGGTTTTACCATTGATATTTTTGTTTTAATCGCTTTCGCATGAAGCAGAACCGTTCGTTGATTAAACGTGAAATATCGATGATGTTTTATATATTTTCTAGACGACGCGTGACTCGTTAAACAAGGAGTTGTACTTAAATTAATTGGAAAGCGGGGATGTTTTAATGTTTCGATAATTCTAATTAAAAACGTTAAGTGTAAAAAATATAATGAACTCATGTACATGCTATAAAAATTATTGTAAATCTGTCTGAAGGACTGATTCACTAACAATAAGCTAAAACCGTTGAACTTCAAATACATTTTTCATTCATTTTAGATAGTTTTGAAGTCGCTATTGTGGTATGAAGATATTTTGTACCAAATATAAGCCTTGGAAGGTAATCATAAAATAAAAGGAATGCAAATGCAAGCTGGATTTCATCTCGATGTAAATCAATGTTCAAGTGCTTCAGATTTGATACGGTTAACAAAGACAATAAATATCCAGATCTATGAATAAAATCCCTCATTGATCTCAATTAAGTCATCAGATGCTTAGGGGAAGCTGGACTTAAATTCTTTTCATTTCATTTGAAGCGGAGTGTAGGTACATAAAATGTTTAGTAATTTATCTTGCTGAACATCTAATTAGCTCTGCATTATAATCCTCAATCCGTTGGGCTAATTTGAATGTAGCTTCTAGGCCTATGTTTGCGGCAACAACAATATAGTAATAATATATTTTATTTCACTCTCAAATAAAAGAACGAACGATTAGTATTAATATCAAAACATTAAGTCATGTAAAAATGCACACACAAAAAACACTAACTTTTATAAAGGTTCTATAAACTAGCAAGTGATGTTCATTATACCGAGGATCAAATTTGTGCCAACTATTTGTGTTCTAAAGTGATTCTAATTTATATATATAAAATGCTAAGAACACTCCATAGTGAAAATATTCGTTCTGTACCTCTTATATTCCCTATATAATCTATGTTATGGTGATAGAAAAAGTTCATATTGTGAGGTATTAATTAGGACTAAGAAAAAGAAAAATTCCTCTTAATTCTTACAATATTAATTTACTCTGGTACTAAAAATAGTCAATTATAAAACTTCACAAAAAAAATCAATTTAAATAAAAGGTGCCTAACGGGGACATTAATTTTGGTCTTTTTATGTATGTTAAATGTGTTAGGTTATAATTAAACTAGTACAGAGTAAATATAAAGATTGATAAGGATTAAAATGACTTTTTCTTTTTCTTATACATTAATCTGATTTTGAGCTTATTGCGTAGATATGTTAATATGTTTTAAAATACCAGGTCCTTAACTAACGATGACGAAGGTAGTTTGCTAGCTTAAAAAATTTGGGCACGCCATATCTAAGACTTCGCGCAAGAATTCTCAAGGCATGAGGTATCGTTATCAGTTTAAATTAAAGTTAGTCGACATGTTTACTCCAGAGGAGCTCAAAATTCGTCTGAAGTCTCGAGAGACTAGTTTTCCTGTCTGCAAAGCTTCTTGTATTTTGTTTTTCCTTTATTTTTGCCGAGGAATCTGAGCACAAAACCACTGTGCGTTTTATTGCATTTAGTAGGTTACATATGTGTATGTGTGTGTATGTAATGAGAACGGATTAAGGATGGCTTAATATTTTTCTATTCTCATTCGACAAGAAACTCGGATTTTTTATTTTTTTTTGCTGACACTGTAAATATTCTGTGTGTTCACTATGCCATGAAAACAATTTTTTTTATGATTCACTAATCAAATATGACCAATGCAACCAAAAAAACGTGACTTAGATCCTTGAAAGCTTTAATATGATACCACATTCATTAATACCTGACGTATAATCTCCCAGCAGCTGGAAAATATAGTACCCCATTTCGTGTTTTATCTAATATATTTAGATTTTCGATACAGTTTTTCATTTTGCTTTACATTATCTTTTCTACTACTTTTAGAATTCTAACCTTGAATGCCTTTTTAAAGTATTTAATATACTGTTGAAATTTTTTTCAAAACTTGTCAAATCTCCAACACCAGGAGCTACCGCCATTATTAATTCATCGTCACAATGAGAAGATTAAAAGGATGTCAACAAAGCAGAAGTTGATAATTAGGCCTTTGTAGTTTTCTTTAAAACAGTTTTGGTATACAAGAAAAACATATTCGTGCTTTTTGTCAAACTCGGAACGTGCTGATAAATGCCAACAAATGCGCCATGAACTGCTTTTAACAGCCAAGCTGAGTTATAACATTTACCGAGTTGAAGACACATGTACACGTTTCTGTCACAATCTGGAGGTATACACTGCAATAATAAAAAATATATATTAGCGTGTTTTGATAATTTATAAAGTGATTGTACTTTAGCGAAATTAGTGTGACAATTTTATAATACAATAAGATAATTATTTGGAACTAGTGATAGCTATAAATTATAAAAAAAAAAATACAAAAATAATAAAATAATTTTGTGACGAATTTTGAAATATTTTTCACTCAACCAGACTCTTCTTTTAATCAAGTTTCTCTAAATCCAGCCCCACTTTCGATCCAAACGTACTTGGCAATATTAATAAAAATATTAATGTTGATATGAGCTTCTTGATTCTAATCCGGGCTAATTACGTTTTTCCGTTATGTAGGCTCTTGTATACTTTTGGACCTATGGCTGGTTGAAGACCTTGCTTCTTACTTCAAAAGACAATGTAATGAAATTCTTTTTTTACGTATCAAAGAGATACAAATGACAAATTACGTATTGATTTTTATTTTTGAAGTGAATGGCAAATAAAATTTCAAAATGAGTAAAACTAAACAACGGTGTATTGTAAAATCAAAAGTGAAATACAAAACAAAAGGCTGAAATCGTAAATGGTTGTGGAAAGGAGTATTAGAACTAAATTCGATATGTAATTAAATTTTATACTATTTCTACGCCTTTTATTGGTTTAATTTTACTTGGCTTAAATCGCTCTTCAAATACTTAATGAACAATTAGGCAAATTAGTTAGCCCCTAGGTTAAGATTTAAGTAAAAATGTCAAAGGGGTACTCTTAACTTACAGCCGAGCAATTTTAGTTGTCGAGGTCGCCGTCGAAATGAGCGAAATCCCACATCAACCGAGTAAGATCCAGATGTTGGGATGAACGTAGTTTCATTCGCCTCTGTAACTGTCAGTGAATATTCCAGCGCGAAGCCAGAGAATGAATGAAGCGAATGTCTAAGGTTGGTTTCACGACATGAAAGGCAGAAGCACGCAATACCGTCACGGCATGCCTTTTATAATAGGTTAGATTTTGATTTTTAAACAAATAATTTATTAGTAATCTGTTTTTTCCCTAAATAGTAAATCGTTTACATACAAACACACGATTGTTCTCGTGAAAGCAATGTGAAGAATCTATTTCATGTACTACATTCACTTCATGAATGAAACGACTGCTTAAGGTCGTATTATGAAGCAAACGATTTACCGTGAATGACGATGAAAGCTTCGTGCTCAACACTAGATTATACATTTCACTTTCACACCGCAATTTTTCATTATCATAAAACATCAATTGATTCTTTATTTGATTATCTGTAGAATAATCATTAAACAAAATATCAATGCATGTTTTAATGTTAAATAGGTCAAGGAATTGTTTAGAGTTCACGTATAGTGCCAAATATGTATAAACCAGACAATTTCACAGAAGCTGTACTGGTATCTGTAAAATCGATTGCTTTTTATAATACTCGATAAAATGCTAGAATTATGCTCGAAAGAAGACAACTTCGTGCCTACGCTTCCTCGAGAAACAAAGCTATTCTCATACGAAAGCGGAGCGCGCAGCAGCGCAAGCTTCCGTTTCGTATTATATTAGACGGCGGCACAGTCAACTCGCTTGACTTCTCAGTAATGGAAGCTCCATCAAATATTAAGATGTCTTGATATGGGTATTATTAATTGATGACAGCCAAGAAGGTACAGATTTGCATAATGCATGGCTACCGCAAAGAAGGGGAGGTCCATACGCTAAGCCGTGACACGAGTCTGAACAGGCCTTCGGGATACATTCATCCTTCACACATATCCATGTATCCATATTTACTTTAAGAACGTATCCGCTTCTATTTTTCAGTTAACAACTTAATCATAGTAGCGTATGCCGGTGTATAGATCGAGCTCCGCTATTAATACCGACTAATCTTTTTCCGTTTTTTCCTCTAGGTAATGTGCTGATTCCGGTGAATTTTCAGAAAGAGGATCCACCCTTCGTCTTCTAATTCCCTTCTGCCACCTACCGGAAGATAAATTACCCGTTTTAGTCGGCGATAACGATCGCCCTGAATATAAAGAAGTGGCAAATACCTTTGTTACAAATTAACCTAACGAGATGGCACTAAAAGATATTTATTAACTCGCTTCCTCGTAAACTGATTTTCTCTTCGTCCATTCTAAACGGAAATTATCTGTAGTATGTATAGGTTTAAGAGTTTTTTAATACCTTGCGAAATATTAACTGACATAACTAACATGGTTTTGTTAAATGTGGGTATATTAACTACATCTTTTTAATTTCAATATTTTGTTGTTACAAACGCAATTATTTTCTAATTTTTTTTAATAAGTTAGGTATTAATAATGTCGATTTCAGATGTATCCTTTTACTTTAGTACTTTTTTCGTTTAGTACGAAAAAAATCGTTTCCCTTGTTATAGTAGTTAATATTGATATTGAAAACATCTAGGACAATCATCTTTAATTAAATAATTTATTCTAGATATTCGCAGTATATGAAAACTAATTGCTGAGTGGTAAGATGAGTCATTCCACATGCAGTGCAACATATTGCATAAGCTGGTGATGTTTTATTAATCTTTGGTAGCGGTAGGTAGCAAAGATAATAGTACAGTTAAATATAACAGTAAGTTATTGGCGATATACAAATACACATCATATATTATGCTCATACATGCCAAAGAGATTAATCATCGCAAGGTGCTCTTCGGCAAAACACTTGAAAGTTAGGGTCATCCAAATTACTGCCGTAACTGTCATTTTCAACACTATGACAATTTTGATGAAGAACAATAAAAAACAAGGTAATAACCCTTCATCAGATGTGAGTGCAGCTTTCATATGCTTAACCGGCTAGATCCTTTACAAATTCATCTTGAAACCTCTGTAACTTACTTGATTGTGAGCTTGAGATACGCTTTAGAATGCGAATGGTGTATGCATGTGGTATAACTTCACTTTTGGTAAGAAAGTTCTTATTTATTTGTGAATTATATGTAAATATTTACAATCTCAAAAAGGAATTTTCTTTGAACTCGGATATACATAATATCAACACAAAAATACGGATTAATTTCACCTACCTAAAGTAAAATATAGGTGCTAGGGCACCAAGACATATAGCTTCATATATATTTAAAAAAAACTCCCATTGAATTTGCAACATTCAACATTATTTAACTCACATTTGGGAGGCTGGTTATTCGAGAAATGTTATTATACCTCGAACGAATTTCTAATATAATATAATATATTTCAAATATTTGATTTCTGTAAGTTTTTTTTGTTAAATATTATACAATACTAGCTTTACTTTTACACCCGTGACAATGTCTATAATTCTTCAATCTATGACAATAAAAATATATTATAATGAAAATAGATTCCTTTCCAAACAAATTTCAAATATGTGTAAAAAGAACATATTTGCAAAATGTTTGAGGACACCGACAACATTTTAAGTTAACGTTTTTTCATAATTTGAGTTATTAATTACTTTTATTTTAACAATGAGATATTCTACCAGTTACAATGTCTACATCTTTTCTAATTGTAAGTTCATATGGAAAGATAAATGCAATATAACTTTACCGTACACATTGAATGAAAGCTCCTAATTAATTATTCCGAAGGAAAGACTGAGAAGAGCGTGTATTGGAATCAATTGAATTTTTAATACGTACGAGGGCTATTGAAAGCTAAATTCGTTATCGAAGTCGCAGGTTAGCAAGCATGGTATCAGTTTGCCGTAACAAGAACGAACAGCAGCGAGTATTATCTTATTACAACAGTACATGGCCCTAGGCTACACGGGATGCCTTATGTTCTCTGAGTAAGCTAACTAATGTATGCTGGATATGGGAGGGTGTCGGACTTGCCAAGATAAATAGAGAGGCAATTGCCTGAGGAAACGAGACTAACACGATATAAAGACCTCTCTCTAGTCCGGCACTAACCAGATTATAGTACATTACGATATATAGAGAACTTCGAATAAGAAAAATAATGTCAAATATAATTCTGTGGTTATATTTTCTGCATTGGCATAAAATAATGCAGTATATACTAGAAAGTCTTTCAATACTAACTGTATCTATTTGATGTGACTAATTTTGCACGGATGTCAGATTAGTAAATGTATGTAAAATCTATATTTTTGTGCGTTAATATTGTTTTCTAATTACGGGCATATATCTCATGGTGTGAAATCCTTGAAGATGAATTACTAGAATATCAGTTGGTGTTTGAACTGTTTCCATCGTCTGTTGGATTGATTACTAAGGATTTAAACAATCCAATAAACAATAGAAACAACTGAAGAACCAACTCATACTTTGTTACGGGTGTGTATATATTGTGTAGTCACGAGGAGATTGTATGAACATTGGTTATTGTTAAAGACTATATATATATATAATGGCTAAGCACCCCAATGGGGTATCGCCGCTCGTAGAGCTCTCTAGATTTCAAAATACGGGTAGATCAATCCCATCCTCTCTATATCCTCTCACACACATCCTCCACCTGTCCCTGTCTGTGTCCTCTCCTGCCATCGATGGATACCGGCTTTGGTTAAGGTCTTCTTTAACTTCTTGCAGCCATGTAGATCTACGGCCTGCCTCTTCCTCTTCTTCTCCTGGTTGCCATTCCAAGATACTCGCGGATTACTGCACCATTCCGGCCCTCCACACGTGTCCCAACATTTTATTCTCTGCTCTTTAATTTTTTGAACCACGTCACCTTCCATTAGCTCGTTTGTTAATTCATAATTGGTTCTTCTTCTATATTCACCGTTGTCCATTTTTACTGGGCTAATATGGTTCTTAGTATTTTTTCTTTCTTGGTATCCTAAGCTCCTCTTCTTGTTTCTTAGTCATCGTTATTATCTCGGCAGCGTATAGTATATTGGTTGTATTATAGTCTTATAAATCTCATTTTTGTTCTCTTTCCAATATTTTACTTTTTAAGAGTTTTCTATTTCTTGATAGGCCTTGTTCATGTTGGTTATTCTTTCTCTTATTTCTGCGTCCCTGCTCCCGTCATTTGTTATTGTCACTCCTAAATACTTAAATCTGTTCACTTTTCAAATGTGTAGTTTTCTATTTTAACTGAATTATTTTTATTTCTCGTTTCGTGTCTAGTCTCATTAATTTCGTTTTCTCTTGGTTTATCTTCAGTCCCATTTTCTTCCTTCTCTCACCATTTCATCCAGTATAGTTTTGGTCAACTGTCGATTTTTTTGATACAATTACGATATCATCTGCATACGCTATTATTTGTGCTCTCCTTGTCTTATGGTACTTTATCTATTTTTCTATATACATATTCCAATGCTAAGTTAAATAATGTTGTCGATAATGAATCTCCTTGTCTTACCCCTTTATTTATTTCAAAATCCTCTGTCTGTCCCTTCTGCGTGTTTACACTTACTTGTATGTGTCATTGTCATTTGTATTAATCTCCTTAATTTATGTTTGATTCCATTTTCTCTAAGGCTTCCATAAGTTTGTTTCTTTTGAGGGAGTCAAAAGCTTGTTGAAAGTCGACAAATATATTTCTATTCCTATTTGTATTCGTGTGTTTTTTCTACTATTTGTTTGAGCGTAATGTATTGCGTCTGTTGTTGATCGTCCTTTTGTAAAACCACATTGATATTGTCCTATTAGTTCCTTTGTTTTGATTACTAGTCGTTTCTGTATTAGTGTTGACAATATTTTATAAGCTGTACTTAGTAATGTCAGTCCTCTATAATTATTGGTAATCTGTTGGTCACCCTTCTTATGTATTGTAATAATTGTCCAAAGGTTCCAATCCGCGGCATCTTCTCTTCAAGCCATATTTTTTGAATTAATTGATACATTCTTTTTGCAATGCTTCTCCTCCGTACTTGATAAATTCTATATTAATGTTGTCTTTTCCAGGGGCTTTACCATTTCGGATTTTGTTGATAATTTCATTTATTTCTTCTCTTGTTGTGTCTCTCGTCCTCATCACATTCCATTGCGCGATTTTATTCTATCATCTTTTTCAATTTCTAGATTATCGTCGTGGTCGTATAATAATTCTCTAAAGTGTTGTTTCCATACCTCTTTAAACTGTTCATCATTTTCTACTATTTTTCCGTGTCTGTCTTAATGCCTATTGGTTCCCTTTGTACGTCTTGTTTTGTCGCTGATCTTTTGTGAGAATGATTTTGTATTTCGATTTCCAGCTTTCTTCTTCTATCTCTTTATTCTCTTTGTCCAACCATTCTCTCTTAACTTTTCTTATGTTCTTTTTAGCTTCTTTTTTTGTTTCTTCGTATGTTTCCTATCTTCTCTTTTACTACTATTATCATTTTAGTCTAGGTTCGTTTTCTTTTTTATTATTTCTCGGCACTCATCATTGAACCAGCATTTATTTTTCTTTTTTACTGGTCCTATTATTTCCCTTGCTACTATGTTTATGCTGTTTTTTATTTCTTCCCATTCTTTTTGTATGTCCGGCGGCGCGTCTTTGTTTGGTCCGTTCAATAGTCGGGTCATACGTTTTCCAAATTCTTCTTTTATTTTGGGATCCTCTAATTTGTTTATATCCCACTTGGTACTTACATGTTTTAAGCTCTTTCTTACTTTTTGTCTTATATACGTTAAAGACTATAGTATCAGTTTTATTGAAATCACGAAGCCATCCTCCACATTTACAGAATTACCAAGCCATTTGACGTTATGCACGTATCGACGACAATATTAGTAACGGAAATTGACCGGTGTTCATGCAAGCGCGAATTTTCATTTTGGGCGTCCGCTAATATGCGCGCGTCACGGGACCGACGAAACCATTACTCTGTTCAAACATCCCGAGGAAGACTTCTGCATATGTAGCCGTCGATACGATGCAAAATAAAATATTGGACCGGTGAACGAATTCGAACTAACACTCAAATATTTGTTCGCGTTATGTGGGCCGTGTTTACGATGTGGGCATTATTTTCGAATTTTATTAGTCGAAATTGCTTCATAAGCATACTGTGAATTCCATTTTATAGGGAATTCCTCCGGTTCAATTTGCCGATAAAAGTAAACGAGTTAGAATGATGAAAGTTTATCTTGATGAAAACACCAATGGAGGCAAACAAGGAAAATGACCGTTTTCATCTAAATTGCCTACCTAATAGATTATTGAAGTAATGGTCAATATCATAAATATATTACTCCAATATTGGTATCCAAATTCATATATCTTAGAATTATAACAAAATGGCGATATGTATAAAAATATAATGATTTACTCTTATAGTATTGTATATTAAAAAGAACTTAATTTCTTAAAAAATTGCTAAATATAATTAGAATACATATTTTTTTCCCATGGACGGGTGTAACCCGAAGAAGAAAACTCGGCCAGAAAGACCTATTGTGCCCCCATGTCAATAGCTCTCTCAGTCATATTGCACTCTATCAAAAAAGTTCGCAATCTGGCTGGCCGAGAGTTAACTTACCGACTCTGGGTTCATCCAAGCGATTGACCCCAAAGTGCGGCTGCTTTTCCCCGTCCACTGCCGGGCAGTTGACAAGAAGGTGAGCAGGAGTTTCCTCCGTTAAGTTAAGATTCCTGTGAGTAATCTCAATCTGTCCTTGCTCATAAAGCTATACGGAGTCTTTCCTCATTCGGATGAAGCCCTAGAGATTTACAGTGTCTTGCGCCGGCGAGTCATTCCAGAAGGAGCAGTGCCTAGCAGCAAGTTGTAGTCTGGCGAACGTTTCGATGCTGCCATATGAGCTACCCACATTTCGATTCTCGACCTAAGAACGGCAACTCGCTGGTGCCCCTTGGTAACGTCTCAGCTATTTCATTGCATCTGACCCCAGAGTGACCTTGCACCCATCTCAAGGTAACATTTAAATGTTCCGCTAGCTGTTTAAGTTTTCTGTGGCATCCCAGTACCACCTCAGAGTCAAATCTGATAGATCGCAAAGATTTGAGGGCAGCTTGGCTGTAGGAGATGATTTCTACCCTTCCATTCTTGGGCAGGCAGTTTGAGGTGCCCTCAGCACAAGCCTGGATGACAATAATTTCGGCCTGGAAACTGGTGGGGGAGTTATTCAACGCTGCTATAATTTGCAAAATCAGATAAGCTAGATGGCTAATAGAAAGTAATTAAATAACTAAATAGTAGAACTCCTTTCCGTTTCAAATTGTAAAATGCTCCTAATTATAAACTGCTTGCAGCAATGATTTTTTTTACTGATAGCAAATAACCTAAGTTGGAAATTCGCATTATCATTTCTGGTTAAGTAAGAAGTGGTACAGTAAATGGTGCCTCGATACTAATGCTGTGGAAATTGCCATATATTAAAAATCGGTTAACCGATTTTTCTTAAGACTGGTTTTACTACAACCGATTAAACGATTTTCAGTTAAAATCGATTTTTAAATGAGTTAAATCGGTTTTGAAATGAGTTTTTAAAATTGGCGCTTTGAAACGTGTATTGTGACATACAATGGTATTCAGTATTCGTATATCTGGTATGAAATTTTGAGGAATTTAACTGTAATATAAATTATTTAATGAACATTAAATGTTTTCAGAGAAAATAATTATTAACATCTACATTTTTAAAGTAGGTGTATGTTTGGAATACAAATGCATATTTTTAGTACGCAATATATGCCTATTCTCTTTAGACACACCAAATTTTGTTAATATTATTCTTTTAATAAGTGTTGCCTTCTAAATAATTCAAAACGCTGATTCTAATAATAATATTCCAAATAAGAATATGCAGAGACTTCTTCTCACACTAGACATATATAAATCAAGAATTAGTATAAAAACGATTAGAAAATTTGAGAATGTAATTTCTTACTTAATATTACTTTCCAAAAGCTTACCCAAATTGAGGATGTATACTTATGCCAAAACTTTTTCAAAAACTCACACTAAATAATTAAATTTAAATATTTAAAAAGTTACACCAACTTACAATAATTTAAAAAGTTGTCAAAACTATGCAAAATGACAACCTGATAAGTAAATATTATTTTGTTAGAGTTATCAGAAAACATTTTTCACCGTTTCAAAACATATTTTAAAAAACGATTTTGAAAACGGGTTTTGAAATCGACTTTAAAAACCGATTTTAAAAATTGGTTTTAAAACTGATTACGGTTTTCGTTTTGAAGACGATTTATTGCCACATCCAAAACCGGTTTCACATGAAACCGGTTTCAATTTGCAGCACTACTCCATACCACAAATACATATACAAAATTTTAAAAAGTTGCGTTTAGTTTGGAAATACACTCTGTATGGCGGAAGTATGTATTATAGCTTTAAAAGTAAAAACTGAAGAAAGCAAGAGGCTTAACGCATAATTTACTTTTGATATATATTTTTTATAATTGTGAAAATATAAATTCACTGCTAGCATGAGCAGCAGTTGCTTATGCTTTTTAAAAGAATTCCGATTTTGTTTTATATTAGTGCAATAAGAACAGCAAGCCCATAAGCGACATTTATTTTTGAAAACGAAAATTACTGAAACATAGTAAAACTCGAATAGCTGTTGGCACAATATTTGTATTATTAGGTTACTGATTTATTTTATTATTAACACATAATCTGAACACTTATAAAAACGTTGCAAGTTATAAATGCTTCCATTCCATTGCAAGCCGGCAATATATTGCTGAGTTAGGTCGGGCAATTCATAGATTGCCAGTCCCGCTAGATGTGTTTGCATGGCCGTAGTTACGTCTTAGCAAGCCTTTCTCGAAGTAACTATATATGCACTCGTGAATTCATGTTCAATTTGAGCTATCTAGAGAGATTGGCCTACGCCGCGATTGTCTACTGTGTGAGAGTTTGGCGTGCGGCCCCAGCAGGTGCACATCTAAAGTTTCCATCAGTATGTTGGTAAGCGAGGAGAAGGCTTGAGATGCGATAGTGATGAAAGTGGGTTTACACTCAGAGGATGGTATCTGGTAGGCAAGGACTCGAGTTTATTTCTAGTGTCACTCCCCCTCTTTGCTTTTGCTGGTGTGCTGATTTCTACAATACACCATGAGCCTCACATGAGGCATCTTTTTCTTGATGCTGGGACAAATGTTGTATTTTAGATTTATTTGCGACTTCTAATAAATAAGAAGCAGCAAATAAATAATATCATTAGAATAGAATTTTTGCTGGAGTACATACAATATTTAAAGATGCGCTGAGTAAAAATCAATATGGATATCAGGATCGACTTGAAAGGTACTAACTGTACTATTAGGGAGTGTAGAAAGAGATGAATGAATGAAGGATGTGCTTCAATTTCACAACAAAAATAGTCGAAAATAAGAAATGGATTAATTTAGGAAGAATATTATAGCGAAAATAAAGAGAAAGAGATACTGAAAACAGGAGAAAAGAGATTGTGCAAGTCAGTTTGGTGTTGACGAGAATATAAACAAAATGCATGGTAACATTTATGGAAAGGAGAGGTTTGGTAGCGTTGACAGAAGAATGAATTGACGTGATTGAGACAAGACTCGTCACTAGAAGAGAAAAAACAAAAGAAGCACACTAGCATAAATTGAAGCAAAAAAGTGGACACGATGTCACAACGAACACAGATTAGAAAAAAAATTAAGAATGTCTGAATAAATATAACAGGAAAAGCCGAAAATGAATGTGATAGGATCGGTAAAAATAGAATCGTCATGTATCACAATGATTGCCCTGCTACCAAAGAGTGTACCGAAGTTTTAGAATGGCCGGAAAATGTGATGAATCAAATATTTACAAAGTACAAGCAAATATATTCAAACTTTATTTGAACAACAATTTCCGTAGTAATAATAATAAAAAATTATGGATATTAATCCCTGAAGATCTTTTATTATTTCTTTATAAATATATTGGATTTTTGTCTTCTTTTTCTGTATGTTATACTACTTTAAAGCTGCATATTTTATTTTACTCTATGCCACAACTTTTTCTTCAACACGAATAATAGTTGGTATTTATCTTGTGGAAATGCTAGCCATCTAATGCTTAGGATTCGTCAATTTCTCCGGCAAATGTTTACTTTGTCGGGAGGTGGTCTAATGTAATATTGAAATTCGAGCACCGCGTAGTTTCAGATGCCAACCCGCTCTTATCTTCATCTCTGTCTTTAATTTCCAAACACCTCGCTTTAATGGCGCTTAACCCCGGCGAAATAATAAAGTTTACACTGTTAGAAATTTCACTCTACTTGTGTATTCATGATGTCGCAAACTTTCACTCAATTTCATCTCGACACTTTTCGCATTATGAATCGCTTATAAATTAAGTTGCAAACGAGATGCTGAACTGTTAAAGCAAGGCAAAACTCCCGCCGTTCTCACACTTTACTCACTCCGTCTATCCGGTCGATTCTCAACATGAGCATAACTAACTTGAGCGAAACAAGTTTAGAGACAACTCGTTCGAGCTTGGATGCGGTTTTCGAAGTTTCGTCTTCGTACGGCGCCCTCTATGCGTCGAAAAAAAAATAAAAAAAGAGACGCACAAAGAAAAGACCGTGCGCTCGTAAATAACGCCATATATTACGTTCTAGCGACTCTCTCCCATATTATCAGGTAAATTTTAAAAGCTTACAACAGTAAGATAAGTGCTGGTAAATGGTAAAACACCAGAAAAGTCTCTAGGGAGGTAGAGTTCATATTCATGTCCTGCTATAATGTTATTATACGTCGCGTAAATAACCTGAGGTTGTACTAAATAACGTAATAATATGACTAACGTGGTGGCTCGAGTGAGATTTATTAGACTTTGAAAACAGTCAGCGAGCAGGCAGGAGATTTTAGAGGCGTTAGCTTTACATGCATTACAGTTACGTCTCCCGCAGTAAGCATTAGCCAAACAAGTGTACAACAACTAAGTTTATTTATTCAAACCTGAGCTTTGCAAATGGTAAGGCTTGTTCTAGCGTATTTTCAGGATAATTCATTAAGATGAATTCGCCTAACACATTCAATGTTCACCTATTTTCTCTAGTTTCCTGAAATATCGCTTTAAAGTAACAAGATTCCAAAGACATTAAAATCATTAATACTTCTTATTAGATCCATGATGATTCGTCATAATCGAAAATGTTGGCATTTAGCTGTTTCAATGACACTAATACGCAGTGCAAAGTACTTCCTCATTTATCGTAAACTGTGTTCGACATGCACAACATGCTTAACATAGTTAGCAATCCAGCCATTAATTTGAATATGTCGGCAGACCGACAAACAGGTTTGTACTGCGGGTAGACAAATTCAAGGCGTTCGGAAGGTCCCGGCAAGACTCGTGCCGGTACGGCTAGCTCCCTGCGGTATTGACGACCAGCTCAGGGGAAAGAGAAGAGTCAATACCGACCCGAGGGATAAGGTCCCGTGGGAACGGCGCCGAAATACAGGAAGGAAAAAGACAACCGATAACGTGTTCATATACGAAATCTTTCGCTATATATAGGTATAGACTGCGCCGCATATACGCTAAAATGCTTTCGAACAAATATTCTAATTTTATTTTCGAAGACTGCTGCTGGGGTGCAAGTATTCGTGCTTTTAAGGATGCACATGTGACGTAAAACAATGTCGAAATTTCGATCTTTTAGAATGGAATTATTTTTAATGGGAACTGCGGAAGAACCATCAAACAGCTTTCTATTCATAAAAGAAAGATTTTATCCAATGAAAACCCTGCCTCTGTATAAAGAAACCGTCAGTGTGAAAAATACAAACAATAAATAATAGCATGATTTATAATGATTTATTATAATTTGGTAACAGTAGCACCGGAAGTTCCATACGGTGATTATATTCTAGTACTTACATGGAAAACATTGCGTTTCCAAAAATCTAATGCTGACAAAAAGCGTAAATTAATTTTCACTCAACGTGTAGCCGACAATCACATTGAAGGCTCCAAACGCAAAAAGGCCAGTATTAACCGTGAATGCGTCAAAAGATGTATATCGCCAGAAAAGACTGTAGGATCAGTGGAACAAAATCCCAAAAAGGTGGTCCTAGCTATATATCATCAACTTTGCAAAGTCGTTTGGTCCAATAGTAACCGCTTTAGAGGAAACATGGGAACCACTTAGGCTGACAAGTATAAAAAGCAAATAGAGAAAAAAATCCGTTAAGTGAAACTATCGATTTCTTAGGCTGTTCCAAAAATTGTAAATAGACTGTTCACCTCTATCGTCTCCAAGTGAGATGGATGGACCGCGATACAAATCTGTCATTCATCGGCGGTAGACGTGGACGAAAAATTCACAGTTTAACTTTAAGATGAGAACAAAAAGGTTATTTAAAATGTTATAACTTTGATTAACCAAGTCACCTAGTATAAGTAACTTTATTGAAAATACACACCGAAAGGAAGACAAAACAAGTTCATCCCGGCGCGACTTTGTCTAGACAACATTTGTGAGGTAAGTTCATCAATTAAGTTAAAAGTGACCAAATTGTTCTAACCACTGATATAATAACATAAAAACAGAATACTAGAAAATTATAAATAATGCAAATGCACGCAGCTTTAAGTCGAACAAGATTACAATGTGAAACAGAAACAGTTCAGAAATACATTAAAACTAATTAATAAAATGGTTGAGACATTGGTAAGGTTTCCACAAAAAATATATATCAGTAAATAAGTATAACGCAAGTTATTTCGGAGTACTTTGCGCTCACTGAATAGCGATCTTGAAAATTTTAGTTGCTTTTTTTCTTTAGAAGTACTTGCTATATACGTGGCCTTGAATGAGATGAGTGTGGTGTTAGTAATACTAAAGGTGCTGATATGAAATCTACGGAGATAGTGTTCTTTTTGTTTATCTTTGATCCAACTTCTTACCTGCTCTCGCATTCTGTTTTTAAACAGCCCTAGAACAGGTTCTGGTCCGCTATATGAAGCAGATGATCTCATTTTCGCAAACTCATGGACTTTTTCGTTTCCTTCGATTGCTGAATATCCGGGTACCCTCAGCAAAGTGACTGTATTGCGGTCTGTGAGACTATTCAGTTTTCGAATACATTCCGACACCAGTCTTGATCGTATCTTGGGGTTCACTAATGCCCTCAGTAATGCCTGGTTGTCTGTAGCAATATAGATTCGCTTACTTTCGTAAGTACTCTGCTTGATTTCATTCGCACAATGCAATATTGCGTATTTGATATTTTTACAGGCAAGAATTCAAAAATACCAGACATGTTTGTAAGTAACTTCTGTTTGATGTGTTTTTATTATTCGTACACCATTGCTTCAGAATCATATGTTTGCTCCATGAGGTGTTCTGTCCGGATTCTATGAATAGATCGTAATTACAGATTTGTTGAGTATTGACGCTTGGTCAGCAAACAGGTACATGTTTTTTTTTATTTGTTTGTATACTAATCTGTGATTTAGTTCCATCTTTATCATTATTATCTCCTTCTCGAGGCCCTACAACAAACCCTTAGAAAACGCCTATACTTTTAGATACTATACATGTCATAACGTAATGAGTATCAAGCTTCCTGTAATATTTTGAGAAGCTTGAGAATCAATGACTGGGTTAAATTAAATTAAATTTTCTGCTTCAACTGGCAGTCAAAAAAAAACGTAGACATGCTTTTGGCCGATTTTAAGGTGAGTTTTATTGTAAGGCAGGGTACCAATTTTCAGCTGCTTATTTACTGTATATTTTTGGTTATCTATCAAAAGAGTATATGTTGATATTTGCCTTTGATATATCTATGTACACTTATAATCACTACTACTTGAATCAAAAAAACTCCATGTAGACAAAAGTCCACAGACAGAAATGGTTACATATAAAATCAAAAAGAAAAAAAGGATTTAGATAGAACAATACATGTAAGATGACGAATTGAATATTTCCCTCCTTGCATATGAACTAATATAGAGTTCTTCCGCTATAGTTGTCTGATCAGTAGAGATGGTGATTTTTGTTGGCACGCAGTAGGGTACACAGAGAGAAAGAGTTCTTTAATTCAAAGAAATGTTTCTTTACGAGTATTTCAAAGAACCATTTTTTTTTCAGTCAAAATATATTCCATTCAATTAAAGATAGTGTTATTTTAGCGAAAGGAGTATGTATTAACTGAAGGAAATAGTTCTTTAAATAGCGGCAACGAAATGTTTCGAATGTTTCTTTAATTCGAAGAATTTTTTTTATTTGTAATATTAGTACATACTTCCCAGGCAAAGCGTATGAATCGATTTATATACATATACGTATAATATATCATCTCTAGTTATCAGTGACATAGACGAAAGTTTGGCCTTTTTCTATTTCATGGCTATTGGTGATGACAACAAATCTATTTGTGCGTCAGTTCTCTTGTTCCCATTTTCACAGAATATGCTTTCACTTCATTTTTTTTTATAATCCTAGAAAGTACACCTTTGGTTGTCATAGTACTATTGGCAATACGTTTTATTTGTGATACGTTGCCTTTCCTCACTCGTTAAATAATCTTATGTGAGAAACATGTATTCTTGATTTTAAATTTGTTGCCCAAATATTGGTTTGCGCGAACAATTCAGATATTTGGAAGTAATTTCCAAAACTTAAAGTCACCATTCCATGCCATTATTCTCTTATATGCATTTTGCTAAACTAGCTAGCACAAATTATACCTTTAACATATCGTTTGTCCTATGCTTTATCAGGAAGATAGTATCTAATGTCAGATAATACTTTAAAATTGAAAGCGTACTAAATTAAACTAAGGAAAATTTGAGATGAGAAGTATATGTAAGTAAGATCCTTCACCTCAGTTTTGTAACGATCGCAGGCAATCCAAATAAAGCAACCGTGAGAAGTTTCCAATAAATAAATTAGTCAAATACCACTTATGCAGTTAATAACTTGACGAATATTGAGCAATGTTTTATAAAATAATCGCTTCCTATCACGTAAGTTTTGGTTGTCACTGTAGAGATCATTTCTACAATTTGTAAAATCCAAAAGACACCAACTACCCCAGTTTATTTGGTAAATAATTGGCGGCATTTTCTTATTAACCTTTTCATAGATCTTGTAGAATTGTGGTCCATTACACCAACAGTTAGCCAACGATCGCCTGACTAGATCTACTTAGGTTTAGGAACAGCAACAAGTATTTAATGTTAACATTTGTCTGTCCGTGACGGCTGGTTAGTGGGATATCGCGTGTCGGTATTGTTCATGAACAGTTCCATAAATGGATATTGCGTTAAATTCGATCAGTTAAATTAAGTCCAGACTGTCTGATATATAGATGTGTGTGCATTATATGTGACCACGATCTCATGAAAGTGGATGAAAGGGTAATATTGCTCTACAAATCTATGCCATTATTAAAATAGATGCTTTAGTATTATTTCTAATACATTTTGACATTGAAATTTCGTTGGAGATTATTTAGGTGAGCGTAGAATATACGTTTTAACAGATGGGTTATGACAGCTTATATCAAAATCTAATATTATTCAAGTTTGTCATCGATAGGTTTACTCCCAAAAATAGTTTTTCAAGTTATTTAATATTTATTATGGCTGTATACAATTTTTGTTACATTTAATGATATTGGAAATACATTATTACGTAAGAGAATCGGGGCAAGTGCGTTGCCAGCTATTTTTAAAATTAAATATATGGCAAACTACGTGAATTCAATAGGCTATGTATTGTTCCTAATTATAGCAAACTTAGTTAGCTCTGGACTGCGTGACTATTGATTTGATTGATCTAATAATTTACAGATGAGTCTTTATAATTCTCGGTTTCCTTGAAGGTAAATTTTCGCAAACAAGAGCGGCTAATTGTTAACATTTGCTTTTGTGTTTCTAATCTTCTTTCTCAGATAAAAAAAACATTACACTGAGAGAAATGAAAAGGTTGTTTTAACACATTTCATAGTGTCAAATATCAGGCCTCGATTTAACCACTAAATGGTCAAATTGAATGCAAAAAGGTGTTTAACTACATTTAAGATTAGAATAACATTTTATTAAGCATAAATTAACATGAAAATGTAGTAAGTAAGTAAGTAAGTATTGAAAAAGAAACATATATTTAGTTACTCTATAAGGGAGTAGCTAAACATTTCTTTCACTTGATGACATAAAATAATAATTTGTCTCTGACCTGCAGCAACAAAAAGTTGAGTTTTCGCGTATCTAAACACTAACTCCTTTCAATATCCTTTATATACATAATCCATCGAAACTACTAACCTTCAATTAGATCTTCAATCGATCTTAAATTCAATCTAAATACTCTGTAGAGACCTGGTTTTGCAAATTACGCAAAATATTTCTTTAAAAAAATTATAGAACATGCAGATGCAGAGGAAAAACTTATGCACTATTTCTTTATGCATTAATTTAACAAAAAAAAACCTATACTTGAAATCTGATCAGTGCCTGCACAAAAGCCGTACAACTGTCGACATGGAAGGGTTTCTGTAAGAATTAAAAAAAGAAATAAAGAAAGGAATCAAAAGGAATTTACTTACATCATGCTGTAAGCGCATGAATTTTACTTTCTAGGTACATAAAATACTTTGTCTAACCACAATATCTGTATTTTACTATAACTTTTATACTTTTTACACTTTAACAGCAATAGCAATATTTTGGTACCCTGTATTACTCTCTGCAGATCTGTGGTCGGTTAATCAAAGTAATTCTCCAAGTTAATTGTTGGCTTACAAATAAAAAATTACCTTTTGGACTCAAAACTATTTCCATGGATTCTTAATAAAGATATTCATTTGTTAATATGTTTCTTTTCTGGACTCAACTCCTTACCTTTTTGAATACTCTTAGAATAGGCTGTGAAGTTATACTGGGTGATTTTTTGAAAACGACCCAATCCAAATATATAACAAAATTAAAAGAAATTTAAAAGAATTCAAAAGTACGTGTACTGTTAATTCAGGGAGAAAACAGTTTAAGACATGAATTACATTTTTGACGTTTACAACTGCGCCACCATGAGTACCCCCTCAACAATTTTTAATGGAACCATCCGCCGTATGGTGCTTTTTATTTATTAGGGTCATGGGTGATGTATTGCTTAATTTTTGTTCAATTTTTCACCGAAAAATTATCAGATTTGCTTTGGTAAGTCAGTAAGTCTTAAATGTTACAGTGACAATTAAAAAAAAAGAAACAGTAACATTAAAAAACATACAATAAACAATATTCAAAATGAGCACCATATTCTTCATACAGTAGTAAAGCCGATTTTCAAATTCTTATCTTATTTTTTCAAAAGTTCCCCTTAGAATATTTCTACACACGTTCATAAATCAGTTGTCAAAAATAAGATCTTTCTTCTTTCTTTTATTCTGTTTTTACACTTTCTGCGCCCACTTGACTTTAAGATTGTAAAATATGAAAATTATAATTTTTCGATGATAAATTAAATAAAAAATGAAGAAGTAAGTAACAAACATCACCATAATTCTAACAGAATAAGTTTTGATTTGAGGTACCACACGATGGGTTGTTTCATTTAAAATTTGTTAGAAGATACTCGTGCGGGCGCAGTTGTAAATGTCAAAAATGTAATTCATATGTCAAACTTTTTCTGCCTTGAAATTTTCCCAATCCAATTCCAATAAGTGTTTAAGAAGAAGTATGCAAAGTGAAGTGATAAATTCGAATGCATCGCCTTATTTTACTATTTGTTTCCTATTGAGTTAAAAGATTTTGCTACAACTATTTATTTATTATTTCTGTACTAGTAGTACGGGAATACGCAATTCAATTTTGTTCAATAAAATCGAAAATGTGCAGTCATAAATCCAACTTTGATATACCGTATCGCTTGATTTAACTTTCTTCTAAGCACCTTTGACATTTATTTGCGTACGATTTCCTTCAAAAAATTTCTAAACGACAACCGTTCGTATACAGCGGAAAACTGTCATGTAACACGAAAGTAATCAGACTGAAAAGGGCACGGGGATAGGTCCTATACTGCCAAGACTGCGCCACTGCTATCGTCGCCAGTAGAAAAGACTATCAAGAGGTAGAGAGAAGAGTGAGTCGGTGACTTCACAGACATTAATTTTCAGGGATGAACGCGCTCACAGAAACTGACAAGTTTCTTATCCGTAGCAATCCGTTTCATTCTTTTATTTCTGTCTTGGTGCAGGTTCGTAACTTTCTTCATGTGTTCGATTTCCCCTCTTTCCCGTCTTATATCAAGTATTGGCATTGAGTAATGTTTGCGCTTCCTCCGACGTCTCCCCCTCTACGTTACATACGCGGATCCGCGGCACGTAAGTGCATCTTTCATACGGTCCTGTTGCCGTTCAGACGGACGAGACAGTTGAGCGAAACATCAATCACCGACATAATATTTCAAGACAAATTGATCAATTAATTGTACCTGTTGGCGATGAATATACTTGATTATGAGGCGAGCTGCCGGTTCGCGCATTTTTGCGCGTTTACAGTCAACCGTAAAAAAAGACGTTTTCTTTATGAAATGGAGCTGAAAGCTCTTGTTAATAGCCTGATTTATGGAGCGTACGGCGAAGATTATTACGCCTCTCGTAAAAAGGACAGGAAGACTGTACGCTCGTCTTCAATTATTACAGATTGCAGTAGAAGAAATGTATAAAGGGTAACAAAAACACGATTCAACCCAAACGAGAACATTACGTTTTTACTTAAACTATGCCCTTCTCATTGTTTAAATATTTACCCTTTTGAAAATGTAGAAATGTTTCCAGAAGTATATTAATCAATTTATATTTGTTTACTTAAAATGCTTATATATAGATATATTAGACTCTTATATTTATGATTTTACGGTGTGTAATTGCTTAAGGTAATTGTAATGTGAGGTTTTTTTTTCTGTGAATATTATGGATCAAATAAAACCCCCGAATTGCGATATAAAACGTTTCGACAATTTTCGTTCTCAATTGCTGGAAAGATTTGTTTATAGATTATTTGTAAAGACATTTGAGAATTTTTTTTTTGCTATTACAAGTAATATATATAAAAAAAATCTTTTCAGCAATTGAAAAAGACAATAACTTGTCGAAACGTCTTATACTTGCAGTTCTTAAGTTTTATTTAAAGTCAGAATTTAGAAAAAAAAGTAAAATAAATACATACACTTTAAATCATCGGCTAAACAAAGAATACTCTAGTATATAGTATAAGATAATAACGCAACAGTTTATAGATCACACTAAAAACGTGTGTTGATATTAGCATACATATGTTTCACCTTACCAAGGATTATCAGTGCAACCGTTCAACTTAATGTATTTTACGAAGAAAGTCGTATATATACTTAATAAGTCGAAGAATAATTATTAGAGATAGAGAAGATACATACTGTAGTTTCAGATCGGCAATTTAGCAAATATCTTCACCTTTATAATGAGATTTCCATCTTAAATTCTCATTCAATTATTCTTCCACTTAGTAACAGTTTATGTTCAAAGGATAGATTGTCCGCTTATTGTGTGTTTAAAGAATTAGTATTTTCTTAGCGTCTGGTAAGTTTGAAAATAATACATTTGTATTTCAATAAAAATTCTGTAAATGATCATTATTTATAGCTAATTATTTTTTCACTGTCGTGAGAGGTTTACAAGCAAGCTCTAGCCTAATGTCAAGTTTCCTAGCATATCCTACATTTTTTTTCAATATAACTATCTTTGAATACAAGGAGTAATTTCATGACTATATTAGACTTTTCATTTTTTCATTTCCTTCACTCTTTTTAAAATACAGTTACTAATTTTTTTATTGCTTGCAAATTTATGAAGAAAACATAGTTTCAAAAAAATAGTAACTACAATTTAAAAAGAGTGAAGAAAATTCTAAAAAAAGAAAATTATGCGATTCTTAAAAAAAACTTCTATCTGTAAAATCTGTAGAAAAAGGTTATCTGTTTTTTTCAATAGACATCGTGGGGAGAAATAATTACTAAAAAAAAAGGTCTAATATAAACACCGTGGGAGGAATAATTACACAAAAAAAATCAGAATACTCCGATTCCGAATCGGAATCATCCGAATATCTCAATAATCGGAATCAAAGAATACTTTAATTCGGAAACTCACAACACTACCTCATATGTATTATTTTATTGAAAATGACTTTCTAAATAAATTAAAGCAGATATTGAAACGGGTATAAATTTACAATAACTTTAATTATGAGAAATATTGTTTCAGTTTCTAAATAGTAATAAATAAATAATTATATGTACTTATAAATTGATCTCTGCTGTCATGCAGTCTTTAAATTGGTTGTGAAAGATCCTCTTTGGTATTATTTGTTGTTTTAATGCAGATTACCTCCATTTATGTTTCGCAAGATATCGACCTAGCATATTATATTATGCCTAGGGTTAAAATTGGAAATTCACGAATTACCGAAAATATTTATGAAAAATTTGCTTTATGCAGGCCCTAGTTTTCTAAATATTTTCACGTGAAGGGTAAAACATATACACAATACATTTTAGGAATTCACTCTAAAAATCATTTTCCGAGTTGGTTTTAAATAACAGAATAGAAATTTCTCAATTGTTTCCGAAGAAAGTTATTAATTATTTCTTGTAAAATAGCAAGTACGATATTAAAATTTCAGATTTTCGTTTTGAACAACAGATGATGTAATTCTCCAACAAATGGTTCCCAGCAAAGTTTTCTCAGTAATGAACCGCAAATTCAAACGGGCGTTTAAATATTTATTAATATGAGATACGTTACGCCACTCCCTTGCTTTTGCAGAAAGAATTCTTTGGAAACCGTTAATGCTGTTTTAAGTCTTCTCTATTTATATATTAGTTATGTTAATATACATCCATTGACTGGGTTTTTATATTTTTCTCTTTTTGAATAGAAATCTGCAGATGACAATGCCAGAATATGAAACTCTGCTTCAGAAAAATCTAGAATTTTGGAAAAAATTCTCTTTTTGAATAAAAATCTACAGATGACAATGCCAGAATATGAAACTCTGCTTTAGAAAATCTAGAATTTTTGAGAAAACAGCAAATTATTTTAAAAAAATGGCAATAAATATTGCTATTTCATTCTATATTTAGTTATTCTTGATAATCATAATTCTTCTTCATCGTGTTGAACTTTTGCAAAAGATGGAATGATTTGATCTTGTTTAGTCATATGTATAAGCGTACTTTATTTATCCACAAATGTAAATATGTATATCTACATATGCCTCATGACGGCGCGGGCGACAGAAGTCTGTTTAGCATCACAATACGTATAAGATCATGTCAACTCATTATTAAAATCCACTCAGGAACTAATTAGATGCTCTTGTGAAGAGCGTATTTGTTCATATACGTTTATATTCTATATCTTATGAACTTAAAAGGGCTGCGTGTTTACAGCGTTTTTAGAAAAGCATTCGATCTCTGGCGGTAATAGCATAATCTAAACTACGGGCAAAGTAACATGTGTTAACAGGTCGTTACGTATTGTAGAAATATCATCTAAATGGTAGATAATGTCCGTTATAAATTGAAACGTTTTAAACGCCATTTGTAAAACGTATCGTTTACACATACGTAAATACGTATTAGTGCTCTTCTGATAACGCTTAATAGTCTGCAACGTGTGTATGTGGTGTAGTTTTGAATTTGGTATCGGATGACTATATATGCGCGTATGTACGCAGTAACGTTACCAAAGAGAGAGCGTGTAGAGGACGTGTGTGTATCTGCACACACGTATCGGCGGCTTGGACGCCGAAAGCAATGATTTGCACCAAGTGCGGTTCGATGCAGTTTATCGAACCGAGTTAGTACGTGCTTCGGTGCTGTACCAACCATCCGAACAACCGTAAATACTAAACTAATTGTGGCCTATTGTGGAGGATACACGGTCCTTTTTGCACACCACTTGACTCGTCAATCAAAATTTAATGGCCGTGCGGATAGGAACGGAAACAGGACGTTGTCAGCCTCTCTTACCGCAAACGCTGTAATACGGCAACTGTAATTTACAGGCATCGGAAAGTTTTTACAAATTGCCTGTCGCTCCTAATGATGCTCCCTGTCAAATTTGTCAACAACGATATTAATGCTTTCTCACTTTGTGTATGCTCGGTGATGGCCAGGAGCTGGCTACTCTGACAGTAGGATCGGTCATTTATGCATGAATTACCACGTAACTCCTCCCAATTTATCTATAATACGCGCTTGAATTCCTTCCATTATCATATATTTAGACAATGTCATTAGGTACAGTAAATACTTACAGTAGAGAAACTTTGTGTGATTTGGATTCTATGCTAATTTTATAAATAGGCACTCTTCTATTTCCATCAACATTAAACAAAAAGTAATAATATATTTAAGACTTAAGACTTTAACACTTACAATTACCGAAATTTTTCCCATCAAACTTTTTTCTCAGTAAAAGTAGTAATTAGTTCACCGATCATACATGCTTTTTCATTTTCCATTGATATGGTGGCAGGTCCATGGCGCTTGCCACTGTCAAGAGAAGAGTCAGAAATAACAGAAGTACTGTAAGAAACTTGCTGCGCTTTGATAAAATTCGTCGGTTTCTGCACCCAGTCTTTCCGAAAAAGTGCTTCAATTTTTTTTCTAGACGTTAAATCTATTTTTATTTGATTTATTATGGTATCTAAAGAAGCATATAATATATCTGCATTTCAATGAAACTCTCGGCTCTTATGTAAACGACCACCGGGTAGGATTCAGTTTTTTTAACGTTAAATAATATAAATGTGTTCTTTTAGAATATTCCATCTCCTAAAGCTCTCTTAAAAAAAATAGTTTTTCGACAAAGTCGTAGTGGTTCTATAATTCCTACACATTTTATGCAAGTTATAAGCTGTACAATGTATATTATCGGCATTTGTTTCTTTTCTTTGCATTCTAGCTTAAAGTACTGAATACATCTTATACTGTTCATATTAGCTTCATCATCACAACCTTATCCTACATACTCTATACTGTGGTAACTTTAGAACTTTGTCTCAATAATTTTCAAAATCTCTTCTTTAATGTTAGAAACACTTTAAACCAGTATTTCGCGAAAATCCAAAAAAAATTGCTCTTTTGATTTTACATCAGTTGTATTTTCTTTATGATCTTCCCGTCTACACCATGACAATTTGAAAACCATTGTCTTCAAGAATTGTTTAAATGTGTTATTCAAGAACAGAAACACTTTGAACTAGCATTTCGCGAAAACCCAAAAATGAGTCGATCGGTTTTTCAATTATTTTGGGTTGTGTCAATAATTAGATAGAAAAACATAACATCATTATTTTTTTTTTAACAATTTCCTTGCCGCAATTAATCGAATTATTTAATTTTGTGTTTGAGTGTGGATTGAATCTCTATTTACTATATAGCGGGAGAGCGCTATCCTCACTCTTGAAGGCCGATTCGTGGCAATATTTTATCCAGCACACTTAAAACAAAGAATATCGGAAAGCTACAAGAAGTTCTTCACAATTAAACATTTCACCAAAGCCTACACAAACCTCGTAGGGATACAAAGCTAACAACACTTCAGTGAGTAATATAGTAAGATACGCATCAGAATAATGAATTTAAAAAAAAAAATGAGGGAATGAGCAGAGGCTCTTGATGAATATGGAAATAGGAAAGACGTGGGAGGGAAAAATTAAGGCAAAAATTTCAGAATATCGACACGTTCAAGAAAACATGAAAAAGAAATCAATAGGATAATAATGAAGTGGAAAACTATGAATAGGAAGATCAATGGGAGAAACAAGATCGACTTGGATAGAATAATTCTCTTAAATGTTTAATAAAGGAAGCTGGAAAGAGGCAAATTTAAACTAATTTTTGTTTTTGTTAAACCTAATTTCATTTTCAGTGATGTTTCGATTGTAAAGTCATTTTTAAGCTAGACAAGTTATAATAAAACTACATGTGAACCATGAACATAACATTAAAATTACTTAAAAAAAAATTATTACAACGTGCCCAGTTTTAAATATTTTAGCGAAAAACTGTAAAACCTCAAATTATTTGGAAGCACCTAAGGATTTTTCCCTGCGTGGGTGATTATGAGTTGCCTGTAGTAATTAAAAATAAAGCCGGAATACATTTCTAACATGAATCTTCTAACTATTTTTTAATGGTATGTGATAATACATTCCATTAGCATTTGTTTTATATTTGGGAAGTATTTTTACGTATAATCGTAAGCTTACACTTGAAATTGGTTTTTTTCATGATTGAGCATGGCGTTGAATATCCAACATTCTGCTGTGTACATTTGATTTGATTTTATTTGGGTATAGGACAGAAAGCCTGAGACTATTTTGCAAATGCATATTTTTTTATATTTTATATTATTTATATTCAATGATTTGGTTTCGGCACATTTGTTGCAAGAAAAATTTTAGGGTATAGCTTAAGCTAAGCAGCACCTTACATCTGTTCGCTAGCAAACATCGGAAATCGCACTCTTCAAACAATATTATGATTCCAGCTCAATAAAAAAATGTTGACTAACAGTTTGTGCAAAAGAACTAATATAAATTACAAAAAACAAAAAAATTGATCTTCTTAATCTTTCACTTATAAAACCCTTCACATCTTCATCATCTCACTTCACACTTTAGAATTTATCCGCAGTTGCTGAATTTTCAGAGATTGCATGCAATACTAAAAGTATAAATAAATAATCCAAAATCCTCAATAATTCAGTTGTATACAAGAACGAGATCGTTCATGTATCATGCATGCGGTATTGACTATATGTTATCGGCAATTTCCAAAATAAGAAATACAACAAAGTTGCTTCGTTGTTGTGGTCTTGGGCTCAAAACTAAACTCAAATAACAGTAACGATATTTTCGTGAATTGGGTGACAACTTTTGCAATACTGTGCATATTATTTGTGCTTTCAAACACTTGTATATTGAAATTGTTTGTAGTACTTATGATTAAAGTACTAAATCTAAGACATGTTTACCTACTTCTGACAACCATAATGATGTAACTTTCACTATAATAATTTCGAAGATAGCAAAGTTTGTTTGTGCTTTGCTAAACTAAACTAATTTCTAACTTCACCTACATGTTAGGTATATTGCAAAGCTATACATATATGTTATATTATTAAGTTTAAAAGCTTAGTGTATGCAAAGAAAGAATAAATTTTGAGTAATATCGATGAGACGTTCTTCCTTTAGCATTAAGTAAATTAACTGCATAAAAATTATAAGAAAAAAATTATAGTCAAAATAAATACCTCAACTTCACCAAAATTAACATGTCGCATTTTGAATACGATCTTTTGTACTTGATTCTATTTTCAACATCTTTGTTGCAAGAAGAAAAATCGTTTACGTATGTACGCAGTAGCTTCCATGTTGATTTCTTGTAACCTTTTTAGCTTTATGCACTTTATAAAATGTTAATTTTAATTCCCTAATTTATGAACAATTACTGCATCATTCATTTAAATGTTTTATAAGAAAAGGTATGAGCATGTATTTGTATTTCAGTTACTTCCTTAAGTATAGGTAATAAAAATTAATTGCTAATTAATCGTAATTATTACGTTCTGAAATACCTACATTAAACGGCATCTGTGATATCATACGACTACTAAATAAAGTAAAAATGCATCAGTCTGCATGTTTATAGGTACTTAGAACATTTACAAATGCTTTCAGGTATTTTATTAATTCCAAGAAATAGAAAATAATAAATAAGACTTTACTTTTTGAATAATGTTCCAGGAAGTTGGCGACTATAGTTTTGTAATGTTCTCCAAGTTTCATACGCAAATCCTTATCCCGTAATAAGTCGCGATGTTTTCAATTTTATTAAACTTAATTTCTTTCCTATTCTTCACTTTTAAATATGTACTGTTGGTGGAAGTATCTGGAAGATTTGAGTTGAAATATTCCCATTAAATGTGCGCATAAAAGCGCAGGTCAGGCGATTGTGGTGACCAATGAATATTTTTATTCCTACTAAGGAAACGATTTAAGAAAAAGGTATTTCTGATGATTTATTGCCACCATAGATGTGTGATTAGTTGCTCCACTTCAATAAAAGAATCCCAGAAAATCTTTGTTTTAGATCGAAAAATAAACAAAGCAAGGATTGTAGCATAGTAATAAACACATTAGATAACATATCACTCCTCGCCACACTGGTTTCTTATTTTGGGCCAACTGTTTTGGGAATTTGCAAATAATCACACTAATTGGTCTAAATTATAAGTTAATATTGCGCGGAGTGATCGAATATTCTGTGTGTTAGGATTGATATAGGTTTTGAGCACTTGAACATCAACACAATAAAGTCTGCATGGCGTTATCATCAACGATGAAATACATTCTAATTATTCTATTCGAGAAAATCGCACATCAGAAATAGCATGGAAACAGGAGTACAACTGCATAATTATATAATTCTGAATTTTTTTAAACACTCTTTTAGATTTCATTGCCCCATTTATAGTATAAGAATGTGTAGTATTAAGAAATCCTCGAAATGTGCCAGATTCACTAGGACATTATCAAAAAAAACGTCCAAGTTCGACGGATACTCCATGACTACAAAAGTTAAAGCTACATCAAGATGGGAAATGAATTCCACAGAGCTCTCTTTTGATATCATTTCCCATATTGATGTAGCCTCAGCTTAGCTACACCACTCAGCTACACCAAGATGAGAAGTGAGAGAGGTGAACTCTCCTTCAGGGTTCATCTACGTGCATCTGGAGTTACACTTTGATTACTGCTAGACTGCAATAAGACTGGAACCTGCAAGGCAGGTGTTGAGCGAGCACTGGCAAGTATTAAAGAAAGTAGTAAATATGGTAAAGGTGAAACGAGCAATAAACTTTTTCAAATCATTTAAATCGCCAGGAACGGATGGCATTTATCTCATTATGCTGTAAAAGGTCTCGAAATTTTGTTGCAAAACTTTAGTATATTGTTAAAGTGAAGTCAGGTGCAGTACAAACCCACAATATAAAGTTAGGTATTGGAATAACCAAAAGGAATACGTTCTATCCAATCCTCAATTTTTTTTAAGTTAAGCGAAGAAGAAGAGTTCTCACCTTCTCGTTCAAAATATACAAAAGCAGTTGAACTTAAACATTTTAACGTATAACAATTTTATAGTTATTTGTATTTTATTTTATTTAATGTATTCTCAAAAGAATGATAAATTTTAACTTAAATGACGTAGCTTTAGAACTCTAATAACATATTACGCCTGATGATGGCAATTAGCCGAAACCGGTTGTAATCATTATATAAAAAAAATGAGGATTAGATAGAACGTATTTGGTTATTCTAATCTAACTTCAAATATCCACCAATCTATAACTTACAATAATAATAATAATAATAATAATAATAATAATGTAAAGGCTGATCAGAGTTACATCTATTTCAAAAACTGACAAAACAGCGCAGGATAGAGCGAGATTTCTGAGAACAATAAGCATGACATCAGCTAGATAGACACGGCATTGTGTATTACTATATCGGCTACTACATGAAGACAAGTTTGCGTATGAAACAAGAAAATCAACAGAAATATCGCCATTAGCTCATACCTAAGGTTAAGTACTCTCTGCAGGCTAAGGAAGTGGTTTTGTACACACTCCTGGTTTGTAAATAATGGTAGTAGCTGCTGCATAAAATATGTGATAATGTTTTAATTTAAGCATATAAAAACTTGTGTTTCAAGGTGTAAATGTAAACAAATGGTAGTAACAAATGGGTGTACAAAGATATTGAGAGTTATTGGTGACATACTCCTTATGTTGATTAATATGTTCAGCAATGATAATCGGACTTATTGCAACGCTATATACAGGTATAAAGTACACAGATGCAAAATTATGATCTAATGGTATTAAACATTCATAAGAAAAGAGTTAAGGCAAATAAGTACTTCAATTTAATTCCACATTTAATAATTGCCCATAAGAGAATTACAACGCCCATGTTTTTCATTCATTACACTATTTGTTCTTAGTATTTGCCACGAATTCTTTTCATTCGCTAATTATGCAATAGACCAACAACTTCGATAAAGGTTGACTATTAACTTCACATTAATTTCCAAATGCGGACGATTGTTTCTCGTAAGCCTTTGTGAACGTCCTTACAGCATCGACGATTAGAAAAAAATCCATGAATTTAATGTAAACTGGTAATGGTTCAAGGAGGTCAACTGCGTAAACGGTCATTGTCGTCGGCACTTGACAGTCCGCGTATACGGATAAGGAAGAATCTGGCTGCGGTCGGCTACGCGATAACTGCAACAGATGTGAGTCCCGGGACGAAGTTCGGTTTAAGTGGAGACCGGCAAACGCTCGCCAAATCAGCATTTGAGAGACCGCCAAAGGCTGTTAAACGCCCCAGCATCCCCTAACGCACACATATAAATGCAAGACCTGCTACAGAACTAACGACGAGTATTACGCACTATTTAGATGCGTATTTCTCACAAAACCGCTACCATTTATAGTTAATAGAAGCAATAGGAACGTAGGACTTACATACATACATATACATATGGATATATTTAAGGAGTAGGGGAGGGGTGAATAATATTTGTTTCGTTTATGATCACTTTACATCTATGAAGAGGAAAATTTGTAACTAGACATTTTATTTGCCAACAAAACGTTTTGTGTATATGAACACAAATTTCAGTGAGGTATGTACTTTTAGTAAAAGAACAGACATACAAGAAGAATGTTATATTATGAAGGATTAGAAAGAACAGATCACCTGACAAAGTCAAAACAAATGTGGGTAACATTTGACAGACTCTCCCTTATCTTATCAGAGTTCTTCTTTATAATGGAAACAGGTTTGTATCTAATATGAGAGATACTACAATATGTATCTGCAGATACTTTCTGTGATTTGTTCACATAAAATTTTTCGTTTAAAATTTGTTAAATTCCTTACGGCAGTTAGTTTATTTCATATTTCTCTTGCAAAGAAAAAAACATGTTAAAAAAAGCTTTCCATACTCAGTGAACTATAAAATATGCATTGAAGAAAACCATAAAGTTGACAATGTAAAATTAGTTAAAAACATAAGCAACTATGTGCAATTAAATTGTTATGAGGGTATGGAAATATATAAAAACAAACATTTTAATGAATTTAGATTTAGGACCCTTAAATTCTTGTCTTTATAATTTATTAAGTAGAAGTAGTAGACCAGACGGAGTTAGAATTAGTGACTAGTTAAGCATGACGGCAGTTAGCCATGACCGTGATCATTATACCATGACCTTTTTTAGGTATAAATTAGGGTAGTTTTAATGTAGTTATTCAGTTCAGTGTTTCTGCTGATGATGATAGCTTTGCTATCGAAACGTACGTCCAGTTTAGTGCAGTTTGTGGTGAGAGGTTTAGGAGAAGTTTGCAGCATTACCAGTACCACAGTTTGGAGTATTTTTGTCAATATGTATCACACAAACACGACTGATTGTTGTGCAGTTCAATTCAATTGCATGTGATACAACAGTCATATTGCATGCAACTTCCTAAATTTGGGCAAATTAGGAATTAAATTAAAGCAACCCCGAATACATGAAAATTCACATTTAATTGTTCAGGACCTTTGAGCATAATGCAACGACAAACATATCAATAGTGAACACATACATGGTAGGAAAACAACATACTACAAAAGCCAATGTTAAAAACTTTATAGTCAATTTGTAATAAAATTTAAAATTGAATGTGTGTCCATAAGATTCCATTTAAGGGTGTGTAAATAGAACACGCATGACTCAATAACTGCAATTGTTTAATCTTAATGTTTATACTTGAATTGTTAACATTATAACTTAAATCAGATAGCAGGTTTCTATGCAATTAAAATATGTATTCTTTATCCTACAGCAGATAAGGATAACTAATACATTTTGCTTGCATGTTTCTAATATGGTTAAGCTATATCTTTTGCAACAAAAAAAAAACTTGACCAAAAATAAATTTCCAACTTTCGATACAAAACATGTATACAGTTGCAAAGAAGCTGAATTATTAGAATTAGTTTGTTACATCTTGGGATTATCGAATGGATTCTTGATTATTCGAAATAAACCATCTTCTATCATATCTCAACACAAAATCAGCCAATGGGAAAACTGTTTGGTTCAGAATGGCGTACATTATTGATGGATTGCTACGAAGCAACCTGCTACTTTGTGACAGCTCACTAGCTGTTACTTGTTGTAGAAGATTTCTCAAGTATACACAGCCAAACAGTTGTGAGTGTCAAAAAAAAAATATTATTTTTATGTAGATTTATACAGCCTGCCTTAAAAAGCGTTTCTTTGTATAGTAGCTGTAGATATTATGTGGACAATATGGATTTGTAAACTTCAATTTCTTTAATTAAATTGGAGTTACCTAGTTCTTACAATGTATACCTCACTTTGTAGAGATTTTCTGGTTGGAAATATTACGTAAGAAAGACATGAAAAAGACAAACAAAGCAAATTTAGGAGCATTGACAGATATTTTGCGAAGTTAAAACAAAAAACTTTGGGAGAAAATACATTTTATCTTTTTATGTTTATTTGCCTTATTTAATCCTGTCATCCCAAATTTAAATAATTGTTTCCATAGACCAAGATATACAAATGCGTCTACCATAGAAAACTATTAATATAACTTCAAAATTGTTCATTTTTATATTCGATCTTAAGCTTTTTGTTAGAAATTGCATAAGATTTCTGACCTGAAGATGTCCCTTAGTAGGTGAACCCGGTTGCCATCATCACAGAATTTGTGAGAGATTGGACCATTCACTTTCATTTACCTTGCTATAATTTACTCACACAGAGTCAAAAACCATGGATTATAAACTTATAGAAACCTGTACACAATATTTATATGAATAGCTATATGTGTAACCACATGCCTTATGGAGTTTTTGTAAGGTATATATTTATAAGTTTTTGAATTTACGGCATTTTAGCTAGAATCCCCCCACTAATCTGTATTTTCTATACTCTGGCGTGTTAAATGTAACACCAGCGTAATAATACAGAAAAAGCACTCGCATATATTCAAGGACCAGCGAACTGTTTATAATCCGTAAAGAATGGGCATTATATAAAGTGATCAAGTGCAATTGAGCGAGGGCGGTATCAATCTATTCTGAATGAGAGATCCGGAACGCCCGGGAACAGATGGAAGTGGTCGTGTGTTGCACCCCTGCCGGTGTTGGTAAGCAACTCGAATTTGTTTTGTCCACTATATCGAAAGTGATCTACTTCAAGATGTGTTTGAGTGAAACGAGATGGGACCTAATGGGGAAAGGGTCCCACGGAGTGATTTAAGTAATTTGCAAATCAACTTCGCTGATTGCATTGCGCCATTACGTTGAAAAATTCCGAACCGTATGCGTGACCGTTGCCGCACTTTAATCAATTTCCAGGTTAATGAATTCAGAAAAAAGAAGTACAGGCCAGCAGTCAACTGTTCTTCTGTTGCACGTAACCATATGACGCTAGGTTTGCTTAATGTGTTTTGATGAATAATATGTATGTCTGTTTTCTCTTAACAAGATAAATTACCTAGTGACTCATTTGCGATCATCTGCTTTGGTGATACATAAATACCCGTTTAGATGAAAATCATTGTTTTTTTATAATCTGGTATTTATATTACATATCTTACGTTTAAAGTACATGGAATTAGTAATGGGCTGATAAAATTAAGAAATATTTAATAGTTGCGGGCGAATTAATCGTTTTCAAAATTGATTCACTTGCAGTTGTAAAGTAAAAGGATCGAATCGGTTAAGAATGTATATAAGACAATATTTGTTGTTTAAACCGAAGTATATAACGAATAATAGCAAAATTTTTCATGATAGAATACCTATTTTATATAGATTACGCTTCTAAAATGTAAATGGTAAACTATCACTTATTTAAAGTAAAATATATATTTTCTTGAATGAGAGGAACCTTTCTATTAAGACTCAAGTTGTAAAAATACTAAAAACATTTTACTGTATTATAACAGGCATTAAAGCTTCTGGTAATCGTGACAGATTCGACCCATCGTGAATGCCCTGATCTAAGTTTACCATTCAACTCAAGTACTTAACGCGAACCTGACGGTGTCAATTGGTGTCGATCTTATTACCATATTGGAAGTTATAGTTTCCTGTTCGTAACAAACATGTTGTCCACATCTCGGTTTGCCAATTTCGCGTTTCAGCGTGTCTCAATAGGTTTCTTTATTGTGTGTGCAGCAAAGGGTTCATCAGGCTTTTCGTTTTTACTTATCTAGTTGTCCGGCTGTTTCAAGCCAGAAGCCTCCTTGATCTGGGTTTTGGAAACGCGCGAAGCTATTTTGGTCCATAGACTGGGCTTCTGAGCCTTCGTCAGTTCATGAACCCACTCGTTATTTGTAAAACAAAATTGTCCTGGCACCCAAACAAGATTAACTTTAGTCTAACATAGCTAGGCCCAAGTCAGACACTTCCACAACAACTTGCACTCAAAGTTATTCGCTCTTAGTCGTTTAAGACGAATTGTAATTATTTGACTTTTCATAAAGTACTTTGGATGGTTGTTGAAAGTTAAGTTTTATAGGCATTGCGTTGGCATTTCTAATGATATCATCTGTATTGAAGACCTCTAGCTGTCCGCCGATTCAAATTTTTTGACAATCTTGGTCTGAAGGCACTGGAAATAGTTGCTCTCTCCTTACAGAAAATTTTCTAATTTAACGGAAAAATTTATACCAAAATGTGGAAACAAAATATTAGAGACTAGTAAAGGTTGTTTTGTAATTATATGCAACATAGAGGATCAGTTGCTTTAATCTCTTTTTCTTCCAGAAAACTAAAAAACCGAAATTTTACAGATCGAAGATTATAAATCTACACATTCCATATACAGGGTGAGGTTTTTATCTTGAGACAACGGAATATTTATAAAACACTGCATGAAGTCAAAAAAGATCTTAATAAGATTTGTTATAATGTAGAGGGCTCACTGAATGGTGCCAACCTCGATCCCCCACCTCACCCCCCTCCCCAGAGTGGGGGGTAGGACAAATTTGAAATCTTAAGTGGGAACCCCCATTTTGTATTGCAGATTCGGATTCTTCGCCGTCAAATATGTAGTTTTTGTTTGAAACTTTTTTCGATTCGTAACAGATTGCGCTGTAATCGCAAAAAACATGATTGTGATCGTCTAGAAAAAATACACAAAAAAAGGGAAGCAAGCAAACATGATTTTGTGTTCTTTTATTTTAAACAATTTGCAGAACGAACTTCCAGTGTTACTTGAAGACCTTCCCTTGGACGTACGACAAACAATGTGGTTCCAACATGACGGTTGTCCAGCACATTATTCAAGAATTTAAAATTATTCGTTGTAACTCCTTACTGCTTATATGCCTAAGAATAAAAAAAAATTCTCTTGTAATAATCAGAATATCAGTTCTGAAAATTTTAGCGAAACAACTTTTGCGTATTCGAAGAATCTTCTTGTTTTTGTCGTTTACACTTATTAGTTACAGTTAGTACATAAGTTATTATTTGCATTTTTTGGCATGGCACTCTGCTGATTTTTTCCTTACATCTGTCCTATTCATGGTACGCTACAAATTTATTAGAAATTCTAAAACACAATATTTTTCTTAATATTTGAAATAAATATAGACTGCTATATATTTTCGTAAAGTCCTTAAAATGTGCTATTTGATTATAAAATAACCTAGTATGGTTTCCATTAAAAAAATAATATCACGTTATTACTACAAATAGTGGAGAAACATTAAGAAATGGATTTTGTTTATAAATTTCAAAATATTCAAATTATTTTTCGAAATTTTAAATAATGAGGAATTTATAACGTACAGTAGAAATCTAAAGATTTTGAAAAACTTTACTAATGCTTTTACTTCGAAAAAGTAGCCATTGAATTTAATTTTTAATATTCGCCGAAAAAGTGTACTTAAACATTATGTAGGTATCTAGAATTCGACCAAGCATAACGAGAAAATCAGCCAAGGTGAAATAAGAATGTGAGAGATGCCTTGGTCCTTTTAGAAATAAACAATTTATTTTATCGGGAAGACTACAGTATTTGTCGTTCCATCAATGCAATTAATATGGCAAGCTCCAGTTAATTGGCTAATTTGATATTGTTTGTAGATGTTTGATATGCTGGACTATTACGTTTCTTGCTGACAATTTTCTGTAATTGCAACTGGCCACTACATGATATTTTATGTGTACTCAATATTAAGTGGCTTTGTCTTATTATTTCCCACAATTTCCATCAGTAACCATACAAGCACAGAATGCTCTATACATGCAAATATTGAAAAGTACATCTTTATTAGTAACGCAAAGACAATGAAAGTAATACGAGTTTATTATATTTAGCGGTGTGGTAGATTTCGTGTCGCAGATGCATAAATTAACACCAAATTAAATAGAGGACGAGGACACTACAAATAAACGAAACACGAAACGGGACGTATGTTGTATAACACGAATAATAACGGCACGCTATCGTCTATTTCGGTAATTATCCTAAAAAAGAACGGAGGGAACTTTTATTTTTTAGGTATGATCAAGTCCTGGTATGTGCACATGCATTGTAGCTTGTGAAGATCATAAATTATAAAATATACGTATTCGGGTATTACATGTTTGTGAACAGTTAGCAATATCAGTGAAATAAGCATTTGTGAAGATAGGAAGGTCTATGGTTGAATTAATGTTCTACTTTATTAGTTAATTATTATGGAGACCATTCATTGGGAGATGTTTATCTTTAGGTTTGACATACATTTGTCGTGTTGATCACGAGGTATGTTTCGTTCATTTGGGAATAGTATTATATAACTATAACGATGCTTCTATGACACTTATATGTATACAGGTATGAAATAATGCAGTATAAAACATGACTTTTTTTATTATAGCTAAAATTTATTATAGAGACAGAAGAAAACACTAATTTGTATGATACAATATGAAGCAGTCTTCATATAAAGGAATATTGCACTTTCAGCAAATAGTATTTGTTCTCTTTTGAACTTTGCTTTCTGTCTATTGTGTACACCATCTTCTTGTGTTCTTTGCACAGGAAGATGTAAAGGAACTGTTCCAAACAATCTTTCTGATGGTGGCAGAGAAGTGTGATTTATTCCTTCAGAAATCAATTTTTCCAGATTCGTCAAAAAAGGTAGATACGACACTTTTTTCCTTTTTCTGTCTCAAATCCTTGCAAAATATCCATGCATTTACCGCAGATATACTAAGGCGAGTACAGAATACTTTCTTCCACCATTTAGTAAATTTTCTATCGCGTTCATATGGGTCTTTAAATTGATCGATTCTATCCACTTCCCCATTTTTTTTTCAATGCTATTGCTTCCGGACAGTTGACTACTTCTTGTTGGTCAGTTTTGTTTTTTTTTTATTCACGGTGGTCATATCGGGTTTATGACAACTAATTATTAGTAGGACTTTTCTTACTTTCGTATGTTGTCATTTAACACAAAACAAACAGGTATCAGAACATCTAAATGTAGATTCTACTCGCTTCAGCTTACCAGTTATAACCGCTATGTTCTTGTGATTAGACATGCAAGTGCTTAAATAGCGATCAAAACATAATACAGCGTCGGATCAGTTTTAGTTGCAGCTGGGATTCCATAACCCATTTCGCAAGTCTCAAACAAGCATATTACATTGATTTCATATGTGTATCCACTATGAGCATCATCGTGAAGCCACAACTTCAATCATCGTTTTATTGGTTTTAAAGGCATGCACTGTTTCATCGAAAAACGACCTTCCAATTTCGTCATAGATTCATGTATGCTTTGGTGTCGACAGTCTGGCCTATGTTTAGTGCAAACAACTTATCAATGCGTCTATATAATAAGTTTTCGATGCATTCAATAGCTCTTTTGGCGGAGGAAAGCAAAGTTTTGATGCTAGCATTATAAACCTATCGCGAGAAAAGGCCTTCTTTATAGTATGTTCTTTGCGACTGCAGTAGTGTTTCAAGCCTAGGAAGGTCATTGTATAACATTACAGATACGCATCCTAAAACTTTTAATATCATCTTTATCAGTAAATACAACTTTACGCTTTTTAGATTTAGTTAGTTCGTCTAAATGTTGAGTAGTACAGTTTACTATTTGTATATACAAAGAATGTGGGAAAAGTTTATGAAGTGTTTGCATTGGATTTATCTTCTTTGTAATGTCGACGTTTCCAGGTTCTTTCATGTGCTATAATTTTAGCAGGCTCAAATGTAATATCTGGATTTTTCCATTCAAGAATGAGATATATTGCAGCTGAAACTACTGGCTCAAGAGCACTGAAAGAATTTGCATCACACTCCTCTACTTCTACTTGATGTCGTTCTGCTTCTACGTCATTGAGCTCTACTACCACTTCCGATGAATTATTCTCCTCAGATCAATCAGTATCTGATGCAGAATCTATACTGAGCTCATAATTGCCTGAAGATTCAAACGAAGTAGTATTGTGGTTCAGGTAGATTATCAGCTTTCCAATTCCTTTTGAGTCAGGAATCGCCGTGTCATCTCGACACTAAAGAAATATTTTTTTGTAAACTTATAAACCTAATGGCACATATAAATACTGTTAGAAATTTCATTTGGTACGCATATGTACCAATACGAAAATAATACAAATAACTGGCAAATAATAATAATAACGTATCCTTACCTCAGCATCAACAGTGTTTACAGAATCATACAGAATAAAATGCAGTTGAATAAGCGCTTTACTTTGTTCGCTATTTTACTTAAAAGCTTGGTTAGCGTGAATAACACATGCATTTGCTCACTAAATGTACTTAACCTTCAAATAAACGACATGACTATAACGATGCACAAAATGGAGATGATGCAGGAACCTAAAATACCGACACGGGGAAATTCTCACCTCTTTAAAATGCTTTTTAATAGTACTTGTATGAACCATTCTGGACAAAAGGGTTAAAACACAAATTTGGCAATCTTTAATTGGATATTAGTTATTTGTACTTTTCCAAAACTTAAACCGAAAATAGTTCAAATAGGCGGCATATTATATTAGCAGTAACATGACCTTTCTTATCAAATACTTCATATTATGGCAGTAGGTGGTATAGGAAATATTAATCTTCCATTAAAGAATAATTGTGGCTTCTTTTTTTGACAATAAAGTAAGTGATGCTAAGTTTTTTGAGCATTAGTTACTGCTCCTTCAGTTCAATAATCTCTCAAAAGCACATTAATCGCGACAAAATAGACAATACGCCATTGTTTATTTCGGTAATTACCCGAAAAGTAGTTAGCAGCAAGGTCGCATGTAACTGTGAGAAAGGTGGCGTGGATCCTTTGAGCTGTTTTCGGGTAATTCGTCGTTGATGTCTGTGCGTGCTCTTGTAAGCTAGGCGCCGAGATAAGGTCTTCCGAACGACCTTACCTCTATTGTTTGTTGAACAGGGCAGACTTTATTTACCAGCATCGATCTCCTGCAGCCGAACACCCAGCCCTGCTATCTTCATCTGAGATAGCGTCTAAATACGACGGCGGTGGTACGTTTATTTCGAAATTACATTCCTTAGTCACGATTGTATCACGTCGGGCCTTCTGCATTATTAATGCGCCCTTTCAGCACCGAACAAACGGATACCGGTAAAGTAAAAGAGAAGTTCCGGTCGCCTTTAAAGTTTCTGGTCGATTGAATCGATATAGTGCACCTAATGGATTTTCTATTGCACAGTTTCGTATTATCGTAGGATAACTGCCGAATAAGATATTGGTTCTAGTTTATTTTTAGTGACTTATAAGAATGGATAAACTTAAATAACTTATATGGAGGCGCCCTTAGTTGAAGATAACTTAACCTGAATAAGGTGCAACATCAAACATCAGTCTTGTATTACACTGAGAAAAGAGGTTTTTTATTAAAAAAAATTGTATAAACACCAAATACAATTAATATTTGGAATAGCAGTATCACATTTTTGGAATAACAACAAGCCGCGACATTTTTTTTATATATTTTTCATAACTGTAGTATTTGGTCCTATTTTTTATACGTGGTTGGACTAAACTACGCACTTGCCTAAAAGTAGTTAGTGTTAGCTAGTGTTTAGTGAGGTCATATTGCTTGCATGTAAATGTATGTTCGTGGTATTAGCGGACGAATTATTAAAAACAATACTTAAGCTATTAGGAAATGATTTAATTAACGTTTCGTTGAGGTGTGCCACAACTTTCTCAAT